>JBBGZY010000788.1:0-330000 GCA_037952925.1 Lithobates clamitans | reverse complement strand
ACGGGAACTTTGGGGGGCCAAGCCAGTACGGACAGTATCCAGGCCTGTAAGGTTGGCTTCTATTTGTCCGGCCTCAGGCCCAACTGTGCCTATATAATTGGCAGAATGCTTATTTAAAAAGTTGTGCAGAATGCAGCACGATAAAATTATAAAATTAAGTTTGTATTCCGCCAAATTAATGGCTGTTTGAAACAGGCGGAACCGGCTGGCCAGAATTCCAAACGCATTCTCAACCACTCTTCTAGCTCTGGCCAGCCGGTAATTAAAAACCCTCCTCTCCGGGGTGAGGGTTCTTTGGGGGAATGGCCTCATGAGGTGCTTGCTCAGAGCGAAGGCTTCATCGGCAATGAAGACAAAGGGGAGTCCTTCCACGTTATCCTCATCAGGTGGCAATCCCAGGCCACCACTCTGGAGACGCTGGCAGAACTCCGTCTGGGCAAATACTCCTCCATCCGACATCCGGCCATTCTTCCCCACGTCCACATATAAAAAATCATAGTGTGCCGACACCACCGCCATTAAAACAATACTGTGGAACCCCTTATAATTAAAATAATATGACCCCGAATGGGGTGGTGGCACAATGTGGACATGTTTCCCATCTATAGCCCCTCCACAATTGGGAAAGTCCCAACGGCTGGCAAAATGGGATGCCACAGTCTGCCATTCCTGTGGCGTTGAAGGAAACTGGGGAATCAAACAAGAAAACCAAAATCAATTAATTTGGAAGCTAACATTGCAAGAAAATTAGACAATTAAAAACATTATTCCCCAGCATCAGTATAACATTCAATAATTTAATTCTTCTGGAATAACTAATATGGAAAAAGGCACACTTATCAGATTGCTCACCCCCTCTGATAGAACATTGATTACATTTTAGGGGGTTGTGAAATCCCTAAAAAAAATTACTTTAACAACACGCAGGAATTTAGGGACTAACAAAGGCTACAAGACTGCAGTTGTCGCACTCTGCAGGTGCAGTTGCTAACCAGCTTACAGTAAATGAGGTAATGTCAAAAGGCATTCATGTTGCAAAGAGTACACAATCACATGCAAGGGCAATTAATGAAAACACTTTGAGGCTTGCATATGATTTGATGATGGAAATCAGCAGAGCTTCTGCTCATTTACTAAAGCACTGGAACAAATGCACTTGTAGAGTGCACATGCATTTTGCTAAGTGCAACATAGATTTGCTTTAGACAAATCAACACCACAGAACATTCAAGCAAATTTTAACGAGGGTGGGGGTGGGGGGGTTGTGAAATCTAGCTAATTGCTAATTAGCAGCACACTATTTGGAGTGAGTTCAGGTGGGGGGGGGTTGTGAAATCTAGCTAATTGCTAATTAGCAGCACACTATTTGGAGTGAGTTCAGGTGGGGGGGGGTTGTGAAATCTAGCTAATTGCTAATTAGCAGCACACTATTTGGAGTGAGTTCAGGTGGGGGGGGGGTTGTGAAATCTAGATAATTGCTAATTAGCAGCACACTATTTGGAGTGAGTTCAGGTGGGGGGGGGGGGTTGTGAAATCTAGCTAATTGCTAATTAGCAGCACACTATTTGGAGTGAGTTCAGGTGGGGGGGGGGGGGGGTTGTGAAATCTAGATAATTGCTAATTAGCAGCACACTATTTGGAGTGAGTTCAGGTGGGGGGGGGGGGGGTTGTGAAATCTAGCTAATTGCTAATTATAAGCACACTAAATACACTCCAACAAAATACATTCAAAATGAGTAGACTAGGTGGATATGTTCCCATCACTTCATGCTGGGAAGGTTATTGAAGGAAACTATACATGCATGACAAAAAATAACAGGAAAAAATCCCAGCATGTGTGAGGATAAAAAGGGGACATTCACACTATATTGCAATGATGGGAAGTAGTGTTTGAAGCAAGAAATACATTACATTATCAAAGATTACATAAAAGAACATGTGATGCTAATAAAAGAAAAATATCTTACCTTAATATAGTCCTTCTGCAGGACCTGTATGATGGCAGAACAGGTCTCTGGGATAATGATCCCCAGAGCCTGGGGGGAGATGCCTGTCGAGAACTTAAGGTCCTGCAGGCTTCTCCCTGTGGCCAAATACCGCAAGGTAGCGACCAGCCTCTGCTCCGGAGTGATGGCTTGCCTCATGCAGGTATCCTGCCTGCTGATATAGGGGGTCAGCAAAGCCACCAAACGGTCAAAAACGGGGTCCGTCATCCGGAGAAAGTTCCTGAAATCCTCAGGATTATTCTCACGGATCTCACGGAGCAAAGGCATGTGACAGAACTGGTCACGCTGAAGCAACCAATTCTTGGTCCATGAACTCCTCCTCGCCCTGTTCATGGACTGGTCTTGGGCTGAAGAATAAACTACAGCACCAAGCACATACAATGCACGAGCTCTACGACGAGTACGTACAGGTAACATGGCTTCAAAACGGTCGGCTGGTCAGAACGCACTAAACAGAACGCACTGAAGAACAGCAAGGCCTGTGAAGAACGACCTGAAAATCAGGAACGAGCGGCCAATAAAACAAAGATTTCTCAATGCCAACTGACCAAACGCACTGAAAAGCAGATACAAACCTCACAAGCACAGACTGAACAACAGTTAAAACGAACTGAAAAATACGAGTCTCACAAGCGCGAATCGTCTCTCACCAAACTTCTACTAACACGAGATAAACACGAGATTAGCAGAAGGAGCCCAAAGGGTGTCGTACGGGCTATTGAACTTCCGTTTTATAGTCTCGTCGGACTTGGTGTACGTCACAGCGTACTAAGCTGTCGTACTTTTGTGTGGTCGTGTGTGGGCAAGTCCGTTCGTAAGAAAGTCTGCCCCAAGTCCGCCGAAGGTACGCCGGAAGTATGTCGGACAGGCTGTCCGACTTTTGTAGCTGCAAAGTCCGACCGTGTGTACGCGGCATAACTTACAAACGACTCCTACTTGCAAACGGAAGGAGACAACAGGAAGTGAGATGAAATCTACCCCTAGGAAGGGAAATTCTCTCATGTAAGAGTTAATATGGGAAAACAATTTCTCCTTTCCACTGATGCTTTCCAATCCTTGTTCCACAAAAAAACCCAAATTTTCAAAAAACATTTTTCATTGGGACAAAAAAGTGAGGTGAAATCTTCTGAAGAGGAGGAAAGACGCAAAACAAATGTCACAGGGGTGATAACCCTTCCCTATGTTTTCCAAAAAGCTTAGAAAAGATTTTTTGGCTGGAGCTAAACACGTTAAAAATGTTCAAAATTACAAACAGATTCTACTTAACAACAAACCTACAGTCCCTGTCTTGTTTGCACCGCCTGTATACTGCTGTTCAGAGTATATAGGGACCTTTCCTTATTTTAATTTGGGTGCGGGGTTCCCCTTAATATCCATACAAGACCCAAAGGGCCTGGTAATGGACTGGGGGGTACCCATGCCGTTTGTCTCACTGATTTTCATCCATATTGCCATGACCCGACATGACATTAAACCCGCAAGCAGTTTTAAATGAGATTTTTTCCTTTAAAAATGACATTTGGTGCAGGGACTGTTCTAAACATGGGAAACACGCGTCACTTTACAGGCATACTATAGACACCCCCCAGGTACGATATTTAAAGGAATATTTCACTTTTTTTTTTACTTTAAGCATCATTAAAATCACTGCTCCCGAAAAAACGTCCGTTTTTAAAAGTTTTTTTTGCATTGATACATGTCCCCTGGGGTAGGACCCGGGTCCCCACATCCTTTTTAGGACAATACCATGCAAATTAGCCTTTAAAATGAGCACTTTTGATTTCGAACGTTCGAGTCCCATAGACGTCAATGGGGTTCTAACGTTCGTGCGAACTTGCGGTCCGTTCGCGGGTTCTGGTGCGAACCGAACCGGGGGGTGTTCGGCTCATCCCTAGTCATCAGTATGTTGGGTGTAATTCTCAATATCTGTTCTTATTCTCTATGTATGGACTCTGCACAATACTACTTATACTGGGTGTAATATGTTTACATGGACACTGCATGGTCCTACGTTTAAGTCCTGTAACTGATTTCTATCTGTTCTTGTTTGCACTGCACAACTTTCTATGTCTGTTCAGCATCTTTTGTACTGTACACATTAGTAAGCGCTTGTTTTACTATGTCTAATGCCCCGTACACACGGTCGGATTTTCCAACGGAAAATGTGTGATAGGACCTTGTTGTCGGAAATTCCGACCGTGTGTAGGCTCCATCACACATTTTCCATCAGATTTTCCGACACACAAAGTTTGAGACCAGGCTATAAAATTTTCCAACAACAAAATTCATTGTCGGCATTTCCGATCGTGTGTACACAAATCCGACGGACAAAGTGCCACGCATGCTCAGAATAAATAAAGAGATGAAAGCTTTTGGCTACTGCCCCGTTTATAGTCCCGACGTACGTGTTTTACGTCACCGCGTTCAGAATGATCGGATTTTCCGACAACTTTGTGTGACCGTGTGTATACAAGACAAGTTTGAGCCAACATTCGTTGGAAAAAATCCTAGGATTTTGTTGTCGGAATGTCCGATCAATGTCCGACCATGTGTACGGGGCATTAAGCCATTCCCCTTAACATTTGCCACACCCAGTTTTTGCTGCAGCATCTTCCTTATCACCCTATAAACTCTAATGCCGCATACACACGATCGGAAATTCGGCCAGCAAAAGACCGATGAGAGCTTTTGGTCAAAAAATGCGACCGTGTGTATGCTCCACCGGACTTTTGCTGGCCGAATTTCCGCCAGCAAAAGATTGAGAGCATGTTCTCAATTTTCCAGACGGAAAAAGTTTCTATCTGAAATTCTGTACGTGTGTATGCAATCACGATGCGCAAAAAAACACGCATGCTCAGAATCAAGTACGAGACGGAGCCACTCAGTCTGGTAATACGACCGTTCGTAATGGAGATGGCACATTCCTCACACTGCAAATGTTTAAATCTTTCAATGCAGCGCATTCTCTTCTTCTTTATAATGATAGAAGAATGAAGTTGTTTTGCTACTCATATTCAAACAGAGTTCTCACAAACGTATTTCTTTATTATTTCTCGTGATCTCCTGAATAATCTTTTTGGTTTTTAAAGCCAGATCTCCCTAATAATGTTTATAATTAATTTTTATAGTCATTTTTTTTTTATTTTGGAATCAAGTTCCTGTTGTTTTTTTTTTAAATTATTTTATAGTGATCTCCATTTGTTTTGTTTTTTAATTATTTTATAGTGATCTCCATTTTTTTTTGTATGTCACGTTTCCACAACACCATTATTATCTTGTCTTTGTAAATCTCAATGAGGTTGGTTGGTGTCCCTTGCTAATTTGACATTGTATTTTTTAAATGTACCTGCCTACTCCAAAAAAAACTGTCCTTTTTGAAGTAAAACACATAGGCAAGTATTTCTGAAAACAAAATATCCATTTATTCTGGGTCATAACAAAATAAAGAGGAAGGCAACGCTGGAGAAACTGGTGAAATTTGCAAAGTTTTTGTACCCCAGGGCAGACATCAATAATTTTACAGTCAAAATTGGTGGCCTGTGGAGTCCATATAATAGGGAGCACAATCTGGTCCAGGACTACAAGAGATCAGGAACAGCAGCATATGACATATCTGTCCCCAGGCTGTGGTCATACACAGCCTGCATCTTTTGCCAGACCAGACTGAACCCAGGCCATCACTCTCTGGTCTTCCTTAGACGCTTCCTTCCAGGCTGTGGCTGTGGTTTTGGAGGTGTGGCAGGAGATGGAGGAGGACCTGGAGGAGGAGGAGGAGGACCATGGGTCAACTCACAAATGTGGCTTTGACTTTTGAGTTGGCCCCTCAAGCCCTTCTTTAGGGCTTATAACATCACTTCCTCACATAAGAGTCGTTGGCCCTCCTCCATTTCCAGCATTTTGCAAGCTGTAATGTATGCAAAGTCCTCTTGAACACTGTGGGGGGTTCTGATGGCCTCAGTAGCCTTCAGAAATAGGTCAATTGCTGCCTCCTTCACGTTACTCCTCTTCCTGCCACTTTTTGGTGGAAGGCGGAGGGGAGGGACCTGCAATTCTGGCAGGCTACTGGTCCCGGCCACCTCCTGGCTTCCACTTTCCATGGCCTGGCTGAGGCTTTCCTGTGTATGAAAAAGGGACATCGTTTTCGTTTTTGGTTCATCAATCAAACACAATTTTCAACTCATGACTGTTGCAAATTTAATGTTAATAAATAGAAAAGACTATCATTCTGACCCCAGCATTTTTCATTCTTGTCCCAATCATTTGTGGCCAATACTGTCTATTGATATATATACCACTTTGTGAAATCAGAAATTAGTGATCAAAATTAGCATATATTTAACATCATTATTTTGACAACCAGAAATATTTAGAAGAATGCTATACCTGGCTCAAGCTGGGCTCCTCCACATGTTGCTGCCTGGAAGGCCCAGGTTGGATGTCAGAAGCCTCAGCTGGGGGGGAAGGAAGTGTGGAAAGAAGATTGGAGAATGCTGGCCTGGGTTCAGTCTGGCCTGTCAGAAAATGCAGTCTGTCATAGTACCACAGCCTGGGTACATAAATGTCATCTGCTGCTCCTGATCTCTGGGAATCCTGAACCTTCTTGCGCTCCCTTAGATAAGTGCTCCTCATGCCACCAATTAGGGCCTTCAAATAGGGGATGTCTGCCGTGGGGATCACCAGCTTCACAAATTCCACCAATTGATCCAGCGCTGCCTACCTCTTTGTTTGATTGTTATAATAGGGGTGGTTTACTGTTTAATGTCAGGCGAAACTCTCCTAATCTTGACCCAATATTGGCCTCAATCTATAAGCAGTATAGGCCACTGACGCACCAACTTAAAATTGTACCTTCGTTATAACGATCGGCGCTTCTGCTACACCTTCCTCCGCTCACAGATCGTACGTACGACGCACGCATGTTACGCTTTATATACACTGCGCATGCGTGAAACTACGCCCACGTCGCCTGCCCCTGACGTTCTTTCTAGAATATTCCCCGCCCCATCTCTTTCGTCGCAGTGGGAGACGACATGGCAGAGACACAACAGGTGCTTAATAGCAGTAACAAGAAGGAAAGCCCGGAGCAGGAAACGTCCCGATCCAGGAGGAGAAGATTTAAGGCCTCAAATATGTCCTGCATGCTGCGCCATGTGCTTTTCTTTACTTTTGGACAGTTTAAAATGGCTACTTTCATGTTCGTGGGCACAGTAATCGGTCGTAGTAAACATTGTTCGTTTGCAAAGAAATACGCTGTTTTTGTCAGATACAGGGTTAACTACATTTGGTCATGATAATTTGTATTCAAAGAAGTTTAGGACATTGTTGTCTAGATGTGTTTCAAACTAGAATGATTTGCAAACTTGATTCAGTGTAATGTAAGGAGAGGACACTCAGCAGCTTTTTACACATCTGGACTCTGGAGCACTAGTGTGGGACACAAGAAAAAAATTTTTAGGGTGTCCCACACAAGTGCTCCAGTGGATACTTGGGGTGTCTACATGTGTGGAAATTGTCCAAAAAAGGGAAGTATTCCAGCTTTGGTAAGGGAAAAAACTCATGTCTTCAGCTTTGAACTCTGCCAAAACAGACAATTGTACCACACTTCCAAGCAATGTTTCATATTCCTTTTTCTGGACTCGAATATCTGTGTGCTAATTATACCTTTTGTTTCATTCTCATAGGGGAGCAAAGACTCGGAAAATATGAGGACACCAGGGACCCCCCACCCCCTGAAGAAGGTGAACAAATGTCACAACCTGAGGATGTGGAGGAAGGAGAGGTGGTAGAGATTGTCACCACAACAGGTCAGTGTCAGACACCACAGATTCAGGTAATAGATTTATGCCTGCATATTTATAATACATGGTGTGTATTTTTATTTTAGGTGATGTTCAGGTTGTGGTACCAAAATCCAGTCATTTCACCAGTGACAGTGCACAACGGATGATCCAGGAAATTATGTTTTGTAGTCGTGATTTGGACATTATCAAAGAAAAAACCAAGGAGATTGAACAAAGACTAAAGAACATAATTGATGTACTAGAGAGAATTTAAATCCTAAAAAGATTCCTGGAATTTTTTATTTTTTACAATAATTTTATCTAAAGTTTTAATACAGTTTAAAGGCCAAATTTGGAAGATACACACAGTGAGTCAACATGTGCTATCTGCCATCAGGGGATATCAATGTACGCGTCTTGTGGGTGCAACCCCTTCCTCCCAACTCTAGTAGGTGAGAGGAAGTGGTTGCACCCCCAAAACATGTCCATTGATCCCCCATGATGGGAGATAGCACATGTTGACATTAGGTATGGGATCAGAAAGGAAATCCCCATTTCGACTCACAATTTGTGTGCATCTTCTAAATTTGGCTTTTACAGGGGTGACATCACCCCATCTGATAAAGGCAAGATCAAGACCTTTTTCACACTATAAAATGTCTGATATTGCCTTCTTTTTTGCAATGTTGAACTTTGTAAGTTCCAGAGTTGTGTATGTTATGTTTGTAAACATGCCTGTTTCTGTATTTTTTCAGTAATTTCAAGGTAAAACTTTGAAAAAAAAATGTGTTTTCTTTACCGCCAAATGTTTTATAAAACGCACATGTGAATGTGCACGGAGTAAAAGGTTTTATACTCAACAATGTGTGGCTTCTTCTTTCAATGATCAATACTATTTTTTGTGTTAAGTTGGTGTTTACAGTGACAATGGGTGTTATTTAATAATGGAAAAACCACTTGGCACTACAAGTGCACTAGGAGAACCTAGGAGACAGCTAAAAGAAACCCAATCAGTAAATGAAAATCAAGATTTGATCTGATAAAAGAGAAAACTTATTCAAAATGTGCTAGCATAGCAATGGCCCCCCTACCCGTAAAATATTCTACATATTTTACTCGACCTTCACAGCGCTTTAGGGGGGCAAGCCAGGACGGCCAGCTTCCAGGGCCGTCATTGGAGTTTCTGAAAGTCCGGCCTCAGGCCCAACCGAGGCAACATAATTGGGATTATTACACCAAGCACCCACACAGCACGAACTCTACGATGAGTACGTACCTGCAACATGGCTTCAAAACGGTCGGCTGGTCAGAACGAACTAAACAGAACACACTGAAGAACAGCAAGGCCTGTGAAGAACGAGCTGAAAATCAGAAACGAGCAGACAAGAACGCACTGAAAAAAAGATACGAACTGACTTCACGCACTGAAAATCAGATACAAATCCGCAAGCACAAACTGAACAGCAGTAAAACAATCTGAAAAAGCAGGAGTCTGAAAAGCGCGAATCGTCTCTCACCAAACTTCTACTAACGATAAACACGAGATTAACAGAAGGAGCCCAAAGGGTGGCACGCTGGCTATTGAACTTCCCTTTTCTAGTCCCGTCGTATGTGTTGTACGTCACCGCGTTCTGGACGGTCGGACTTTGGTGTGACCGTGTGTATGCAAGACAAGCTTGAGCATAATTCCGTTGGAAAAACCATCATAGCTTTTTCCACCGAGAATTCCGATCGTGTGTACGCAGCATAAGTGATGGTTTTCTTTGAAGACCCTAAAAACTCCAAACTTGTCCATGGAGAGTGTGCAATGAGTTTGAGCGTGTTTGAGTAGCACACCTGGGACAACTAAATCTCCCGATTTCAAGGATGTTGATCGGAAGTTGAGTTTCCTCCTATGAGCAAGTCTCGTGACGGCATTCATTGTCAGAACTTTCCATGTCTTTAGGGGAAAGCATTTTCCTATGCCTGGTTGGAAATCCACCACACCAGGGAGGGCAAGAAATATCAAAGCTGCACAGATGCAATAGCAGCTCCTGCAACAGACTTGCGCAAGAATGGGCCCCAAAAACGTGCCAATTTCATTAGTTCCACCACTTTTAAAGTGTCACAGCCTGCAATCCGCAATAGTCACCAGCTATGGGCGTCACAGCACTTTAGGACCAGAGATGGGCACAAGGCCCAGGACTTACTATGGCAGATGTCTTGCTCCTGCAACAGAGCAGCATTGAACGCAATGGGTGGCAATTCTCTTCAGATTTTTATTATGTGACAGAACCTTTTTATGTCTAAAAAAAATCTAACCTATTTTTAGGTTTGTATATTTAGATGATGGCTGAAGAAGAACTTCTGTCAAGATTTTATTGCTCAAGGTGTTTCAAAAAAGAAAGTGCCAAAGTATGGTGGGCAGTTCAGATAAAGTTTATTTATCACAGTCACCATGAAATAACCAACTCATTTTAGGAGATTGATTGATTATCAGTGTAGACCTCCCTTTTAAAGAAGCTGGATATTGGCTCTCTTCTCCTCTCCTCATGCTGTTAACATGAGGGAAAGAGTGCAGATAACCGGCTTCTGTTGACATCCATGATCAGCTGTAATTGGACACAGCTGATCACATGGTAAAGAGCCGCTGATTGGCTCTTTACCTCAATATGTGATCAGCAGTGTCCTCCAAACACTGTGATTACAGAGCGCGCTGCCCCGCTGGGGGTGTGATCACAGGACACCCTCATATAACGGCATCCCAGAACTAGAGGACCATGCTGTAGCCCTCATTTGGCTATAGTGCGGTCGGCAAGTGGTTAAAAAATATTTGGTGTAGACTTTCCTGTCCAGTCCCACATTGTCAGGGCCATTGTGCAGCTGCTATTGCAATATTAAAATAGACCTGGGTCCAGTGCTCCACATATTCATGATTTCCCCAGTGGGAAGATTTTCTCATGCTGTTTAACCTGTGACCATTTTTCCAAGACAAAAATAGATGAAAAATCCACTTAAACTGCAGTTGAACAGAAATCTTGCTTTGGGGACCCCTGTTCCAGTGAAAAAAAACGTCTAAAAGCATATTTTTCCTTAATTTTAAGAGAATTAATTTCATTTTCTGTTGTGTCTCTGAAACAGGAAGCGAGAGGAAATCTCTGTCAGAAGGTCACACCAGTAAAGGTGATGGTGCTTCTGTACTCTGTTATTCTTGGTGCCAAGTGGACTAGATAAACTGGATAGCTGCACATGGCCAGTGCTTACTTGTCTTCAGCACTATCTGTAACCTGTGTCCAGTATTTCCCGATGGACTTCCTGATCTCGACCTGGCTTGTACTGACCTCAACCTCCATAACCATGCTTCTGCCTGCTCCTATTGCTCTAGATCTGCTTGTCTGATACCGTTTGAATCCTGACCTGATACCTGCTACTGATTCTGTACCTAATCTGCCTGCCTGTTGCTGGCCTGACCTGCCTGACCTCGAACCAGACCTGAGCTCCTGCGTCTTCTCTACGTATCCTGCCTGCAGCTCTATTTGTCTCCTACTCCAGTGATCAATTCTCTGGGCTCACAATCAGGGACACTGGGCTGGAGGTGAGAGACAGTTGCAGCTGGTGGTTTTTTCTTTGTGGGGGGCAAACAACCCCCCCGCAGCACCTCAACCCCCCCCCCCACACACACGCCGTCTGCTGGTCCACCGGCACTTACCCGATCGTCGCGCACATCGAGCAGGGGTACAGGCTGCGGTGGGTATCTGAGGGAAGCAGGGGTACAGGCTGTGGCAGCTCCGTGTCCACTTCCATTCTGAGATCACGGCGGCTGACCCTCACGGGTAACGGACCCGTGCTTCCTGATTGACGGAGAGGCAGTTCAGTGTTAGAAAAGCAAATATTGATTTGCTTTTCTAACACATCTCGGTGTACTGCGAGCGCAATGCTTTGCGCTCCAAGTCCATCTATTTTGAAGCCTATTAGAGCATATGGCTCTAATCAGGTACTTCAAAAAACACCCCCGCCACTGTAATTCAGGTGCCCGGTGTCCAAAAAGGGTCTAGACTCCTGAATAGGTGGTGGCAGCGGCGGCCAAGGATAGATTCATGCATGAATCTATCCATTATGCATATAGGGGATGGCTGGAGAGAGGGGGCGGCGCCCGTGCCCCCTTAATAGATGGGCTGCCCCTGGTGTGAGAGAGGCCATCCTTGTCACATGAGGCTCCCATGCCAGGTACATGACACTCCCCATTGGGGAGATAGACAGCAATTAATGCCTGGTAGAGGTTCTAAGCATGTATATATAAAAGGACAGGACGTAAGAGACTCCACTACCACTGAGGAAGTCCCGGTGAGGACGATACGCGTGCTGGAGAATCCCAGGACGTCACTGCAGCCACCTTACTTACATAGGTCTTAATTAAGACTGTATTTAAACTATTCATCCTAGCACTAAGGTTATAGTGCCTCCTATGTGAGTACCTGTTTTTACAATAAAAGGATATTGTTTTAGCTATACAGAGTGCACTATATACTTTTTACTTTACATGTCACCGTGGCTGAAAATAAGAGCAACAGATTATGGTTCTTCTAATGGCAACCTACCTCATTGATCTACCCATTCAAGCCTCCATTCATGACCACTGTGAGTGGTAAAAGATATTTTGACCCATCTGGTAGTTCAGGGGTCCACGCATTGAGGTGAGCGGTTCGGCTTACAGGTGGTGGAATCACGGATTTCTTGCTGCACCATATGTATTTTTGAAAGCACCCTTATTACCTTAGAGGAGACTACTTTCTGTATACTCTTTACCTTCCATCTCAAGGGGACTTTCCTTTTATATGCCATGAGCAATGTGTTAGTCTGCTAAATTCACTCATAGCGCTGCACTGTTATTTTTATAAGGTTCTAAGCATTCCCTAAGCTACCTGGAAGGAGAAAAAAAGGTTTGTCTGGAGTTTTACTTTAATGACTAACAAAACTTTCAATATAAATGATCTAACTACATTTTTAGTGCACCAAAGCAAACGACGTGGAAAGACTAACAACCACAGCCTGAGTAGAAAAGCCCCTCCTCTGCCAACATGCTGTAGAGACGGACCCTTGCTCTCTCTACAAGTCAGCGCTAGAGCAATAGAGCTCTCCAATTAGCAGGTGAGCTTTGCTGATTGCAGAGCTATACGTCTGGACAGAGACCACTGCTTCCAGCAGAGCAAGGGTCCTTTTTTTTGCAGCATGATGGCAAGGAAAATGCTTTTCTACTCAGGTTGTGGATGTTTCTTTAAAGAAAACAGACTATATAAAACAGGAAGGGTGGGACTTTAAATGAGGTGAGCAAATGAGGTCAGGGGATCTGTCACCATATAACAAACCATTTTATTGATAAACAATAGCATAGTGACACAATATAAGTCCAAGTATGGATTGACTGTCAAGTCATATACGTATGCATCCTAATATATACATGTGAATATAAGATATATACATGGTGAACATAAAGACAAGCCCCCAAATGATGCAGGGCAAAAAATCCTTAAAAGGTAAAACACCCATTAAAATGCACAAAGTCACAATGTTGATAAGTAAAAGCCTGTTGGTGTGTGGACCTAGTGAAGAAATGATAATATGGTGCATGTCGTAAGCCCGACGCGTTTCGTGTATCAAACACTCTTCAGGGGCAAATTGGCACCAAAGTCTAAAACAGAAAAAAGGGGGATCCAAATGAGTAAAAATTCAATGTGCATTGAGGAAAGGGAAGTATGCATATAGGGGAGGCGAAAGGCCACTAATCTCAAATGTATACTCACATGCCAAAGGAGTGCGAACTCCATGAGGTCCGCGGTCACAGGACCAGTCAGGTCCGGGAGCTGAGGGAGGAGCTCAATGGGGGGGGAAGCCAGGCGCACACAAAGGTCCCCATTAGGTGGTATGTCCACACTGGTATTGGAGGAGAGGTAGTATTTTAAAGAAAACAGACTATAGGACGGCTTCTATTTTGATGTACTTGGAATGTTTTAGCAGAATATTTTTTTTCTACCTGGATTTCAGCTTTAAGCTATTCACCTAAGTGATATTCAACAGAAATTGCCTGGCATGCCACACATTCATCAAGAGATAATTGATGAAATATAATTGTCAATGGGCAATTGTTGCACGAATATCCACTAATTTGGCTTCTTACACATTGTAGATGTTGACCAAAGACCTCTGGGTGAATACTGGACAAAGTTCCCATCAACTCTTTGATAAATAGACCCCTAAATAGTTATTATAACACAACAAACATCGATCCATGTCAACATGGCGCACATTAACTTTTCTTGTATATGACTGCAGGTGTGTCAATAATTAAAGCATAGAGCAGAATAATCCCATAAAAAGAGAAAGCGCTCTTAAAGTAATACTAAACACACACTGTTTAATTTACATTGTCCCTTCTATTTTTGTATGTGAATGAGGGTACTCTAAGTACCTTTTTCCTAATCGATATACAGCTGTCCCGGGACCCAGATCTCTCCCAGCCTGTCTGCAGGGAAACATAAATAGGAGGAGCTTCTAGTCCTCGGCTGCTGGTCACATGTTCAAAATAAAACAACAGCCTTTGGAATACAGAGTAAAAATAAAAAATTAATATCAATGAACCGGTATAAATTGTCATATAAATATATATTAGAATTAAAATCTTTATTATTTTTGGCAAACACATGGTGTGGGTGGATTTCTGCCAGTCACAGGCTGTGTCATACCCCTCCAGCCTGTATCTTAGAATAACAGGGAGCTGAAGCCTCTGTCAATCTGCATGTAATATCCCTTCCCCATTGTGTTTAGCTGGTTGGTGGGCATGGAGGAGGAGAGGGGGAGTGGTCTGTCATTTACCACTGTTAATGCGCCCACATGTGTGACTCTATAGTCACATGGGCTACTCAGATGTAATAGGGAGAAAATGCTCAGGGTAGAAAATACACCGAAAACTGAGCTTGTGCGGAGCTGTCAACACTGCTCTGCAAAATTCCCAACTGCAATGGGGACATGGACAGAAGGGGGAGACAGTGAACAATAGGATCAACCAGTTTTTTTGCAGAATACAGAAAACAAATCTCATAGTGACTGAGTGAGTATGAACAGCATGTAATACACCATTTATCCACAGTTATTTAAATAATATGGAGCAAATTAAGGCTGGGTTCACACTGGAGATTGGAGCAGCTCACAGCAGGGGTCCGGTGCATCTCCATTCACCGTTTCAGGTCCGATTTCAGCCTGAATGTTTGGCTGAATTCGGACCTGAAAGGGACCAAAAGACGCACAGGGCTCCTGAGCAATTCGCACCGGAGCCGCTCCGGAGATGTGTGAACCGGCTCCATAGAGAGCCGGTCACAACCTCCTGCTATGCAAATTGGATGCGGAGAAATCCACATCCAATTTGCAATAGTGTAAACCCAGCCTCAGTCAGGAGAATATAAGCACATATGTCTGTCTGGATGTATAAAAGTGTTGGCATCCATCAAAGAGGACAAATACAGATGTATGGAATTGAAGATTTTTGTCTGTTTCTTTACACCATGGCCAATGACTGTCAGCAAATACAAACTTAATGTGGAGTTGAAATAAAAAATAATAAAAAAAGATTTGTACTGATCATCATGCCTATGACAGCTCAGTCACTGTGCTGGGAATGGGCACTGAGCACGCTCTCAGCACAGAAAGCTCTGCTACCTGTGGTCACTAAGGATGAGCCGAACACCCCCCGGTTCGGTTCGCAGCAGAACATGTGAACAGGCAAAAAATTTGGACGAACACGCGAACACCATTAAAGTCTATGGGACACGAACATGAAAAATCAAAAGTGCTCATTTTATAGGATTATATGCAAGTTATTGTCCCAGGGGACATGTATCAATGCAAAATAAAGTTTTAAAAACGTCCGTTTATTCAGGAGTAGTGATTTTATTAATGCTTAAAGTGAAACAATAAAAATGAAATATTTAAGGAGAACCCTGCGCCAAAATCTTTAAAAAAATGGCGTAGGGGTCCCCCCAAAATCCATACCAGACCCTTATCCAAGCACACAACCTGGCAGGCAGCAGGAAAAGAGGGGGGATGAGAGAGCGCCCCCCCCCTGAATCGTACCAGGCCACATGCCCTCAATATTGGGAGGGTGCTTTGGAGTAGCCCCCCCAAAGCACCTTGTCCCCATGTTGATGAGGACAAGGGCCTCATCCCCACAACCCTTGCCCAGTGGTTGTGGAGTTATGCGGGCGGGGGGCTTATCAGAATCTGGAAGCCCCCTTTATCGAGGGATCCCCAGATCCCGGCCTCCCCCCTATGTGAATTGGTAACATTGTACATTGTACCCCTACCATTTCACAAAAAAAAAAGTGTCAAAAATAGTAAAAAAGACAAGAGACACTTTGGAACAAGTCCTTTATTAAAAGTTAAAAAAATAAAAATGTCCCACGATGTAAGTCCATCTCACGCCGCAAAAAGAAAAAAAAATGCCGCAACAGATCTGCTTCCTCTTGGTGACAGCTGTTATATAGCTAAGGGCGGGCCACTCGGTGATGTAAATGGATGACCCCACCCCCCTGACGTCACAGGGTCACCGAGGAGGCAATACGGCACTGCGTTGCTTTAACTGACAATTGCACAATTGTGCGACACTGTACCCAAACAAAAATGTTAGGCCAATATTATTATTATTATACGAGATTTATATAGCGCCAAAGGGGGACAACACAATTACAGTACAGTTCAATACAAAAGGTACAGGAGGGCCCTGCTCGTAGAGCTTACATTTCAAAGGGAGGGGGTGGTGGTACAAAAGGTAATAGCTGCAGAGAATGATTTGATGGGAGGTGGCTCGGGGACAGTTGTTAGGTGGGTGTGGGATAAGCTTCCCTGAATAAATGAGTTTTCAGGGATCTCCTAAAGGTGGACAGGGTAGGGGCTGATCGGATATACTGGGGTAGGGAATTCCAGAGGATGGGAGAGGCTCTGGAGTCCTGAAGGCGAGCATGGGAGGAGGTAACAAGGGAGCTAGAGAGCAGGAGGTCCTGGGAGGAGCGGAGGGGGCGATTTGGGCGATATCTGCAGATGAGGTTGGTGATGTAGATGGGGGGCGATGTTGTGAATGTATGTTATGGTTAGCATTTTGAATTTTACACGGTGGGGTAGGGGATATGTATTCTTCTACATATTTTTGGTAAAAAAAAAATGCAATAAGCGTATATTCATTGGTTTGCGCAAAAGTTATAGCGTCTACAAAATAGGGAATAGATTTATGGCGTTTTTATTATTATTATTTTCTTACTAGTAATGGCGGCGATCTGAGATTTTTATTGGGACTGCGATATTGCAGCGGACAAATTGGACACTTTTGACATATTTTTGGGACCATTGACATTTATACAGCGATCAGTGCTATAAAAATGCACTTACTGTATAAATTACACTGGCAGGGAAGGGGTTAACACTAGGGGATGATCAAGGGGTTACCTGTCTTCCCTAGTGTGTGTTCTAACTGTGGGGGGGGGGGGTGGTGGGACTGACTAGGAGGGAGACCGATAATATGAACACACAATCTGTCTCCTCTCCCCTGAGAGAACTGGGAATTGTGTGTTTACATACACAGATCCTGCTTCTCGCGCTGCCCAGCGGTAATCGCGTCCGCCGGGCACTTGCATCAGCTCCGGGGACATGCTGCGGGCATGCGCATGCGCTTCCTACAGTGTTTTAAAGGGCCGACGCACAGCTACGACGGCTCGCCCAGGGGAGCCATCCTGCTGCAGTATAACTGCGGCGGCTGGTCGGGAACCGGTTAAACAAGAAATATGACAATTTTTACAAAGACCTGGATTTTCCATTGCAGAAATGAATTAATAACATCTAGAACAGTGACATTGATGGCCAACAGTGACATTGGATGTCATCTTCCTGTATTACTCTGTATTGGGGGTGATCTGTGGTCTGTACAGAGTGTCTGTATGTTGGGAGGAATCTGTCAGATCTTCAGGGATCTCTTCTGACAAATCCAGTTGTGTTTGGATAGACAGCGATCTCTATTATATCCAGAATCTGCTTCCATCCATACACAGTCTCCTGAGTATTCTGTTGATATCTGGAATCTGTGTAATAAATAACAATGAGAAGTTATGAGTATTTATTGTTTTCTGGATGAGCATCATTCATATTCTCAGTGTAGATGAAGAGTCACTTACAGGCCGGTATTATAGAGGTGACCGTCCACCCATCTCCATCCATCTCCATCTCTGTACAGACCAATCCAGAACCTTCCATCTGTGTGTTGGTTGATGGATCTGTTTATAAACTCCTGGGAGAAGAGAACATCATCTGTCACAATCCAACCACAGACATCGGACACACACATTGGATAGAAGTCTGAAGATCTGTCTATTCCATTTCTACAAAAGCTCTATTGTGCACAAATGTCACCTGAAAAAATGATCCGTGAATTGGAATTATTTGTCATTTTCTTGATGTTCTATTACAAACACGATCGTTGTCTATTCTTCTATATTAAAGTGGTTGTATATCTATTTTTTAAACTTTTACCTACAGGTAAGCCTATAAAGAAGGCTTACCTGTAGGTAAAAAAAATATCTCCTAAACCTGTACGGTTAAGGAGATATTCCCCTCCTCGCATGCAGCCGCCGGACCTTGCCGGAAAAAAGTCTCCCGCGCGCACGCGACCGATACCTGGAAGACACGCCGAGGGGAAATGTCTGCTCCCTCGGCGTGGACCGGGTGAGATTCCAGCGCCATGATCTACGGTAAGTATCTCATAATGAGCTAGTATGCGGTGCATACTAGCTCATTATGCCTTTTCCCTTACAGGTGTAGGGAAAGAAAAAAAAATTCAGCGGGTTTACTACCGCTTTAAATAATCAAAGATCGCACACAATATACATACTGATTTCCTATCCCCAGGAATCGTCAACCAATAATACCCGACACCATCTCATGAAGAGTGAATGATCTTTTTAGTACAAGATAAAATTATCACTATCCATAGAAAAATCTTTTGTATGGTCTGGTGACCGTTGTCTATGTGTAACCTGAATGTAGCAGAGAATCCTGTTACATAACAGACAACAATCCACATTATATTACCAAAAGTATTGGGACGCCCGCCTTTACACACACATGAACTTTAATGCCATCCCAGTCTTAGTCCGTAGGGTTCAATATTGAGTTGGCTCCGCCCTTTTCAGCTATAACAGCTTCAACTCTTCTGGGAAGGCCGTCCACAAGGTTTAGGAGTGTCTATGGGAATGTTTGACCATTCTTCCAGAAGTCCATTTGTGAGGTCACGCACTGATGTTGGACGAGAAGGCCTGTCTCGCAGTTTCCGCTCTAATTTATCCCAAAGGTGTTCTATCGGGTTGAGGTCAGGACTCTGTGCAGGCCAGTCAAGTTCCTCCACCCCAAACACGCTCATCCATGTCTTTATGGACCTTGCTTTGTGTACTGGTTTGCAGTCATGTTGGAACAGGAAGGGACCATCCCACAAAGTTGGGAACATGAAATTGTCAAAAATGTTTTGGTATGCTGACGCCTTAAAAGTCCCCTTCACTGGAACTAAGGGGCCAGGCTCACCCCTTAAAAAACAACCCCACACCATAATACCCCCTCCACCAAATGGTTTGGACCAGTGGACAAAGCAAATCAAACATTCCCATAGACACCCTCCTAAACCTTGTGGACGGCCTTCCCAGAAGAGTTGAAGCTGTTATAGCTGCAAAGGGTGGACCAACTCAATATTGAACCCTATGGACTAAGACTGGGATGCCATTAAAGGTTATATGCGTGTGAAGGCAGGCGTCCCAATACTTTTGGTGATTGTGTATTTACTAAATGAAATTTGATGATACATAGACAGGAGGAGACTTAGACCCCTTTATAGACACAACAAGAGAAATGACTGATGAATGGAATAATTCTGGTTGACAATTATGTGAGGTATGTCTATTAAATAACGAGACTGTGATCCTACCTAGTAAACAAAGCAGTCAGAATGGGTTATGCTCATGAATGTTTGAACCTGCATGACAAGCTATGATGTTTAGTTGATTGACTGATATCACATGCAAATCAAAGGTCAGACATTTCATCAACATATGACTGAATTAGTAAATACAACCAAACACCGAACTGATACATTGTATTTACACCATGACACTTACAGACTACAGTAATACTTTGGATTACAAGCATAATTCGTTCCATAAGAATGCTTGTAATCCAAAGCACTCTTTTATCAAAGTGAGTTTCCCCATAGGACATAATGGAAACTCAGATAATCCGTTCCACAGCCACTGCTTGTCTATGCAGTACCGCATGTGGCCAGAGGTGTGGGGGCGTCGGAGACACTCCAAAAAAACACTCGGAGACGCTCGGGAACACTCGGAGACTCTCGGAAACACTCGGAGACGCTTGGGAACACTCGGAGACTCTCGGAAACCGAGCGTCCCTGAGCGTCACCGGCGCCTCCCGCACCTTTGGCCAAATGCGGTACTGCACTCCCCAGTGGCTTGAATCCTGCTCGTCTTGTGAGACAACGCTCGCAAAGTGAGTCAGGATTTTTTTTTCAAAATAGCTTGTATTGCGAAATGCTCTTAAACCGTGTTACTCGCAATCCGAGGTTCTACTGTATCTGCAAGTGTCATTTTATCCAGGACTGTCTATATTTTGACAGCTGCTCCTGATGTGTAACACAAAGCAGTTCCTGGCTGTCATTTTTACATTACATATAAAACAACGATAAAATCATCAATCCATCAGTCAGAAATCTACAATATATGGAAAACAATCTTTTAATCAACTTGTATTGAAGTGATCAACATAATTCCATCTTAACTGAGTCCAAATCATTCAAGAGCTTGCTAAATCAAATAAATAGTCTTTAATGTATTCAATTTAGTGCAATTGCATTAAATAAACAATTGTAAATCAAATGAATACATATAATACATACAGTACAATATGTGGCCCCATTAAGGTGACATGTCATAGTGTGATCTCATCTGTTCTGGCCATTCCTGTAGCTACCTTCAGGCGATCCCTGAAAACTCATCTCTTCAGGGAAGCCTATCACATCTCCAACTAATCTCCTACCACTTCCATCAGCTCATTCCCCACAGTTACAACCTTTTGTACCACCTGTCCCACCCTATTAGAGTGTAAGCTCTTCTGAACAGGGCCCTCCTAATCCTCTTGTATTTTATTATATTATAACTGTATTGTCTCCTTTTATATTATAAAGCGCTGCGTAAACTCTTGGTGCTATATAAATCCTGTATAATAATAATAATATTAATAATAAACATTTAGATGATGGAACAATGGAATATAAATCCTCTGTATCTCTCCATCCATCTCACATCTATTGCCATGTTATATCATACCTTCTGTTCCGGGTCCTCTATGACCAGTAGATGGGCTCCCATCCCTTCACACAATTCCCGACTCTCATTCCATGTTCTGCGATCTCCTCCAGATGAAAAGTAATAACAGTTCTCTCTGTCCCACAACCAGCCACTGGGACACACCACACACCCTATAAGAAAATATTTTAATTGCTTTTAAAATCAAAATAAATGAATGTCCATAAACCTTGGCATCCAAATCCATCTGTCTTGGACAAACAATATCAGCTTAAATAGTTCTCTCCTTTCAACTATATTTTAACCACTTCTCTTCTCATACTACTACGCCCCCTATGGATCAGAGGAGTTTTTACCTTTTTTGCTATGGGCCTATTGGTTGGGCAAATCACAAATCCACAACTGGTTTATCACAGAAGGGAGCCAACAATCCCAAACCAGTATTTTATGGACAGACCTGTCCAATGTTAAGTGTCAGTTATGCCGCATACACACGAGCGGACTTTTCGACCGGACTTCGACTTTCGACTGGTCCGACGGACTATCCGACGGACTTTCGGCGGACTTCCAACGAACTTTCCCAACGAACGGACTTGCCTACATACGATCACACCAAAGTCCGACGGATTCGTGATGATGTACAGTGGACTAAAATAAGGAAGTTGATAGCCAGTAGCTGCCCTAGCGTCGGTTTTTGTCCATCGGACTAGCACACAGACGAGCGGACTTTTCGATAGGAACTGGGTCAGGCGGAGTTCCGACGTAAAGATTTGAAACATGTTCCAAATCTAAAGTCCGTCAGATTTTCGAACAAAAAAGTCCGCTGCAGGTCCGATGAAGCCCACACACGGTCGAATTGTCCGTCGGACCAGTCCGGTCGAAAAGTCCGCTCGTGTGTACGTGGCATTAGGTGTCCAATTTGACCGCCGCAATGTAGCAGTTCTGCTAAAAGTCGCTGATCGCTACTATTACTTGTAAAAATATAAATAAATAAATTAAAATTCCATAAAAATATTTCATAGTTTGTAGACACTATATCTTTTGTGCAAACCAATCCATTTATAATCAAACATGTAGCAGAATACATATTGTCCTAAACTGATGAAGAAATTAGATTTTTTATTGGATATGTTTTATAGCAGAAAGTAAAAAAATATTGTTTTTTTTTTTTCAAAATTGTCGGTCTTTTTTTGTTTATAGCGCAAAAAAAAACAAAAAAGGCAGAGGTGATCAAATACCACCAAAAGAAAGCTCTATGTGTGGGGAAAAAAGGACGTCAATTCTATTTGGCTACAGCGTCGCATGACCACGCAATTGTCAGTTAAAATAATGCAGTGCCGTATTGCAAAAAATGGCCTGGTCATGAAGGGGGGTAAACCTTTCCGGGGCTGGAGAGGTTAGAATCCATAATAGAAGACTATATTCAGTCCTATGATTTGTCCTTTGATTTGTGTATGCTTGTAAAGCCGAATGTTTGCTTAGAGAAAAGTTTCTATTAAAAGACAGAAAAGAGTCAACACTGGGAGCCACCAACCAAGTCTGTGTTCAGATCTGCAGATGTATGAGATATTGGAAAGCACACAAGTGTCAGCCAGACTTAAAATTTCTAATTGTTTCTTTAAATATACCCATTTTTCATATGCAGGGGGAACACTACAAGGCTTCGAAAATACCTTCTAGGTCATGGCTGCTAACTCTATGAAGTATAATGCCAATCCATCATGAGGTCCCCCCACCCCTTCACTTTGCTTTTAAAGGCCAATTTCGTCTTTGTGTGGATCCAAGGTTTGCAATTGTGCACCATCCCAGTTACTCTCTACTTGATAAGATCACATGGACTATAGCTAATTGTACGCACCAAGCTTCTCTCTGGTGTTCACACAGAGCTGCTTCTTTATTTCTACCCGGAGCTGATCTATAAAAAAGAAAAGCAATGGAAAAATAACACAAGTCTTTTTTGTAGAAATTATATAATAATTTTATTTATTCCATTATTTGAAATACATTTATTTTATAAACTAATCATAAAAAACATAATTTACCTGCCAATGAAGCTAATTGTCAAGATAAAAAGGAAACTATAATGGTTTGGGGTAGATGGGCTGAACACCCCCCCCCCGTTTCGGATCGCACCAGAACTCTCGAACATTGCAAATGTTTGGACCCGACCCGCGAACCCCATTGAAGTCTATGGGACCTGAATTTGAGAAAATCAAAAGTCCCCATCTTGAAGGCTTATATGCAAGTTATTGGCCATAAAAAGGGTATGGGGGGGGGGAAGGGTACTGCCCTGGGGGACATGTACCAATGCAAAAAAAAACTTTAAAAAAGATTGTTTTTAGAGGAAGAGTGATTTTAATTATGCTTAAAGTGAAACAATAAAAATGAAAAATTCCTTTAAATATAGTGCCTGGGGGGACCCCTTAGTCTGCCTGTAAAGTGACGCATCTGTAACATGTATAGAAACTGCTGTAGCAAAACTGAAATTCATAAAGAAAAAAAATGAAATTTAAATTACCGGCAATACAATACCATTGCCGAAAAAACAAAAATGTTTAATCCCAATCCATAGCAGGCCCTTTGGGTCTTGTATGGATTTTAAGGGGAACCCCACACCAAAATTTAAAAAAAATGGCGTGGGGTCCCCCCCAAAATCCATACCAGTCCCTTATCTGAGCCTGCAGCCTGGCAGGTCAGGAAAGGGGAGAAACGAGAGAGCGCCCCCCCCCTCATGAACCATACTAAGCCACATGCTGCCAAGCACCCCGCAAATTTGGGTGTTCGCCGAACAAGCAAACAGGCGATATTCGGGCTGAAATTTTGCTTGGCTCAAACTGTTTGCCCAGCTCTATACACAATATATAAATTCTTTGTTTTTTCTAATTCCTATTATATGAGAAGGAATTCCCAGAGCACTATGACTTAGCTAGAGACAGCATTGCAGAAGAAGCTCGCTTTCAGGCATGCTGGTTCTCAATGAAACCTCAGAACAGGCCTTATGATGAGGAGGAGTCACTGCTCGGATTCATTCACTTGTGTCTGTAAATTTCAGCTTAAGCTCTTGAGCTCTGTAAACAACATTTTTATAGCACGTGGTATGAAGATGGGGGAAATACATGAAAAGGAGCCTAAAACTTCACCTGCTTTCTGGATAAAATAATTTTTTAAGGTCCCCACACCTCGCATACATGCATGTACGAATGTAACTGCATGCATTGGTGGCACCTACGCACAAAAACATTGATTGCGCTAAACCTGTTACATATCACCACTGGAGTGAAAGCAATAATTCTAGGCCCGTAATTCCCAGTTAGCTCTAAACTGATGACCTGTGGAGGCTTTTAAGGTCTCACCTCTGAAAAATATAGGGTACTAGAATTTGTTGTCATTTAACAGGTACACACAATTTTCAGGCTTGACATGTTTCATATCTGTTTACTTGGCTCAACCTCATTTTTCATATTTTACCAAAAAAATTGGTAATTTATTTAATCTGTGTGCCCTAGGGTTATCTCTAGTGTATCTTTACTGAAATTTTGCATTTCATAAACCATTGCACTAATTTTGTGGAAAAAAAAATGGAACTACCACTATTTTATTCTCTAGCCACTTGCCGACCGCCGCATGCCGATGTACGTCCTAAATTTGAGGACGGATATCATTCTTATGGCAACAGCTAGCTGCCATAACCCCGGTATCCCCGTTTTCAGCCCGCGGTCGGCTACAAGATAAAAGTGGTCCCTGCGGCGGATTCGCCGCAAGATCACTTTTATCGGTGGCGGGAGAGTGCCCCCCCTCCCGCTGTGATCCGGTGCCCTCCACCGCTTACCGGAGCCGTCGGTAACAGCGGAGGCGATTGCGTCCATTCCCTATCTGTGCATGGAGACGAGTGAGGGGAAGATGGCCCTCATCCGTCTCCATGACACTGCAGGGCGGAAGCGACGTCAAAATGTCACTTCCGCCCATATCTCTTAAAGGCACATTTTTTCAATGTCATTTTTTCAAATTACATTTTTTATTATTTTTTTTTTTAATTGCATTCCAAATATGAGATCTGAGGACTTTTTGACCCCAGATCTCATATTTAATAGGTCCTGTCATGCTTTTTTTCTATTACAAGGAATGTTTACATTCCTTGAAATAGGAATAAAATTGATCCACATTTTTTTTTTAAACAGTGAAAAAATAAATAAAATAAAGTAAAATAAATAATAATAATAATAAAAAAAAAATTTTAAAGCGCCCTGTCCCGACGAGCCCGCGCGCAGAAACGAACGCATACGTGAGTAGTGCCTGCATATAAAAAAACAGTGTTCAAACCACACATGTGAGGTATCGCCGCGACTGGTAGAGCGAGAGCAATAATTCTAGCCCTAGACCTCCTCTGTAACGCAAAACATGCAACCTGTAGCATTTTTTAAACGTCACCTATGGAGATTTTTAAGAGTAAAAGTTTGACGCCATTCCACGAGCGGGCGTAATTTTGAAGCGTGACATGATGGGTATCAATTTACTTGGCGTAACATTATATTTCACAATATAAAAAAAATTGGGCTAACTTTACTGTTGTCTTATTTTTTTATTCAAAAAAGTGATTTTTTTCAAAAAAATAAGACCGCTGCGCAAATATGGTGCGAAAAAAAGTATTGCGTTGACCGCCATTTTATTTTCTAGGGTGTTAGAAAAAAAAACAATATATAATGTTTCGGGGTTCTAAATAATTTTCTAGCAAAAAAACCTGTTTTAAACATGTAAACACCTAAAATCCAAAACGAGGCTGGTTCTTAAGTGGTTAAAGTGTCTGCTTTCAGAAAATCTATAATATTTGTTGTTTTTTTTTGTAAACTTCAGGCCTTAAATTATTTTTTTAAACATGTGTGCAAAAAAGCGCAAAAGTGACTCTAGCAGAAAAGGGTTAAACAGTTTTTCCTTATAGAGCAGAAGAGTTTTAACAACATATCTGCTTTAGGTGTCAAATATTCTTCATTCCTTATTCTTTTATGTATTATTATAGTGACAACTTACTGCCCATGCAAATTTGCCAAGACCTAAAGATGTAATAATTAAAGAGGTTGTAAACGATCACCTTGTAAAACAACCCATTCAGTTTAAAATAGAAATTAAAGGCAAAACATTTTTGTATAGATATAAAATAAAGGATTACATTCCCTCTGTTCTTAGCTACATAAGAGCTGGGGGAAAAGAAGTAGCAGCACACTGAGCTTGCCAGTAAAAAGCTATGAAGCAGGGGTGTGTCCGGACAAGTCTGATCATCGGAGGAGAGCACACTGAGTTCCCAGCATAGCTAGAGAACTGACAGTGTGCTGTCCTGCTTAGTGTGGTCAGTTTTTAATAGGAAAGCAAGGGGACTAGGAGGAAGGGATTTCACATAAAGAAAGCAATACAAAGAGAACAGGAGGCTTTCTCATACAAGTACATGGTACAGCAGGCACATATCAGGAATATGAAGTGTTGGGGAAACAACGCTTTAAGCAGGGGTTCCCTAAGACATACAAATTATGTCAAGGGTTCCTCTGTATTAAAAATATTTTAAAAAGGTTGCTCTAGGCTGTATCTAATAAAAACAAACATACCTGCAGATGATTGGGCGATCTGGTTCATTCTCTTTTCCAAAGACTGGCCTTTAGAGACTGGAAAACACAAAGACAGGAGACGGAATTGGGGGAATTAAACTCTTAAATGTTAGAAGGGTCATTGTTCATCACAGCGCAAATCAGAGAGAAGAACTACAGTGCCTTGAAAAAGTATTCGTACCCCTTGAAATTTTCAACATTTTGTCATGTTACAGCCAAAAACGTGAATGTATTTTATTGGGATTCTATGTGATAGACCAACACAAAGTGACACATAATTGTGATGTGGAAGGAAAATGATAAATGGTTTTCAATTTTTTTTTTTACAAATAGATAGGTAAAAAGTGTGGTGTACATTTGTATTCAGCCCCTTTACTCTGATACCCCTAACTAAAATCTAGTGGAACCAATTGCCTTTATAAGTCACCAAATTAGTAAATAGAGTCCACCTGTTTGTGATTTAATCTCAGTATAAATACAGCTGTTCTGTGAAGACCTCAGAGGTTTGTTAGAGAACCTTAGTGAACAAACAGCATCATGAAGACCAAGGAACACACCAGATAGGTCAGGGATAAAGTTGTGGAGAAGTTTAAAGCAGGGTTAGGTTAAAAAAAATCCCAAGCTTTAAACATCTCATGAAGACAAGGAGAGGGGCACCTTAAAGAAAAGCAATATCCACTCACATGAAAAAAAGCAGTGTTGTACATGGGTAAGCTGGATACCATCCAGGAGCAGAGTCCAGGGTAGATGATCAGGTCACAGTGATGTGGAAGTCTTGCTGGGACAACAGATATCCAGAGGGGTAGACGTGGTCTTTTCCTTTTGCTTACTGGTAACCACTGCAGAGTGGAGAGACAGGGGACGTACTAAACTGCATATTGGGATGATGGGATGATTGGATTATTGGCTGCAATACTGAGAACTCTCACTAGATGTCAGTGTACCATATACACATATATATGGTAATGGCTCTGTTGTTTCTCAAAATATGTTATTCTTTACTGCAGTGCTTAATACAATGTTGCAAAAAGCAGTTGCTAATGTTTAACTCTTCACTTGCTGATATATATGCAGTTGTACAACAGTTGCTGATATATATGCAGCTGTACAACAGGATGCAGAAGTAATATAAAAATTACATTTGACCTGTTTTTGATGGGAATATGGGTAGAATTATTATTGCTCATGCGCATTATTGGAGGAATATCATGTTAACACCCGACAATGAACATATTTAATTAACAATAATAATATGCATATACTTTTTCTACATAGGGATTATGGCTGGAATTTTGTAGTTAGACATACATAGGAATATATTAAACCTATTTCTGATATAAATATGTATATAATTATTTTTCTACATGGGGATTATTGGTGGAATATTGTTTATAAATATGCATAGCAGCATATTAAACCCATTTCTGATGAGAATATGCATATAATTATTTTTCTACATGGGGATTATTGGTGGAATATTGTTTAAAAATATACATAGCAACGTATTAAAGTCATTTCTAATGAGAATATGCATATAATTATAATTCTACATGGGGATTATTGGTGGAATATTGCTTATAAATATAGATAGCAACATATTTAACCCATTTATGATATGAAGATGCATGTAATTATTTTTCTACATGGGGATTATTGGTGGAATATTGTTTAAAAATATACATAGCAACATATTAAACCCATTTCTAATGAGAATATGCATATAATTATAATTCTACATGGGGATTATTGGTGGAATATTGCTTATAAATATAGATAGCAACATATTTAACCCATTTATGATATGAAGATGCATGTAATTATTTTTCTACATGGGGATTATTGGTGGAATATTGCTTATAAATATACATAGCAACATATTAAACCCATTTCTGATGAGAATATGCATATAATTATTTTTCTACATGGGGATTATTGGTGGAATATTGTTTAAAAATATACATAGCAACGTATTAAAGTCATTTCTGATGAGAAAATGCATATAATTATTTTTCTACATGGGGATTATTGGTGGAATATTGTTTAAAAATATACATAGCAACATATTAAACCCATTTCTGATGAGAAAATGCATATAATTATTTTTCTACATGTGGATTATTGGTGGAATATTGTTTAAAAATATACATAGCAACATATTAAACCCATTTCCAATAAGAATATGCATATAATTATATTTCTACATGTGGATTATTGGTGGAATATTGTTTATAAATAAACATAGTAACATATTAAACCCATTTCTGAAGAGAAAATGCATATAATTATTTTTCTACATGGGGATTATTGGTGGAATATTGTTTAAAAATATACATAGCAACATATTAAACCCATTTCCAATGAGAATATGCATATAATTATATTTCTACATGTGGATTATTGGTGGAATATTGTTTATAAATATACATAGCAACATATTAAACCCATTTCTGATGAGAAAATGCATATAATTATTTTCTACATGAGGATTATTGGTGGAATATTGTTTAAAAATATACATAGCAACATATTAAACCCATTTCTGATGAGAAAATGCATATAATTATTTTTCTACATGGGGATTATTGGTGGAATATTGTTTAAAAATATGCATAGCAACATATTAAACCCATTTCTAATGAGAATATGCATATAATTATAATTCTACATGGGGATTATTGGTGGAATATTGCTTATAAATATAGATAGCAACATATTTAACCCATTTATGATATGAAGATGCATGTAATTATTTTTCTACATGGGGATTATTGGTGGAATATTGCTTATAAATATACATAGCAACATATTAAACCCATTTCTGATGAGAATATGCATATAATTATTTTTCTACATGGGGATTATTGGTGGAATATTGTTTAAAAATATACATAGCAACGTATTAAAGTCATTTCTGATGAGAAAATGCATATAATTATTTTTCTACATGGGGATTATTGGTGGAATATTGTTTAAAAATATACATAGCAACATATTAAACCCATTTCTGATGAAAAAATGCATATAATTATTTTTCTACATGGGGATTATTGGTGGAATATTGTTTAAAAATATACATAGCAACGTATTAAAGTCATTTCTAATGAGAATATGCATATAATTATATTTCTAAATGTGGATTATTGGTGGAATATTGTTTATAAATAAACATAGCAACATATTAAACCCATTTCTGATGAGAAAATGCATATAATTATTTTTCTACATGTGGATTATTGGTGGAATATTGTTTAAAAATATACATAGCAACATATTAAACCCATTTCCAATAAGAATATGCATATAATTATATTTCTACATGTGGATTATTGGTGGAATATTGTTTATAAATAAACATAGTAACATATTAAACCCATTTCTGAAGAGAAAATGCATATAATTATTTTTCTACATGGGGATTATTGGTGGAATATTGTTTAAAAATATACATAGCAACATATTAAACCCATTTCCAATGAGAATATGCATATAATTATATTTCTACATGTGGATTGTTGGTGGAATATTGTTTATAAATATACATAGCAACATATTAAACCCATTTCTGATGAGAAAATGCATATAATTATTTTCTACATGGGGATTATTGGTGGAATATTGTTTAAAAATATACATAGCAACATATTAAACCCATTTCTGATGAGAAAATGCATATAATTATTTTTCTACATGGGGATTATTGGTGGAATATTGTTTAAAAATATACATAGCAACATATTAAACCCATTTCCAATAAGAATATGCATATAATTATATTTCTACATGTGGATTATTGGTGGAATATTGTTTATAAATAAACATAGTAACATATTAAACCCATTTCTGATGAGAAAATGCATATAATTATTTTTCTACATGTGGATTATTGGTGGAATATTGTTTAAAAATATACATAGCAACATATTAAAACCATTTCTAATGAGAATATGCATATAATTATAATTTTACATGGGGATTATTGGTGGAATATTGCTTATAAATATAGATAGCAACATATTTAACCCATTTATGATATGAAGATGCATGTAATTATTTTTCTACATGGGGATTATTGGTGGAATATTGTTTAAAAATATACATAGCAACATATTAAACCCATTTCTAATGAGAATATGCATATAATTATAATTCTACATGGGGATTATTGGTGGAATATTGCTTATAAATATACATAGCAACATATTAAACCCATTTCTGATGAGAATATGCATATAATTATTTTTCTACATGGGGATTATTGGTGGAATATTGTTTAAAAATATACATAGCAACGTATTAAAGTCATTTCTGATGAGAAAATGCATATAATTATTTTTCTACATGGGGATTATTGGTGGAATATTGTTTAAAAATATACATAGCAACATATTAAACCCATTTCTGATGAAAAAATGCATATAATTATTTTTCTACATGGGGATTATTGGTGGAATATTGTTTAAAAATATACATAGCAACATATTAAACCCATTTCTGATGAGAATATGCATATAATTATTTTTCTACATGGGGATTATTGGTGAAATATTGTTTATAAATACACATAGCAACGTATTAAAGTAATTTCTAATGAGAATATGCATATAATTATTTTTCTACATGGGGATTATTGGTGGAATATTGTTTAAAAATATACATAGCAACATATTAAACCCATTTCCAATGAGAATATGCATATAATTATATTTCTACATGTGGATTATTGGTGGAATATTGTTTATAAATATACATAGCAACATATTAAACCCATTTCTGATGAGAAAATGCATATAATTATTTTCTACATGAGGATTATTGGTGGAATATTGTTTAAAAATATACATAGCAACATATTAAACCCATTTCTGATGAGAAAATGCATATAATTATTTTTCTACATGGGGATTATTGGTGGAATATTGTTTAAAAATATACATAGCAACATATTAAACCCATTTCCAATAAGAATATGCATATAATTATATTTCTACATGTGGATTATTGGTGGAATATTGTTTATAAATAAACATAGTAACATATTAAACCCATTTCTGATGAGAAAATGCATATAATTATTTTTCTACATGTGGATTATTGGTGGAATATTGTTTAAAAATATACATAGCAACATATTAAAACCATTTCTAATGAGAATATGCATATAATTATAATTTTACATGGGGATTATTGGTGGAATATTGCTTATAAATATAGATAGCAACATATTTAACCCATTTATGATATGAAGATGCATGTAATTATTTTTCTACATGGGGATTATTGGTGGAATATTGTTTAAAAATATACATAGCAACATATTAAACCCATTTCTAATGAGAATATGCATATAATTATAATTCTACATGGGGATTATTGGTGGAATATTGCTTATAAATATAGATAGCAACATATTTAACCCATTTATGATATGAAGATGCATGTAATTATTTTTCTACATGGGGATTATTGGTGGAATATTGTTTAAAAATATACATAGCAACATATTAAACCCATTTCTAATGAGAATATGCATATAATTATAATTCTACATGGGGATTATTGGTGGAATATTGCTTATAAATATACATAGCAACATATTAAACCCATTTCTGATGAGAATATGCATATAATTATTTTTCTACATGGGGATTATTGGTGGAATATTGTTTAAAAATATACATAGCAACGTATTAAAGTCATTTCTGATGAGAAAATGCATATAATTATTTTTCTACATGGGGATTATTGGTGGAATATTGTTTAAAAATATACATAGCAACATATTAAACCCATTTCTGATGAAAAAATGCATATAATTATTTTTCTACATGGGGATTATTGGTGGAATATTGTTTAAAAATATACATAGCAACATATTAAACCCATTTCTGATGAGAATATGCATATAATTATTTTTCTACATGGGGATTATTGGTGAAATATTGTTTATAAATACACATAGCAACGTATTAAAGTAATTTCTAATGAGAATATGCATATAATTATTTTTCTACATGGGGATTATTGGTGGAATATTGTTTAAAAATATACATAGCAACATATTAAACCCATTTCCAATGAGAATATGCATATAATTATATTTCTACATGTGGATTATTGGTGGAATATTGTTTATAAATATACATAGCAACATATTAAACCCATTTCTGATGAGAAAATGCATATAATTATTTTCTACATGAGGATTATTGGTGGAATATTGTTTAAAAATATACATAGCAACATATTAAACCCATTTCTGATGAGAAAATGCATATAATTATTTTTCTACATGGGGATTATTGGTGGAATATTGTTTAAAAATATACATAGCAACATATTAAACCCATTTCCAATAAGAATATGCATATAATTATATTTCTACATGTGGATTATTGGTGGAATATTGTTTATAAATAAACATAGTAACATATTAAACCCATTTCTGATGAGAAAATGCATATAATTATTTTTCTACATGTGGATTATTGGTGGAATATTGTTTAAAAATATACATAGCAACATATTAAAACCATTTCTAATGAGAATATGCATATAATTATAATTTTACATGGGGATTATTGGTGGAATATTGCTTATAAATATAGATAGCAACATATTTAACCCATTTATGATATGAAGATGCATGTAATTATTTTTCTACATGGGGATTATTGGTGGAATATTGTTTAAAAATATACATAGCAACATATTAAACCCATTTCTAATGAGAATATGCATATAATTATAATTCTACATGGGGATTATTGGTGGAATATTGCTTATAAATATAGATAGCAACATATTTAACCCATTTATGATATGAAGATGCATGTAATTATTTTTCTACATGGGAATTATTGGTGGAATATTGCTTATAAATATACATAGCAACATATTAAACCCATTTCTGATGAAAAAATGCATATAATTATTTTTCTACATGGGGATTATTGGTGGAATATTGTTTAAAAATATACATAGCAACATATTAAACCCATTTCTGATGAGAATATGCATATAATTATATTTCTACATGTGAATTATTGGTGGAATATTGTTTAAAAATATACATAGTAACATATTAAACCCATTTCCAATGAGAATATGCATATAATTATATTTCTACATGTGGATTATTGGTGGAATATTGTTTATAAATATACATAGCAACATATTAAACCCATTTCTGATGAGAAAATGCATATAATTATAATTCTGCATGGGGATTATTGGTGGAATATTGCTTATAAATATAGATAGCAACATATTTAACCCATTTATGATATGAAGATGCATATAATTATTTTTCTACATGGGGATTATTGGTGGAATATTGCTTATAAATATAGATAGCAACATATTTAACCCATTTATGATATGAAGATGCATGTACCGTATTTATCGGCGTATAACACGCACCGGCGTATAACACGCACCCCAATTTAGGAGGGAATTTTAAGGAAAAAAAAATTTTAGGAGGGAAGTTGAAGAGAAAAAAAACTTACATTTAAACGCCCATCATTGCAGCCTTGTCAGTGCAGCCTTGTCAGTGCAGCCATGTCAGTGCAGCCTTGTCAGTGCAGCCTTCCCCAGTGCAGCCTTGTCAATGCAGCCTTCCCCAGTGCAGACTTCCTCAGTGCAGCCTTGTCAGTGCAGACTTCCCCAGTGCAGACTTCCCCAGTGCAGCCTTGTCAGTGCAGACTTCCCCAGTGCAGACTTCCCCAGTGCAGCCTTGTCAGTGCAGACTTCCCCAGTGCAGACTTCCCCAGTGCAGCTTTACCCAGTGCAGCCTTCCCCAGTGCAGTCTTCCCCAGTGCAGCTTTACCCAGTGCAGCCTTCCCCAGTCCAGTCTTCCCCAGTGCAGCTTTTCCCAGTGCAGCCTCCCCCAGTGCAGCCTTCCCCCAGTGATCCCAGCCATTCTGGGCTTCAAAACCGCCGATCGCGATTTGAAAATGGCGCCGCCGGCGCCGAAATACACAGTGCCGGCTAGGTTTGGATAGCTCCGCTCGGGACTACGAGTGGAGCCGAAAATGAACGACAGCCGCCGGAAAGAGCCGAGGACCGGCTCTGTGTATTTCGGCGCCGGCGGCGCCATTTTCAAATCGCGATCGGCGATTTTGAAAATATATGTGTAAGAAAAAATGTAAAAATTGCGCCAGCTCTTGGGTGGAGGTGAAGCAGCCAACACAGCAATATGACCGTTGCAAGTGAAAAATGGAGTGAAGAAGTGTGGCGCTAATGGGTGGTGAGACTCCTGTTGCTAAAACAGGTAGAGAAAGTGGTTAGGAGAGAGTGAAAACTCCTTTGGTGTAAATGTGTAAAAGTGTTTGTAAGGTATACATAAAAATATATTGGGTAATAAACACAGTACAAGTGAAAACACGGAGTGTGTTAAAGAATATAAAAAACTCAGTAAAAATAAAATTTAAAAAAACTAGTTAAGAAACAATCAAACATATATGGTACAGCAAATACATATCAATGCAAGGTGAGCTGAGTGTGTTAATCCACAGAATTTGGAGTTCAATGGAGGTGGCAGACCAGAAAAAGAACACCGGTGTCCCCAAGGGGAAAAAATAATATATAAATATATATACAGAGGAACTCAAAAGTCTTTTAAATGGCAAGATGGGATAGTCTCATTCAATCCCACAGGTAATTAGATGTAAACTGTCTTCTCAAGAGGTAACCTGAGGGTTATTGGGAAAGGACCCGACCAATGTGTTGGATCTTGGCTCAAATGGATAATTCCCACCAGGAGAAAGGCAGAAGCAAAAAGCAAAAGAATGCCCTTACCAGATCCGGTGGACTCACGGGCCGTAGCGGTGAGTCAAACGAGCCTATACCGTTAAACGGTGTGGGGTAAAGGTGTGTGGGAGAACTTGTAAACCATCTTGTCAGCAGTCCTCATACGAAGCACCGATATGGAGTCCGGGGTCCCCAGGGTATGGTTCTGATCAGCGGATCACCGTTTCCTCAGAAAACCATCATATGTGCAAATAGGCAAAAAAGGAAAAAAAAGGAAGAAAACTCCACATAGTGTAAATCCTTAATTAGCAAAGAGCATAAAAGCACTTTATTTAGGGAGTGTACTCCGAAAAAATGTTGTTACAGGCAAGGGGCGGTAAAAACTCGGCCCAAAATAAATTAAAAACCGGCATAAAAGTAATAAAAACAGGCGCAGTAGATAGTGGTGGGGTATAAACATAGGACTCGACGCGTTTCGCCTCCTAAGGCTTCTGCTGGGGTATGAATAAGCCCCCCACACACAACTGCGCTTTATATACAGAGAGAATTGAGTGTAACAGCTGATCGGCGCTGTTACACGGGACAACTTCCGGGATCGGCAGCTTCATCCGTGACACACCGGTCACATGACTTTTTGTGGCCAATCACAGACTAGAGAGGATGGTTAGAAGCCAAGCCTCACTCCTGACCACCTATAGACAGAGAAGCAATCCCATTCGTCATATGCGACGGTCACCTGATGTGGCAATGACGATGGGACGCTCTGAAGTGCGTGTCAAGGAGAGGAGGAAGTAAAAGCCTAATGGATAGAGGCGTGGAACGCACAACACGGCGGCGATCCACGCTGATAGTAATTGTTTGTAGTAAACTGATGTGGTCCCGATCCCGGAAGTGTTCCCAGCATATTAGCATATGGACATATAGAAATAAAGGTGTATATCCAATATGTGTTAACTAACAAATCTTAGTGAATACACATGTAAGAGTATAACGACAATATATATGACATTTTCTAGGAATTGAAGAGAGATGTAAAGGAAGTTATAACTAATAGGGAAATAGGGGAGTATACAACAGAGACTCATAAGGGAATCTATGGAAAGAAGGTGTATGTACTTAGTATGTACTGTGCACTTAAATTCTATTGAGTTAAAAGATTCCTTAATGGACTAGAGACTTAGGGAATTTGAGGAACTCTTTATCCTATCTAAACAAGATAACAGGGTGGAAAGGTGGAAATGTTTATTTAATCTAGCAAAAATGGACGCTCATTCAAAGCCCCATAGGGAGTTTGAGAACATAGTAAGGGAGAAAGTCAAATGTTCAAAAAATATTATAATAAAATGACAGCAATCTAGTGACATTTATGAAAATAAATAGTCCAAGGAGGTGTTGTGTGATTCATAGAGTTGCCAAAGGAGGGGGGAGGGGGGGTGGTGTATCAACGCCTAAGACTGATTTATAAAGGCGTTGATATCCCACTCCACGTTCAATCCATATGGCACATAGCATTTCATGAGATGTATCCAAAAAACTTCAAGCTTGGAGACACCCCTTGTGTTTGGTTCCCCCCTCCAATGTGGAACAAATTTGTCAATAATTTGAAACTTTGTTCCAGATGGATTCTGATTATGGTGAAGTAAATAGTGTTTGGAAACACTATGATTGGTGCGTCCTTTTAGTATAGCTGTGATGTGTTCGTTCACTCGTATGGAGAAATTGCGTTTGGTACGTCCTATGTATTGCTTACCACAAGGACAGGTAATAAGGTAAACGATAAATTTTGTGGTGCATGTTGCAAATTGTTTCATCTTAAATTCCTTCCCAGTGGAAGATGATGTGAAGGTTTCAATTTTGCGAGATTTGCAAACATTGAGTTTGCATACTGTACACTTCCTGCAGGGGAAAAAGCCCTTAAGGTCATGAAAGAAAGATGGCGTCTTCGGAGGGTCGACAACTCCTGGTGCAATTTTGCCACCTATTGATGGTGCTCCTTTATATATCACTCCAGCTTGGTCGGGAAGTAAAGGGCCCAGTATTCGATCATTTTTCAAAACCTTCCAATGTCTGGAAATGATATTCTTTATCTGCTTGTGTTGGATAGAATAGTTGGTGAGGAAGGCCCATCTATGTTTAGCATCAAGAGGTTTTTTTGGTTGTTCCACTAGTAGTGAGGAACGGTCAATGCGTGCTATTTTCTGTATCTCCTGGTCGATTAATCCTCCATCGTAGCCCTTTTCTTGGAATCTACATTTAATAATTTCTGCCTGTCTGAAGAAATCCGGCAAGAGAGAACAGTTACGCCTGATTCTCATCAGTTGGCTTCGAGGTACCGATTTCAGCCATGCTGTGTGGTGACAGCTGTCAGTCGGGATGTACCCGTTGCGGTCGGTGGCCTTGAAGAAGGTTTTCGTTTCCAATTGACCGTTGACAGCTGTGATTTCCAAGTCTAGGAAATGTATTACAGACGGGCTAGCTTCGTATGACAAGTGTATGCCTACCTCATTCGCATTTAGGGCTAGCATAAAGCGACTGAGGGAGTCCATGGAGCCTCTCCATAGGAGGAGGATGTCGTCGATATATCTGGCCCAAAAGACTAGCTGTAATGGTCTCTGGGCACCGACGACATCCTCCTCCCACTTGGCCATAAAGATATTAGCCAGGCTGGGGGCGAATTTAGCCCCCATGGCTACTCCCTTCGTCTGTAAGTAGTAACGGTTGTCGTACCAAAAGTAATTTGACTTGGTAGCAAAATATAGCAAATCTATGATAAACCTTTTTTGTGTCAATGGGATGTTCTTTTCTCTCGATAAAAAGAGTTCAACTGCACCTATACCTAAATCATGGGGGATGATGGTGTATAGGGAAGTAACGTCTGCGGTTACTAATATAAGATCGTTAGTGTACGTGATTTGTTGTAATTTGTTAATAGTATCTCGAGTGTCTTTCAGAAAATCCCCATGTAGAAAAATAATTATATGCATTTTCTCATCAGAAATGGGTTTAATATGTTTCTATATATATTTATAAACAATATTCCACCAATAATCCCCATGTAGAAAAATAATTATATGCATCTTCATATCATAAATGGGTTAAATATGTTGCTATCTATATTTATAAGCAATATTCCACCAATAATCCCCATGCAGAATTATAATTATATGCATTTTCTCATCCGAAATGGGTTTAATATGTTGCTATGTAAATTTTTAAACAATATTCCACCAATAATCCCCATGTAGAAAAATAATTATATGCATTTTCTCATCAGAAATGGGTTTAATATGTTGCTATGTATATTTATAAACAATATTCCACCAATAATCCACATGTAGAAATATAATTATATGCATATTCTCATTGGAAATGGGTTTAATATGTTACTATGTATATTTTTAAACAATATTCCACCAATAATCCACATGTAGAAATATAATTATATGCATATTCTCATTAGAAATTACTTTAATACGTTGCTATGTGTATTTATAAACAATATTCCACCAATAATCCCCATGTAGAAAAATAATTATATGCATATTCTCATCAGAAATGGGTTTAATATGTTGCTATGTATATTTTTAAACAATATTTCACCAATAATCCCCATGTAGAAAAATAATTACATGCATCTTCATATCATAAATGGGTTAAATATGTTGCTATGTATATTTTTAAACAATATTCCACCAATAATCCCCATGTAGAAAAATAATTACATGCATCTTCATATCATAAATGGGTTAAATATGTTGCTATCTATATTTATAAGCAATATTCCACCAATAATCCCCATGTAGAATTATAATTATATGCATATTCTCATTAGAAATGGGTTTAATATGTTGCTATGTATATTTTTAAACAATATTCCACCAATAATCCCCATGTAGAAAAATAATTATATGCATTTTCTCATCAGAAATGGGTTTAATATGTTTCTATATATATTTATAAACAATATTCCACCAATAATCCCCATGTAGAAAAATAATTATATGCATATTCATATCATAAATGGGTTAAATATGTTGCTATCTATATTTATAAGCAATATTCCACCAATAATCCCCATGCAGAATTATAATTATATGCATTTTCTCATCCGAAATGGGTTTAATATGTTGCTATGTAAATTTTTTAAACAATATTCCACCAATAATCCCCATGTAGAAAAATAATTATATGCATTTTCTCATCAGAAATGGGTTTAATATGTTGCTATGTATCTTTTTAAACAATATTCCACCAATAATCCCCATGTAGAAAATAATTATATGCATTTTCTCATCAGAAATGGGTTTAATATGTTGCTATGTATATTTATAAACAATATTCCACCAATAATCCACATGTAGAAATATAATTATATGCATATTCTCATTGGAAATGGGTTTAATATGTTACTATGTATATTTTTAAACAATATTCCACCAATAATCCCCATGTAGAAAAATAATTATATGCATTTTCTCATCAGAAATGGGTTTAATATGTTTTTATGTTTATTTATAAACAATATTCCACCAATAATCCACATGTAGAAATATAATTATATGCATATTCTTATTGGAAATGGGTTTAATATGTTGCTATGTATATTTTTAAACAATATTCCACCAATAATCCACATGTAGAAAAATAATTATATGCATTTTCTCATCAGAAATGGTTTTAATATGTTGCTATGTATATTTTTAAACAATATTCCACCAATAATCCCCATGTATAAAAATAATTATATGCATATTCTCATCAGAAATGGGTTTAATATGTTGCTATGTATATTTATAAGCAATATTCCACCAATAATCCCCATGTAGAAAAATAATTACATGCATCTTCATATCATAAATGGGTTAAATATGTTGCTATCTATATTTATAAGCAATATTCCACCAATAATCCCCATGTAGAATTATAATTATATGCATATTCTCATTAGAAATGGGTTTAATATGTTGCTATGTATATTTTTAAACAATATTCCACCAATAATCCCCATGTAGAAAAATAATTATATGCATTTTCTCATCAGAAAAGGGTTTAATATGTTGCTATGTATCTTTTTAAACAATATTCCACCAATAATCCCCATGTAGAAAATAATTATATGCATTTTCTCATCAGAAATGGGTTTAATATGTTGCTATGTATATTTATAAACAATATTCCACCAATAATCCACATGTAGAAATATAATTATATGCATATTCTCATTGGAAATGGGTTTAATATGTTGCTATGTATATTTTTAAACAATATTCCACCAATAATCCCCATGTAGAAAAATAATTATATGCATTTTCTCATCAGAAATGGGTTTAATATGTTACTATGTTTATTTATAAACAATATTCCACCAATAATCCACATGTAGAAATATAATTATATGCATATTCTTATTGGAAATGGGTTTAATATGTTGCTATGTATATTTTTAAACAATATTCCACCAATAATCCACATGTAGAAAAATAATTATATGCATATTCTCATCAGAAATGGGTATAATATGTTGCTATGTATATTTTTAAACAATATTCCACCAATAATCCCCATGTAGAAAAATAATTATATGCATATTCTCATCAGAAATGGGTTTAATATGTTGCTATGTATATTTATAAGCAATATTCCACCAATAATCCCCATGTAGAAAAATAATTACATGCATCTTCATATCATAAATGGGTTAAATATGTTGCTATCTATATTTATAAGCAATATTCCACCAATAATCCCCATGTAGAATTATAATTATATGCATATTCTCATTAGAAATGGGTTTAATATGTTGCTATGTATATTTTTAAACAATATTCCACCAATAATCCCCATGTAGAAAAATAATTATATGCATTTTCTCATCAGAAATGGGTTTAATATGTTGCTATGTATATTTTTAAACAATATTCCACCAATAATCCCCATGTAGAAAATAATTATATGCATTTTCTCATCAGAAATGGGTTTAATATGTTGCTATGTATATTTTTAAACAATATTCCACCAATAATCCCCATGTAGAAAAATAATTATATGCATTTTCTCATCAGAAATGGGTTTAATATGTTACTATGTTTATTTATAAACAATATTCCACCAATAATCCACATGTAGAAATATAATTATATGCATATTCTTATTGGAAATGGGTTTAATATGTTGCTATGTATATTTTTAAACAATATTCCACCAATAATCCACATGTAGAAAAATAATTATATGCATTTTCTCATCAGAAATGGGTTTAATATGTTGCTATGTTTATTTATAAACAATATTCCACCAATAATCCACATTTAGAAATATAATTATATGCATATTCTCATTAGAAATGACTTTAATACGTTGCTATGTATATTTTTAAACAATATTCCACCAATAATCCCCATGTAGAAAAATAATTATATGCATATTCTCATCAGAAATGGGTTTAATATGCTGCTATGTATATTTATAAACAATATTCCACCAATAATCCCCATGTAGAAAAATAATTATATACATATTTATATCAGAAATAGGTTTAATATATTCCTATGTATGTCTAACTACAAAATTCCAGCCATAATCCCTATGTAGAAAAAGTATATGCATATTATTATTGTTAATTAAATATGTTCATTGTCGGGTGTTAACATGATATTCCTCCAATAATGCGCATGAGCAATAATAATTCTACCCATATTCCCATCAAAAACAGGTCAAATGTAATTTTTATATTACTTCTGCATCCTGTTGTACAGCTGCATATATATCAGCAACTGTTGTACAACTGCATATATATCAGCAAGTGAAGAGTTAAACATTAGCAACTGCTTCTTGCAACATTGTATTAAGCACTGCAGTAAAGAATAACATATTTTGAGAAACAACAGAGCCATTACCATATATATGTGTATATGGTACACTGACATCTAGTGAGAGTTCTCAGTATTGCAGCCAATAATCCAATCATCCCATCATCCCAATATGCAGTTTAGTACGTCCCAGAGACAGCCATGCGGTGTCAGATGTCATTCCGAACGAGGCTTGGAAAGCATGTAGTTTTTCAAGCATAAGGGATGGGATGGGGAGAAGTCTAATATAGTGGGACTGGGGGAGGAGTCAATGCATATGCAATATAATTGATTGAAAACTAATGTGCATCATATACAATACAACAAACAGATAATAAACAGATTTTTATCTTTTCATTTTTTTATCTGTTGTTTGTATTGTATATGATGCAGTTTAGTTTTCAATCAATTATATTGCATATGCATTGACTCCTCCCCCAATCCCACTATTTTTGACTTCTCCCCATCCCATCACTTTTGCTTGAAAAAAGAGCGTGGCTGCAATACCATTAGCAGCACGTACGCTCTGAAATGCGTTGCATGTTTGTGACATCACAGCCCTGCGCCACGCCGCTACATGCTTTCCAAGCCACGTTCGGAATGACATCTGACACCGCATGGCTGTCTCTCCACTCTGCAGTGGTTACCAGTGAGGAAAAGGAAAAGACCAGCAGCGCTGAGCGCCCCGGCTCTGAGAGTTCACCACGTCTACCCCCCTGGATATCTGTTGTCCCAGCAGGACTTCCACATCACTGTGACCTGATCATCTACCCTGGACTCTGCTCCTGGACAGTATCCAGCTTACTCAACACTGCTTTCTTTCATGTGAGTGGATAGTGCTTTTTTTAAGTTAAAGTATTTACATTTATTCAGAGGCGCCCCTCTCCTTGTCTTTCACAGCTCTACTGGATTTCTGGCTTCTGGTCTATATCGGTGGCAGCCCTGACTCGCAGACCCACTACCCATAACATACCTATTGTTGGACATTTATGGATTTTATATGGTCACCTCTGAGGTACTAGTGTGTTGCGCCTTTTACTTGTATTTGAACATCTCACGGAGCTCTGTTCAATCCATCATCCAAAAATGGAAAGAGTATGGCATAACTGCAAACCTACTAAGACATGGCCGCCCACCTAAACTGACAGGCTGGGCAAGGAGAACATTCATCAGAGAAGCGGCCAAGAGGTCCATGGTAACTCTGGAGGAGCTGCAGAGATCCACAGCTCAGGTGGGAGAATCTGTCCACAGAACAACTATTATGCCCCGTACACACGGTCGGATTTTCCGACGGAAAATGTGTGATAGGACCTTGTTGTCGGAAATTCCGACCATGTGTAGGCTCCATCACACATTTTCCATCGGATTTTCCGACACACAAAGTTTGAGAGCAGGATATAAAATTTGTCGGAAATTCCGATCGTGTGTACACAAATCCGACGGACAAAGTGCCACGCATGCTCAGAATAAATAAAGAGATGAAAGCTATTGGCCACTGCCCCGTTTATAGTCCCGACATACGTGTTTTACGTCACCGCGTTTAGAATGATCAGATTTTCCGACAACTTTGTGTGACCGTGTGTATGCAAGACAAGTTTGAGCCAACATCCATCGGAAAAAATCCTAGGATTTTGTTGTCGGAATGTCTGAATAAAGTCCGACCGTGTGTACGGGGCATTAGACATGCACTCCACAAATCTGGCTTTTATGGAAGAGTGGCAAGAAGAAATCCATTGCTGCAAGAAAGCCATAAGAAGTCCTGTTTTGCAGTTTGCAAGAAGCCATGTGGGGGACACAGCAAACATGTAGAAGAAGGTGCTCTGGTCAGATGAGATGAAAATTGAACTTTTTGGCCTAAAAGCAAAAGGCTATGTGTGGCGGAAAACTAACACTGCACATCACCCTGAACACCACATCCTCACCTTGAAACATGGTGGTGGCAGCATCATGTGGTTGGGATGCTTTTCTTCAGCAGGGACAAGGAAGCTGGTCAGAGCTGCTGGGAAGATGGATGGAGCCAAATACAGGGCAATCTTAAGAGAAAACCTGTTAGAGTCTGCAAAAGACTTGAGACTGGGGAGAAGGTTCACCTTCCAGCAGGACAATGGCCCTAAACATACAGCCAGAGCTACAATGGAATGGTTTAGATCAATGCATATTCATGTGTTAGAATGGCCCAGTCAAAGTCCAGACTTAAATCCAATTGAGAATCTGTGGCAAGACTTGAAAATTGCTGATCACAGACGCTCTTTATCCAATCTGACAGAGCTTGAGATATTTTGCAAAGAAGAATGGGCAAAAATGTCACTCTCTAGATGTGCAAAGGTGGTAGAGACATCCCCAAAAAGACTCGCAGCTGTAATTGCAGAGAAATGTGGTTCTATAAAGTATTGACTCAGGGGGGCTGAATACAAATGTACCCCACACTTTTCACATATTTATTTGTAAAAAAATTTAAAAACATTTATCATTTTCTTTCCACTTCACAATTAGGTGCCACTTTGTGTTGGTCTATCACATAAAATCCCAATAAAATACATTTACATTTTTGGTTTTAACATGACAAAATGTGGAATATATCAAGGGGTGTAAATACTTTTTCAAGGCACTGTATTTCCGATGTCCCTCCAACAACCATTCAGATTCTACATTTCATTAGACAGTTTGATAAATCAGGCCCAGAGACTCTCCCTTCTTATGGATTGTGTCCGCCATACTGTATAACTTACCCAGCCCTTCAATAATACGGATGAGGATGATATTGGACCCCACAAGGAGGGTTATAATGACTCCTTTCCAGGAAGGCCGCCAGAGCTTCTTCCCACTGTTATCTATAGAGATTATCATACAATTATTTATTATTCATAGTAGTATAAAATCCCTTCTACTTAATATTTCCAGAACTCAGAAGAACTCAGAAGAGTGCAGAAAAATAATTTTGTGGTGGGATTTCTATGATGTTAAGAGACAGGAGCAAATCCTATTTCTTTTATGGACGAGAAAGTGATGTCAGTGTGATGTAACTTCTCTCTTTACAGAATTACACATCCATAAAATAGACTAGAGCTGTAGAAATTCCCAGCCACAAGCTTTTTTTTCAGGCTAAGAACATTTTCAGTAAGTACAGAAATGATGAATAAGAGGAATGTAAGTTAACTGAGGGTAGGTGGGGGGGACTGAAGAGGGCAGGACACTGGTCATCAAAAGTGATCAAACTAGGGACTGGCAGGGAGGTTGATGGGAGCTGGATATGGCTGACGGAAAAGCAGATGTGAAAGTAGGAGGGATGTGTAGTCTGGATTGTGGTGGGGATGGACACAGGCAACATTCAGCTCTAAGGTGCTGTAACAAGCAAAGTATCTATCACTAAACAATAATGGGCTATCAAGCCAGTAAGGAAGCTGGGGCCCGGCAACAGACCATGGCATGGTGGTTGAGAAAAACTGATATACAATACAAATGTGTGTGTTTTTGTGCAAAATATTTTTGTATGCTATGGCAATCTTGTAGCCGGAAGCACATAGGAGTCATGTACCTCAGTCAGCTGTCTCTGTCATGTACCTTATCGAAGCTGAGCTGACGAGGGGGCTTCCCTTACACCTCCTGTCCAGAACCCCCTGGAGTTGGTGACAGGGTATAGCAGGACAAGGAGTGGCATGGGTACCTATGGTAGGTTCTGTCCAGATGACAGGCTGTATACTGCTTAGATGCCATGGTTGCAGGACTGGAACTTGTATAGGATGCAGATGCTCTCACACAAACAGAACTCTGGAACTCGCAGGTACAAGAGTCAGAGCCATAACCACAACAAGCCAGAGTCAGCAACAACCAGGCAGCAGAGTTCCAGATTCAGAAGGCAGAAGCGGGGTATAAAGCCAGGCTGGGGTCAGTATCAGATCAGTAGCAGCAGTACAAAACCTGCAGGCAGAAAGCAGAGTCAGAGCACAAGCCAAGGTCAATAAAAGGAGATCAGGATCAAACAGAGTCAGGAGGGAAGCCGGGTCAAAGCACAGAATAAACAGGAAGCAGGCCTGGTCATGGGTCACTGGAGTTGAAGAACACTCAGCAATTCCCTTGAGCTTTGTGATGCCTTAAATAGGCCGCTGGAGCTAAGCCAGTGCTGAGCTTACACATTAATTCATGCTAATGTGCATTGCCATTAGTGAACAAGCGTGCATAGTCCTAGTTCTGCGTACTGGTCCACAAACTGCTCTGTACACACACACAGATCTGAAGGCACGGCCATGCATTTGGTTTTCCTGACACTCTGCACACTTTCAGACACAGGATCCGGAAATGCTTCACTTACATAGTCTATGAAATAGGAATAAGTGGAACATGAGGACCTGTCTAAAAATCAGTGACCTATAGAAACATAGCAGGATATTAGAGATATGGCTTAACAAAGGACATGAACTTCATCATTGCTGAATCTTTGATAGTCTCTTGATGTAAGCTGAATCTTGTGGTCCGGACTTTTATATATCAGGAGGCTGATATGGAAATCTCTCCAATTGTGTTTGTACATGATATCACTATAGTTCTATCTGGTGCTTGTATATTTGTTTGATGCTCGTTTACGGTTATGAGGTTGGGGCCAAAAGACAGACAGGACTGATGCCCATACTAAGCGCATTTCATGTGACACCAGTGAGACAACCTCTAATACTAATGATCACTTTGCTGGAATGAATCCTAAATCCCATCAATCATTTCTACATTATTATAAGACAGAAGAGCCTCTTACCTGTTGTCTCCATGTCCGATAACACAAGAAGAGTCCTGAACTGCTGTACTGTGGTATCCGGTCTAATAGGTTATATGTATGATATCACATACACTATACATGGCGTGACTGCACTGTGCTCCCCCTGTTCCTGTGTGGTCACCTAGGCTGAGATCTGCCCAGTCCAGTCTAACCATGAGAAACAGTGTGAAGACCATAACATCCTGTATTTCCGTGTATGTATGTGTGTTTGTAAGACCGTGTAAGGATATTAATTGTTAGCTCCCTTGGGGTGCAGGAACTGATATGGACCATTCTGTGTGTCACCATGTCACTCTTACAACTCACCCTAAAATTCAGAGAGTCACCCTGTATGTTATCACATATGTGACAGAGTCTTCTATATATCTTCTGTAGGCTGGGTGTAATTCTCAGTATCTGTCCTTTTCCTGTCTACATGGACTCTGCATAGTACCACTCATACAGCATGTATTATGTCTATATAGACACTGCATAGTACCATTTTTGCAGCTCTAAGTGATTGTTTTTCTGTTCTTGTTTGCAAAATTAAGTGCACTGCACAATTTGTATGCCTGTTCAACATCTTTTGTACCGTGTGCATTGGTAAGTCCCCTTTTAAAGTCTTAAGCCACACCCTTAAAAATTTGTTATACACAGTTTTTACTGCAGCATGTGCTTTAGCATAGGTACTTCTTCAAAGGAGGCTTCCATCCCAAGACCCTTATTCAGGTGTAGCGCTATTCTTTTCTCTCTCTGCGACTACTGAGGTATGATGGCGTCACCTGTATAGTATTTAGGAGCAGAGTCTTCATAATCAGTGTAATCAGGACAGGATCTCTAACAGGCGCAGTGCCTCCACTCAATTGGGGCTTGTTAATAGAAAGTGAAATCCCAATTGAGAAATATATCTCCACATAGACAGTAATCCACACAGCATTGTATTTGAAAATCCATGTATTGAAGAAATAACATTCAGTGAACCATCCAACATAAGGTATTTTCCAAACAGGAACATGAAATCATTAACAGTCTCTATGTATGTCTCAGTGAGGTGAAACTGCAGCACTTACACAGTCTATTCTCTCTTAGCCGGTGTTCTGTCGGGAAGTGCCCCCCATCGCATAGTGCCCGGCCTGAAGGGCGCATGCGCAATGCATGTGCCGTATGTAACAGCACAACAGCTAATTTTAACATCAGCTGTTGTGACGGTGAGACGGCGCAGGTGTACAATAGCCTACAGAATTTTTTTTTCTGTCAGATTTGTACCCCGCGCTCCCGTGGCGAGTTCATGTCAATGATGGGTGGATTACTACAGGTTGTGGGCGGATTGTGGGCAGAATTAGATGGCCAGTGCAACAAAAAATTAAAACTTTGTGATGGGCGGATTTTTTTTTTTCAAATATTTTATTTCTTAACCATCAAAGGAGAGTCTAGGTTCTCACAACAGTCATATATACACAATAACTTTAACAGATACATCTAAGGAAATAGAACAATAGTCCAAAAATAGAAATCGGATCATTCATAGCACCCTCAATATACATCCAATGAGAATTAACGCCGATATTTCAGCTACCACAGGGAACACCCCAAGTCCCTATACCTGGGGTCACCCTATCTGTTTTCCATTTTCTAAATTACAAAAACTAAAACAAAAATAAATTTAAAAAAAGGGGGGGGGGGGTAGGGAAGGGGAAGGAGATAGGGAGAGGGAGCCCTAGATAGATAATAAATAGCTAATTGTCAGGTATCTAGTTATGATACCTATGCCCTATGCCTGACAATTATGGGTTAAGCAAGGTCAAACCTTCTTCAGAGAGGATAAACATATTCCACCATCTCCATAACTCAGAGTACTTTTCTTGCTTGTTTTGTGCTGAAAGTATGAGATCTTCCGTCTTATTGATCCCTTCCACCTTCTGAAGCCAGCATCCGACAGTAGGAGGTAGCTTGTTTTTCCACCTAAGAGGGATACATGCCTTAGCAGAATTGACTAAATGTCGTAAAATAGATTTCTCATATTTTTTAACTGGGATAGTCTTAACATGTAATAGGAAAAGAGATGGATCCTCAGGTGTCCTATAATCTGTGAATTTTTGAATAATGTTACGTACTTCCCTCCAATATGGTATTATCTTTGGACAAGACCAAAAAATGTGTAGCATCATATCTCCCTCCTCCAGACATCTCTAACATCGGTCTGGCATTTCAGGGTAAAATTTATGTAGCATCTGTGGAGTATGGTACCACCGTGTCAATATTTTGTAGTTAGTCTCCTGGATCTTAGTACAGATTAGGGAAGGGCTGTCTGTTCAAGTCGAACATGAGTTTGACTCGAACATCGGCTGTTCGATGAAGATCGAACATTATGGGCCGATCGCGCCAAATTCGAGTGGCGCATCACAGCCCATAATGCACTGCGTCATCGCAGTGCATTGCTGTCTGATGATTGGCTAAGCATGCACTATGACCCGCAGGCTTTGGCAAATCACAGCGCCGTCAGTGCAGAGAGCCATAATTGGCCAAAGGCAGGGTGCCTTTGGCCAATTATGGCTCAGGGGGTTAAGTCCACACCCCACACTATATAAGGCCGCCTGCACGTCGGCCGTGTGTAGTGTGTTGGTGGTGTTGTTAAGAGAGAGACAGAGAGAGGCAGAGAGAGTATCATTTCATTTAGTTTGAGCAGGCAGGCGATTCAGTTAGCTGCAGTGTAATTCATATATATATATATATATATATATATATATATATATATATATATATATATATATATATATAATATATATCTACTGTATACAGTTTAGCTTCATCTCACTGAAGACCGTTCCTGGTGTACTGTTTCTAATATACTTCAGGCAGGCAGTTGATTCAGCTAGCTGCAGTGCATAATATATATATATATATATATATATATATATATATATATAGGCAGGCAGGTGACTCAGTGAGCTGCAGTTCATAAAATATATATCTACTGCATTGTAGTCCAGCCAAGCCTATACCTGACTGTAGGCCATTCTTGGAGTGCGTGTTCAAAGACACTTTCAGGCAGGCAGGTGACTCAGTGAGCTGCAGTTTATCAAATGCATATCCACTGCATTGTAGTCCAGCCAAGCCTATACCTGACTGTAGGCCATCCCTGGAGTACTGTTTTTAGTAAACTTCCGGCATTGCTTTGCTAATTTAATTGTACAGTATGTCTGGAAGGCCACCAAGGAGAGGCAGACGCTCACAGGCCACTAAAAGAGGGCAAACAGGCTCTGTGTCTACAGCAAACACTGCTGGTCATTGACACGGTGCATCCTCAGCATGGGGCACGCTTGTCCTTTTTTTCGGCAGCTGGCTGTGTTGAGCCACAACATGTAGAAGAGTTGGTAGAGTGGATGACCAAGCCGTCCTCATCCTCCTCATCCTCTGTCACCCAGGCTCAGGGTACTTTGTCTGCCAATGCAGCTGCCAAAGCGGCCTCTTCCATTGGCTCAATGTCATCAGCCAAGCCTATACCTGACTGTAGACCATTCCTGGAGTGCATGTTCAAAGACACTTTCAGGCAGGCAGGCAGGCAGGCAGGTGACTCATTGAGCTGCAGTTCATAAAATATATATCTACTGCATTGTAGTCCAGCCAAGCCTATACCTGACTCGGGAGTGCGCCTGCAAGGTAACCCCCAGGGAGTTACAAAGGTTGTTTTATGCTGTAATTGCTATAATTTATTCAATGCAGTGGTCACTGCACAGATCTGGAAGAAATACACAAAATACACCAAGATTCAAGTACAAATGTAATTTTGCATAGAAATTGTGAAAGTGCATATGCATTCATTCTGTGCGGATGGGGCAAAAAAAAAAAAAAAAACAATATTTGGCTATTCCCTATATTGGTCATATGTTTTGAATTAATCTTAAAGGGGTTGTAAACCCTTATGTTTTTTTCACCTTAATGCATCCTATGCATTAAGGTGAATAAACTTCTGGCAGTGACCGGCCCCCCAGCCCACCCGTTTTACATACCTAAGTCCCTCGGCGGAGACACGCTCTCCCTCTCTGCATGGGGTCCAAGCTCTTGATTTGATAGATTGATAGCAGCGCAGCCATTGGCCCCCGCTGCTGTCAATCAAATCCAATGACTCGGGCGCTGGGGGGCGGGGCCGAGTGCGGAATTTGTGTCTATGGACGCAAATGCTGGACTCGGGAGCATGCCCACAAGGTAACCCCCTGGGAGACCGCTTCTCCTAGGGGGTTATCTGATGCGAGGAGGAGCTGCAAGAGCCGCCGAGGGATCTCAGAAGAGGAGGATCGGGGCCACTCTTTGCAAAACGAGCTGCACAGTGGAGGTAAGTATGACATGTTTGTTATTTTAAAAAAATAAAACGCAAAGGTTTACAATCACTTTAATGGAAAATACCACATTTGGCCACTGGATGGTGCTAAGTATCATAGAAAATTCCTTTGATATTTACTACCATTTAGCAGTCAAATGCAGTACATTGACATGCTTATTTTGACATACTTCATCGCATGTAAACCAAGATCAAGATCCTGTTCCTTACAATCACTTAAAGCAGAAATAAACCCATCAACTTAAAAGTTTAAAAAAACAGTAACATTACCGGCTCTCAAGCAAACTGTCAAACCATCAAATGGTTGGTGTCATACAGTAACTGATCATATGTGCAGCATTATGTTAGTTGAAGATCAAACAGAACCTAAGATAGCCGCTTCCTTGGCTGAAAATGATGTTCTTTTATACCCAGAGTCCTGTTCACTAAGGGAACTGTGAACCAGCACTAATAGAAGCGCAGTACTTTTTCTTACAGACTTATATATATATATATATGTTCACTTGCTAAGTCAGGAAAGATAGTGTGTGCATGTGAATGTATGCATATTTACATTTCTCTGTATGATATTAATTATTTCCTGTAACTGTAAGAAATCTGTATGCATGCAGTTATTCAGTATTAACATTCTACCAATCTAGCAATAACATTCTACCAGACTTGTTTCTTTGGCTTTAGTGCAAGAGTTAAGACAATTTGTCATATTGTCACATGACTGCTGAAAAGGACACATGACAAATGTTCACATTACAGTCATCTTACCAAAATAATGATACAGAAATAATTTTTAACTGGAGAAGAGCAACATTTCAGCTTTCATTTTAATGCTATTAAACATAAGCACCTAAACAAAATTCACATTTGCCTGAATGTCTGTCCCTACCTTGAGTTCTGGACCAGCATACAACTAACACAACAACCCACTTAAAGTGAAACTTTACTCTCTCAATCAACATTGATTATTTGTAATCCTTATGCTGTAAGCATTAATAAATAGGCACAAAGGTATATTATATTTACTTCTTAAACATTTTGTTTTACATTTCTTCAGTTACTTCCTGTATTTTATGCCTTGACAAATGATGTCATAAATCCCATGGGTCTTAAGAAGAGGAAGTTTGGAGGAGGGTTTTTTTCAGCTAAGCACACCCTCCTGCCTGCACGCCTGAGCTAAGGGCAGATGGATTCCAGGAAGTAAATTCTACATGAAACATCTGCCCTTACCCAAGTTGGTAATGGAAATGCTAGGGGGGGGGGGGGGTTTGAAGTGATTCCTCAGCAAAATAAAGCATGGAGACATGAATGAATGGGGGCATTTGCTTTGAATATTAAAAATGAATCAAATAGGGTTTTCATTTTGTGGTGCTCAGATGCAGTGTAGTTTCACTTTAAGGGATAAACCATGAACTACCATCCAAACACTGGCAAGGTGACAACCACCAATACAGCTGTGACCATCAAACTAAATTTAGAATTGGAGGGTGGGGAACTTGTCAGATGGCAGGAATCTTGAAGGTCACTGCCTATACCCCCAATAAAGCCCCAAGCCCACCCCCGCACAACTTCATCCAATCAGGCTAGTGTGTAAATCAAAACTTTTTTAAAGCCCAAGTGCAGCCAAAAACAAAAATAGAAAAATCAGCACAAGTGAAGTATGACTCCTTGATCTCTTGTGAAAGAGAGCCTGGACTGCTGGGAGCATGGTGTTTTAGGTGGCTTTGCATATTTAGCATGTTAAAGCCTAAGTGCAGCCAAGAACAGTAATGGAAAAATCAGCACTTACAGTTAGTTTGGTGTGTCCCTTGTACTGATTCTTGGTCCTTTAGGAGAAATCTTCCTCTATCCTACCTCCTCCATATCCTACATAGACATACAGCTTCTATGAATTGCAGATAAGGCAGGAAAGGACAGGCATTTTCTGGCTCTCTTGATGAGAGCTCCTGAAAGCCCTTTAGCTGTATTAACCCCCACAACACCAGAAGATTACAGCAGCCAGGGTTAATGAGGGGTTGGGGGTGCAGGACCAAGTGGATTACTACAAAAGAAGAAGATACGACGCAAGGGACACATTATACTAAATGCAAATTTTGTCCCTTGTGCTGATTTTTTGATCTTTGTTGCACTTAGGCTTTAAAATGCTAAATTTGCAGATACACTTAAGGAACCATGCTCCCAGTAGTCAAGGTTCTCTTTCACCAGTGATCAAGGAGCTGTCATTCACTGAATTAAAAATGCAAACATTTTCCTCAAGGGGGAAGTGGATTCCTAGCGTCTAGAATGTGAGGATGTAAGATATTGGAAGCAATCTTCTTGCAATACTTTATATTATGAATGAATGAATGAATGAATTGTAAAGCGCTGCAAATGCGAACTGAATCGCCTCAAGGCGCTAAATGCGTTTTGTGTTGTCAGCTTCTTAGAAGAGGAAGGTCTTGAGTTTTTTCCTGAAGGCCAGATGCTTTTCTTCCATGCGGATTTGCGTCGGAAGGGTGTTCCATAGCCGAGGTCCCTGGACTGCAAATCTTTGTTCTCCCTTTGCTTTGTAGCGGTATTTGGGAATGAGGAGGAGGTTTTGGTTAGATGATTGCAGATTGCGATTGGGTGTGTATTATGGGTCAAGCAGAGTGTCTGTATGTTGGGAGGAATCTGTCAGATCTTCAGGACTCTCTTCTGACAAATCCAGCTGCGTTTGGATTCACATTTATCATAATAATATGCGGGTCGTACATACATTGTTATACAGTTTCCTGAAGATCCTCCTGATATCTGGAATCTGGTAATAAATAAAAATGAGAAGTTATGAGTATTTATTGTTTTCTGGATGAACAACATTCATATTCTCAGTGTAGATGAAGAGTCACTTACAGGCCGGTATTATAGAGCTGACCGTCCACCCATCTCCATCCATCTCCATCTCTGTACAGACCAATCCAGAACACGTCATTGGCTTGTCCTTTGCTGGATTTGTCTATAAAGTTCTGTGAGAAGAGAACATCATCTGTCACAATCCAATCACAGACATCGGACACACACAATGGATAGAAGTCTAAAGATCTGTCTATTCCATCATTTCTACAAAAGCTCTATTGCAGACAAATGTCACCAGGAAAAAATATCTGCCTAAGAAGGAGCCCCCCTCCCCCACCCCCACCCCAACCACCACCACCGCTGTGTATCCCCAGTTCTTCTGTCCCTCCTGTGGACCCAGAACCAGAATGGGGGGATCTGTGTGAGTATACCAGAGGGAGATCAGCACACATACACCATCTGATCCCACCTCCTAAGGATTTTGTCACTTCCAATATCAGGCTGTCCTTCCTCCAGTTTGCTCTGGGAGAAGAAGCTGGTGAAGCATGGTCTGTGCTTCATCAGCTTCAATAGGGTCCATTCATTGGGGGCTCCTTCACTTTTAGCTATAATCCCTCGATACATGCACCATCAGTAAGCAAAGGGGCCTTTTTAATTTTCTGCTCAGAAAAAACACTCCCCCTACTGGCTGTTTTACTACAATGGTTAGTAAGGAGGTAGGTAAAAAAGCAGTTTTACTGTTAATAAAAGATTTTGACATGTTTTTATTTTATTAGTATGAGACAATGAAAAAAAAAAACCAAACAAACAGAACAAATTAAAATGAAAAAAAAAATAATATATATATATATATATATATATATATATATATATATATTAATGGAAAAAAACGAATTTAAAGAAAAAATCCACAAAAAATAACAGCTAAAAGGAGAAGGGGGAATAAGTAATTTATATCAGAATTTACAAAAGGGTTAATATGGAGTTAAATAGCAATAAATTCAATACATTTTACTAAGTAAGATTTCTTCAGCTGATGTCATATGTAAATCAAGGTCCACATATTTGATCTAAGCATGAATGAAATACATTGTTACATTGTATTTACTAATTGACATTGCTGGCCTTCTACAAGTGTCATTTTATACAGTGGCTGCATTTTGATAGGCATTCCTGATGTGCAATACAAAGCAAAAATAGTTAGCAATAATGGCCGCAAGGGTTGGGAAGCTAGATGTAAGAGATGTATCCCAAAAACTTTGTTGAAGTTTTTTAGGATGTATGCTTAAAAATGTAACTCCACTTTCATGGGAAAAAATAGCAAATACAAAAAATAAAATAATATAGTGTATACAGTTGCTACACAAGTCATATTGCAATTACATTTTATTAAAATTCCCTTTGCTTTTCAATCTGCAGCTGCTATAATTATCTGTAAAATGCAATATGGTAACCAGAAGGTGATCTGTACACAGTTGGTGTTTATGGAACACCCCCAGTAATGTAATTTCCTGCTTGTGTGATTGGCTGACTGAAGTCTATGATAAAAATCAGATTTTAGGCATCCCCTGCAACAAAATGTCAGTGTTGGAGTTATGCCTCTATGGGGTTAAACATGTCTAAAGGGTTCTAAAACATAAAGTGCAGCGCAACCACCTACCACCACCTAATTATCCAATATATGGTATATCATGAATAATTTACAATAAATAATGTAAAATCAAAAGGTGCATGTTGTTATTTATTAAGTAAAAGTCATAAAACCCTTATGTCTTCTGTGTAAAATATAAACTGTGCCACCAATATTTTTGTGTGACTGTGACACTAATATTATTATTCACCACCAGTGTCGTGCTCCTCCACCATCCAAACTAACTGCTTACCCAAAAATGTACCCACTTTGCAGTAAAGTCTACATGGACTTTGCTCTTCAAATAGGGCCACTGCACTCTGCTACACCCAGTATAGTGAGCTGGCACTGCTCCTCCAGCAGTGCCAGCTCAGAGCTATAAAAAAGCTCTCATCGTGCAGTATATAGTGAAATTATCTTCCCTTTGAAAAAGTCACACACAGTGGTGTGACGAAACACGTCAGGGGTGTGGCTATATGATGTCATCACATAGGAATGGAATAGGAAGTGAGATATTCTGTGCATGTAACCAATTCTAATGTTTTCCTTAAGAGAGCAACTAATCTATTAAGGAGGTGATTGTTTTATGTGCGTTGGGATACAATGAACTCATTTTGTGAGTGTTTTAATCTTGGTTTTAATAAATTAATGGTCATTTCACTATATGCTGCACAATGAGAGCTTTTTTTATATTTCTGAGCTAACACTGCTGGAGGAGCCATTGGCCAAGCACTTTATTTATGCTGTAGATTTTGCTCGATGTGGGAACATAACAGTGACATATACACATGTTGCAGCTATTTATTTATATTTGGAAGTATTTAGGTTGGTAAGCACCAAGGATATATTTTTTGTATTTCTGCACTATTAAAGAGATCCATACACTGCAATTTTCCTTATTAAAACACTGCAAGTGCCTCAGCTGATTAATCGTGAAATAGTCACTCCCATTTAGAATCAGTACCCAAAAGTCATTAGATAAAAACAGCTTTCTTTTCAGAAGAAAAACAAATAAGAATCTGCAACAAAGTTTCTTAAAATCCCTGCAATGTACATAGATCACTCAGAGGAGAAGGGTTTTGTCTCAACAAAAGTGGAGTTACTCTTTAAAGTTATACTGAAGTCTCGTTTTTTTTTTAGTTAAAAATAACAAACATGTTATACTTGCCTGCTCTGTGTAATGGTTTTGCACAGAGCAGCCCAGATTCTCCTCTTCTCGGGTCCCTCTTCTGTACTCCTGGCCCCTCCCTCCTGTTGAGTGTCCCCACAGCAAGCAGCTTGCTATGGGGGAACCCGAGCCGAGTCACAGCTCAGACACGGAGCCGTGGCATGGCCCGACCCCCTTTCTCTCCTCATTGGCTGACTGGCTTTGGTTGACAGCAGCAAGAGCCAATGGCACTGCGCTGCTGTCTCAGCCAATGAGGAGGGGAGTCCCAGGCAGCCGCTAGACACTCTTGCATATCACTGGATCTAGATGGTGCTCAGGTAAGTATTAAAGGAGCTGCACACACATGGCTTTTTATCTTAATGCATAGAATGCATTAAGATAAAAAAAACTTCTGACTTTGCAATCTCTTTAAGTTTAACATTCTTAAGTTGATAAGGACCTACCTAAACCATCCAATTGATTTGCATCCAATCAGAGATGCTCTCATATCACATTACTGTTGTTGGTAGATTTAAATTATGCAATCAGATTGTAATGTGTGTGGTGAGCTGTAGACAATCCTTTGACTCACAATCACAATCCTGAGAGTCACAATCCTTATGACTCAGTCATAAATTTAAATGATCTATTGAAAACAATCATATGGTCGATTTATTTTACCATTGGTTTTAAAGTGGTTGTAAACCCACATGAAAAAAAAAAAAAGACCTGCAAGACAAAGGCATAATGAGCTAGTATGCATAGCATACTAGCTCATTATGTAATACTCACCTGAGATCGAAGCCCCCGTTGCGGTGCCCATACACTTCACTGGCCGGCGACATCTCTCCCCGGAGTTACTTCCGGGTATCGTACGTGCCATTGCTTCAGTGCGCATGTGCCGATGACGTTGGCACATGCAGATACAGGGGATGTCTCCTAAACCGTGCAGGTTTAGAAGATATCCGGGGTAGCTACAGGTAAGCCTTATCATAGGCTTGGATAAAGAACACTGCGCTCTATAGAAAACAAAAGTGAATAAGCAGCAGCATACGTTGTGACAAACAACAAAAGAGTGAAGATAAAAAATGCAGCGCTAAACAATAATATAATTTAAAAAAAAGGGAAACATACATTTATGTTTTCCTTTTCTTTAATTATATCATTGTTTAGCGCTGCATTTTTTATCTTCACTCTTATTATAGGCTTACCTGTAACAAAAAGTGGATTGTAATGCCCCGTACACACGATCGGACTTTCCGACAACAAAACCGTGGACTTTTGTTTGAAGGTTGTTGGCTCCAACTTGTCTTGCATGCACACGGTCACACAAATGTTGGCCAACAATTACAAACGTAGTGATGTACTAGACGTACTAGGTGTTTTTTCATTCTTTAGCGCCCCACTTTGGGCTTCTTCTGCTAATTTCGTGTTAGTAGAAGTTTTGTGAGTGTTGATTCACACACCTTCAGTTTAGCCTCCCTTGTCCTCTTAATTATTGTACTTAACATTTTTTAATCTTTATTACCCAGATCATAACTTGTATTTTTCTGGTATACATCTAGGTCCTCTTGTGGACATGCAATCTTGATCTATTGATATTATTGAACCATAATGGAATGATTTTCTATTTTGTATTTGTATTCTATTTTGTATGTTATAGACGCTTTCACGTCTTTTTTAACCATATTATTAAAATATATATTTTTTTAATCAAAGAGTTGGTGGCCTGCTAAAGTCCCAAACGTAGGGGGATTCCTTTTTCTATGGTTTATTTTGATAGGGATGAGACCACCGCACTCTGTATTTGCTATGATGGAAGCCCCTCGTTTTGTCTATTGATATTATTGGGGTATGGTATAATCGTACTGCCCTGCCGCCCGGCTTTATTCTCACTTCCGGGAGTTGCGACAGGCTCTGCGGGCCTCCCCCACCTCAGTTGATGCCTGGGGGGGGCCGGATGCACCGCATTGCGTGTCGATGTCACGCTTCCCACGCTGGACGTGCAACGTCAATCTGACCCAGTCAGGCCCATGCAGGTGGTCTACATACTCACAGGCAACATGGGAGTTTTCACGGTGCCGTTCGGCCAGAGACATTGCTGTCCGACTGACGCGTCCCTCCTCCCTGTTTGTCACGCATCGTTGCTTCCCTGTGCAGTGTCTGGCACTCTAGGCTCTCCACACACCGGATCACATGCAGCTGGGGTCCTTTTTCCCCCTCATACATTTTTTCAACACAGGTAATCGTGTATTCCTCACCTTTTCACGTGTCACACACACTCACTTCTTTATGGTCACCAGTGAGTCATTACTTTTCTCATTCACTAGTTTTCTTATTCACCTTCTTTTACACTGCTCTTGGTCACTTGGTTAACTTTCACTTCAGTCCAGTTTACCATCACTGCTTTATTAGTCCCCTCCCTCACCAGAACGGGTCTCTTACCTACCTCTCCTTTCTACCCATATTCCCTATGGACTCTCTTGGCTCACCCCATTTTATCACCTCCTTCACAGGAGTGTCTCGTTATTTCCATACCTGCCCTGGTTTCAGCCGGTATGTGTTGTCTATTCTGAGCTGTCCACTTCAGCTCCCGGTGGTGGATGTCCCTGGATGGCTTGTGGCACCCGACCATCGTACCACCAATTCACGTATCCGAGTAAGTACACATGTACTGAGTGTAGGGTTCATCTACCCTTCTCCTGTTCATGTTATTTATCATTTTAACTTGGTTATCTGTATACCACTATCTCATTATAGAATCATCACATGCTTTGCTCCTGATGAGTGGTTCAAAAACCACAAAACGCGTAGAGCTACCAACTGCTGTGCTTCTACCAATATATACCTGAATTTCAAGTTATTACTCTATTACCTATCTATAGGCCTAGGGAGGCAACAGGTCCTGCAGGCCCTACTGCGCTAATTACCTTACCCAACTATGGTCTTGGTGAACTTTGGAACGTTATTGTTTTTTATGAGCTAATATTGTTACCAATATGTTTAATACGAGCTATCATTGTTATTGATATGTCCAATATGAAGTTTTTGACACCAATGCTATATTTTTGTATCAGTATTTTGTGACTGTATTACTGTCATAATCAATAAAATTCCTACATATTCACCAATTTAATCTATTGCTACCTTGTGCTTCACACAAAGTCCCACCCCCTCTTGCTCTTCTTTTCTTTATTAAATGGGATGGACCTTACCAGATTATGGTTTCATTCAAAGTCCCCAGGGATGGAATTACATGTCCTTACCAGGACATGACTTTGTCAAAGTCCCTAACAAACCCTTTCAGTATCACCAGCAAAGCAGCTTCATTATTATCCCATTAAAGAAGAAGAGAATTGTGCGCTGCATTTGGAGATTTCATAATTTGCCGCGTCACGAATGTTAATTGTCCATTACGAACGCTAGTTTACAAGACCGGCCGCTTCTGCTTCTGAGCATGCGTGGACTTTTGTCCGACGCACTTGTGTACACACGATTGGACAATCCGACAACAAAAATTTGTTGGCGGAAAATTTGAGAACATGCTAGCCAACATTTGTTGGCGGAAAGTCCGACAACAAATGTTTGATGGAGCATATACCCGGTCAGACTTTCCGCCAACAAGCTCACATCCAACATTTGTTGTCGGAAAATCTGATCGTGTGTACGTGGCATTAGGGTTTACAACCACTTTAAGACACAAAGAAGTGATCCACCTTGGCTGAGTTGAAATCAATCAAGTCTTTATTGTGTATTTTTTGAAGGCATGATTGTATAATCAAATCGACGTGTGGCCACCATTAAGCTGACATGTCATAGTGTGATCTCATCTGTTCTGGTCATTCCTGTATAATAATCATGCAGATGATGGAACAATGGAGTATAAACCCTCTGTATCTGTCCATCCATCTCCCATCTATTCCCATATTGTACCATACCTGCTGTTTCGGGTCCTCTATGACCAGTAGATGGGCTCCCATCTCTTCACACACTTCGCGGCTCTCATTCCATGTCCTGAGATCTGCTCCAGATGAAAAGTAATAACAGTTCTCTCTGTCCCACAACCAGCCACTGGGACACACCACACATCCTATGAGAAAATGTTTTAATTGCTTTAAATATCTGTATAAATCCATGTCTATAATTATTTTCCTTCAAAGCTCAGCTGTCTTGGCTAAACAATGACAACTTATATATTTCTCACATTGCAGCTGTATTCCAACCTCTTCAGCTCTCACACATGTACACCTCCGAGGGATCAGAACTATTTTTACATTTTCATTATGGTCCTATTGATTGGACATACCACATCCATCCAAAGTATTTCTATGACAGTTTTCATGCTGTATGTGGCATGTCCAAGTCTTTGTTAACCTCTTGTCGACTGCCTTCCGCATATATACTGTGGCAAGGTGGCTCGGCTGCGCAAACCGACGTACCTGTACATCGATCCATGCACGTGATAATGTGGGCCCGCACCGGCCACCCATGATCGCGGTACAGAGAGACAGAACGGGGTTCTTCCTATGTAAACAAGGCGGATCCCCGTTCTGACAGGGAACAATACTGAGATCTGCTGTTCCCAGTGATCAGGAACAGCGATCTTTGTTGTCCCAGTAAGCCCATCCCCCACACGGTTAGAACGCACCTAGGGAACACAGTTAACCCCTTTATCGCCCCCCCTAGTGTTAACTTCTTCCCTGCCAGTGTCATTTATATAGTGACAGTGCATTTTTTTAACACTGATCACTGTAATAATGTCACTGCACCCCAAAAAGTGTCACTTGGGGTCAGATTTGTCCGCCGCAATGTCGCAGTCCCGCTAAAAATTACCAGTAAAAACAATAAAAATAAATGAAAGTCCATAAATCTAACCAATAGTTTGTAGACGCGATAACTTTTGAGCAAAACAATCAATATACGCTTATTGCGGTTTTTTTTTACCAAAATGTGTATGTAGAAGAATACATAATAGCCTAAACTGATGAATACATTTTTTTTTATATGTATTATAACAGAAATTTAAAAATATAGTTTTTAAAAAAAAATTGTCGGCCTTTTTTTGTGTATAAAAAAATAATAAGAATTTGTTGCACTATAGATCTTTAGTATCAGTTGGTTCAATAAGATATAAGCAGCCAGCACAATATTGAAGGAAGTCAATAACAAGATATATATGGTAAGTGTGCAGCACTTTAAATCCCAAAAGGACAACCCAGGAACAAAAGTTCAATAGTAGTTCAATCTGCGATAGACAGGGAATAGGGAGACCCGTCACCAGCACCCGACAATACAGCCGCTTACCCCATGTGGTGGACCCTCCATCACAAAGGCCACATCAGCTTATATAAAGTAAACTCAGGTAAGAAGGAAGCCCATCAATCTTCATACACTTAGTGGCAGCAGACCAGATAGTGGATGCAGCAAACCTGAATGCCTGGACTCTCCTTGTTCAAAAATTATCCTCCAGTGGTAATCATCAAATATATGTCATCCCATGCAGACAAAAGTAGATAAACGCGCCCCTCCAGCCTGTGTCTGAGAATAAGAGGGAGGTGAAGCCTCCATCAATCAAGATGTAATATCCCACCCTATTGTGTTTAGCTGGTTAGTGGGCATGGAAGAGGAGGGAGGGAATGGGCTGTCATTACCACTGTGTATTCGCCCACATGTGTGACCCTACAGTCACATGGGCTGATCAGATGTGATGGGGAGGAAATGCTCAGCCTAGAAACTCACTGAAAACTGAGCATGTGCAGAGCTGCCAATGCTGCGCTGCAAAATCCCCAGTTAAATTGGGGACACGGACAGAAGGGGGAGATAGAGAGCAGCAGGATCAACCAGGTTTTTTGCGGAACACAGAAAAGGAATCCCATAGTGACAGTGAGTATGAACAGCATGTAATACACCATTTATTGATATTTGTTTTACTGATGGGGCTTTAGTGACACTTTAAGGGCCAATTTCTTCCTTGTGTAAATCCCAAGTTTGCATTTGTACACCATTCCAGATATTCTCTACCTGATACGATCACATGGACAGTAGGAAACAGGAATTACCCTCAGGTTTTGCACTGGTGGCCACACAGAGCTGTTTCTTTATTTCCATCATCCTGATCTTCGCATGACAGAGCTGATCTATAAACAAGGAAAGTAATAGGATAATAAGTCTTTTATGTAAGAGATTTTTTTTCCCATGGGGGGATGTTAAAGACATCGAAAACATTCTATGTATTTTCTATATATTTCAAATTCTGCTTTAACCACTTCAGCCTCGGACCATTTGGCTGGCCAAGGACCAGAGCACTTTTTGCGATTCGGCACTGCGTCACTTTAACTGACAATTGAGCGGTCGTGCGACGTGGCTCCCAAACAAGATTAACGTCCTTTTTTTCCCACAAATAGAGATTTCTTTTGGTCTTATTTGATCCCCTCTGCGGTTTTTATTTTTTGCGCTGTAAACAAAAGAATTTGTGACAATTTTGAAAAAAACGCATTATTTTTTACTTTTTGCTATAATAAATATCCCCAAAAAATATATAAAAAAACCTTTTTTTTCCTCAGTTTAGGCCGATGTGTATTCTTCTACATAGTTTTGGTAAAAAAAAATCGCAATAAGCGTTTATTGATTGGTTTGCACAAAAGTTATAGCGTCTATAAAATAGGGGATAGTTTTATGCCGTTTTTATTAATTTTTTTTTTCTTTACTAGTAATGGTGGCAATCAGCGATTTTTATCATGACTGCGACATTATGGTGAACACATTGGACACTTTTGGCACTATTTTGGGACCATTCACATTTATACAGCGATCAGTGCGATTAAAAATGCATTGATTACCGTGTAAATGAGACTGGCAGTGAAGGGGTTAACACTAGGTGGCGCTGTAGGGGTTAAGTGTGTCCTAGGGAGTGATTCTAACTGTGGGGGGGAGGGGCTACGTGTGACACGACACTGATCACCGCTCCCGATTACAGGGAGCGGTGATCAGTGACAGTGTCACTAGGCGTTCTTCCTCTCCAAGAGACGATTGCGGGCATCCCAGCGGACATCGATCACACTCAGGGAGCTCGCAGTGGGCATGCGCGCACGCCGCCGGCGCGCACGCAGTGAAAAATTTAAAGGGACGTACATGTACGCTCATTTGCCTGTCTGTGCCATTGTGTCGACGTAAATGTACATACGGCGGTCGGCAAGCGGTTAAATAAAGTAAATTATGTGAAGCATTATTTCTTTAATTTATCATGTAATTCCAGTTGCAGAGCTACAGTAAATACATAACAAGATAAACTTTCCAAAAACAAAATACAAAGCACTTTTACACTTTTAGTTCTTTTACCTTTTGCTGCGCACTTAACACATATAAGCTGCAGGAAAAAGGTGGAGTTTATCGTCTATATGCTGCACCTACAGTGCCTTGAAAAAGTATTCATACCTCTTGAAATTGTCCACATTTTGTCATGTTACAACCAAAAACGTAAATGTATTTTATTGGGATTTTATGTGATAGACCATCACAAAGTGACACATAATTGTGAAGTGGAAGGAAAATGATAAATGGTTTTCAATTTTTTTTTACAAATAAATATGTGAAAAGTGTGGGGGGCATTTGTATCCAGCCCCCTTTACTCTGATACCCCTAACTAAAATCTAGTGGAATCAATTGCCTTCAGAAGTCACCTAATTAGCAAATAGAGTCCACCTGTGTGTAATTTATTCTCAGTATAAATACAGCTGTTCTGTGAAGCCCTCAGAGGTTTGTTAGAGAACCTTAGTGGACAAATGGCATCATGAAGGCAAAGAAACACACCAGACAGGTCAGGGATAAAGTTGTGGAGAAGTATAAAGCAGGGTTAGGTTATAAAAAAATATCCCAAGCTTTGAACATCTCACGGAACACTGTTCAATCCATCATCCGAAAATGGAAAGAGTATGGCACAACTGCAATCCTACCAAGACATGGCCGTCCACCTAAACTGACAGGCCGGGCAAGGAGAGCATTCATCAGAGAAGCAGCCAAGAGGCCCATGGTAACTCTGGAGGAGCTGCAGAGATCCACAGATCAGGTGGGAGAATCTGTCCACAGGACAACCATTAGTCGTGTTCTCCACAAATCTGACCCTTATGGAAGAGTGGCAAGAAGAAGGACATTGGTGAAAGAAAACCATAAGAAGTTCTGTTTGCGAGAAGCCATGTGGGGGACACAGCAAACGTGTGGAAGAAGGTGCTCTGGTCAGATGAGACTAAAATTTAACTTTTTCTCCTAAAAGCAAAATGCTATGTGTGGCGGAAAACTAACACTGCACATAACCCTGAACACACCATCCCCACTGTGAAACATGGTGGTGGCAGCATCATGATGTGGGGATGCTTTTCTTTAGCAGGGACAGGGAAGCTGGTCAGAGTTGATGGGAAGATGAATGCAGCTAAATACAGGGCAATCTTAGAAGAAAACCTGTTATGCCGCGTACACACGGCCGGATTTCCCGACAGAAAAAGTCTGATGGGAGCTTTCGGTCGGACATTCCGACCGTGTGTATGCCCCATCGGACTTTTTCTGTCGGCATTTCCGATGGACTCATGCTCTAAATCATTCCGTCGGAAATGCCGATGGAGTTTAGCCCGTTGGCAAAACCGGCCATGTGTACGCGACATTGGATTGGGCAAAAGACTTGAGACTGGGGCAGAGGTTCACCTTCAAGCAGGACAACGACCCTAAACATACAGCCAGAGCTACAATGGAATGGTTTAGATCAAAGCATATTCATGTGTTAGAATGGCTCAGTCAAAGTCCAGACCTAAATCCAATTGAGAATCTGTGGCAAGACTTGAGAATTGCTGTTCACAGACGTTCCCCATCCAATCTGACAGAGCTTGAGCTATTTTACAAAGAAGAATGGGTAATTCTCTCTAGATGTACAAAGCTGGTAGAGACATCCCGAAAAAGACTTGCAGCTGTAATTGCAGTGAAAGGGGGTTCTACAAATTATTGACTCAGAGGGGCTGAATATAAATGCACACCACACTTCTCACATATTTATTTGTAAAAAATTTTGAAAACCATTTATCATTTTCCTTCCACTTCACAATTATGTGCCACTTTGTGTTGGTCTATCACATAAAATACCAATAAAATACATTTACGTTTCTGGTTGTAACATGACAAAATGTGGAAAATTTCAAGGGGTATGAATACTTTTTCAAAGCACTGTATGTGTCAACGGACGGCTGAGGTTTCTCTGCAGATGCTCTCACTGCACCCTCCCAGAACCGAGGCCGAGCTGTCAAAGACAGATTTCTGTCCTCACCAACGATCGGTAGCCAACAGGATCAACTTCTGGTCATGTGACCACCAGTGTTAATACTGACATCAAATATCGATTTAGCTTTAGTCATAGTCTTTTGACTAAAATGCCATTTTAGTTTTAGTCATATTTTAGTCCTCCTTTTAGTCCCCCCTTACATCAGGTGTCCCCATTGGAGAAGCCCCCCTTACATCAGGTGTCCCCAGTGGAGAAGCCGCCCTTACATCAGGTGTCCCCAGTGGAGAATCCCCCATCAGGTGTCCCCATTGGAGAAGCCCCCCTTACATCAGGTGTCCCCAGTGGAGAAGCCCCCCTTACATCAGGTGTCCCCAGTGGAGAATCCCCCATCAGGTGTCCCCAGTGGAGAAGCCCTCCTTACATCAGGTGTCCCCAGTGGCGAAGCCCCCCCTTACATCCGGTGTCCCCAGTGGAGAAGCCCCCTTCCTACATCCGGTGTCCCCAGTGGAGAAGCCCCCCCTTACATAAGGTGTCCTCAGTGGAGAAGCCCCCATCAGGTGTCCCAGTGGAGAAGCCCCCCTTACATCAGGTGTACCCAGTGGAGAAGCCCACCTTACATCAGGTATCCCCAGTGGAGAAGCCCCCCCTTACATCAGGTATCCCCAGTGGAGAAGCCCCCCCTTACATCAGGTATCCCCAGTGGAGAAGCCCCCTTTACATCCAGTGTCCCCAGTGGAGAAGCCCACCTTACATCAGGTGTCCCCAGTGGAGAAGCCCCCATCAGGTATCCTCAGTGGAGAACCACCCATCAGGTGTCCCCAATGGAGAAGGCCCCCTTACATCCGGTGTCCCCAGTGGAGAAGCCCCCCTTTACATTCGGTGTCCCCAGTGGAGAAGCCCCCCTTACATCAGGTGTCCCCAGTGGAGAAGCCCCCCCTTACATCCAGGGTCCCCAGTGGAGAAGCCCCCCCTTACATCAGGTGTCCCCAGTGGAGAAGCCCCCCTTACATCCGGTGTCCCCAGTGGAGAAGCCCCCCTCCCCAGCAGCGGAGACTCTCTAACAGGCAGCGTGGAACAATAGGAAGAGCCGGCCGGGTGGCTGCCAATAGAAATTGAGCCGGCTGGGAGGCTGCCCACCCTCCGCCCCGCGGCCCTTCCCACAACATGGCACAGACTGTCAGACCAGCGGAGCGGGGGGTGGGCGGCACCGCAGCTCAATTTCTATTGGCAGCCACAAGGCGTTCTGGTCTTCTGCAAAATGGTGGCTGGTGGAGACATTGTCTCTGTCGGCCGCGGACCTCTAGCAGCGGCGGCAAAAAAAAGGGTAAAATAAGGGGGGGGAGGGCGGCTGCGAAAGCCAAGAAGTCGCCGCAGGAGCGGCGCCACCCCTGCACCACTGCCACCCAAGGCTCTGTACTATCAGGAGACGGATTAGGGTCAGTAAAAGAAGGAGAACATAATAGGAGACAGGATCAAGCAGCCTTTTTACACCATGCAAAGGATTAACCCCTTAGGTTCCACAGTGAGTATAACAAGCATGCTTTACTGCAAATACGGACTGATTTTACTGTTGTGGGTTTAGTAACAGGTTTAGGAGTGTGTCTATGGGAATGTTTGACCATTCTTCCAGAAGCACATTTGTGAGGTTAGGCACTGATGTTGGATGAGAAGGCCTGGCTTGCATTCTCCGCTCTAATTCATCCCATAGGTGTTCTGTTGGGTTGAGGTCAGGACTCAGGCAGACAGGCAGAGTGGTTCAATGATAGTCCGGGTATAAGGCAGGCAGAGTTCAGAGAATAGTCTATATCCGAGGTCATAAATAGGGGATCCAAACAGCAGAGCAGGACAGAGAGCTTGCACGTATTACACACCCTATCACAAGCATGAGGCTTTAGGCTTGGCTGGATCAAATCAGGTTTCATCTCCGCCCAGAGACTGGCCACATTAATCACCTTGCAGGTGGACAGACAGACAGGGATGCATCGTTGCCAAAACCAGGATGCTGAAATGAGACCAGCAGCAGTCAAAGAAGAGGAGTGTTTACACACTCCTGACAGTTCTCTAGCTGTGGTGAGGGTTCACATATACTTTAATAAACATCTAATACATGAGAATGAATTCCCAGAGCACTATAGGTTAGCTAGAGACAGTGCTACTAATGTAGTTTGCTGTAAGGTAAGCTGTCTCTCATTGAAACCTTGGATGGGGGAGTCACTGCTCTGATTTATTCACTTGTGTGTTAATTTTAGCTGAAGCTATTGAGTTCTGTAAACAACATACGTTTTACAATATATGGCAAGAAAACAGGGGTAAATATGTATCAAGGAGCCCAAAGCTCCACCTGCTGACTAGATAAAATGCTACAGCATTTTCATATGCAATATTTCATATTTCCCTGACTAAAAAAATATAATCTTTAAACTTTAATTCTGTCCATAAGAAAGAAAGAATGTACACAGATCCTATGTATTCCAATCCAAAGATAATTTTACTTTTTGCACCTTATCCCTTCATTACATTTTAGGTAACTTTGTACAATTATTATTATTATACAGTATTTATATAGCGCCAACAGTTTACGTAGCGCTTTACAACTTGAGGGTAGACAGTACAAATACAATACAATTTGATACAGTAGGAATCAGAGGGCCCTACTCCTTAGAGCTTACAGTCTAAGAGGGAAGGTCAAGAGATACAAGAGGTAATAACTGTGGGTGATGTGCTGATTGAGAAGATAAATGTACAGTTGTTAGGTGGGGGCCAGATAGGCTTCTCTGAAGAGATATCGTGAATGCTTTTGTATAAATCCATAAATGTGAAGTGCGTTGTACATCTCACATTATCCCTCATTTTTTTATTTACTGGAAGGCTTTCATTCTAAGCCAGTGTTTCTCAACTCCAGTCCTCAAGGCGCCCCAACAGGTCATGTTTTCAGGGTTTCCCTCAGATGAAACGACTGTGGTAATTATTAAGGCAGTGAAACTGATCAAATCACCTGTGCAAAATAATGGCAAGTCTGAAAACATGACCTGTTGGGGCGCCTTAAGGACTGGAGTTGAGAAACACTGTTCTAAGTTGATAGTGTTCCCTGAGGAAGCCCAGTTTTAGGGCGAAACATGTCGGGAGTCAAATGCCGTTATAAATGCAAGAACTGTACTATACGGGTCATATCTGTATATAGATTTACGTGGATATACTATTTTAGCCTATTGTTAAATAGATAAATAAATATTGATCTTTTAAAGAATTTATGCTCAGTTTTGTGTCGCACCTAAAAAAATCCCATGGAAATCTGCTATTGCTTTCCACACAGGGATGTGGTGTTATAATCAAATGGTGATCCATCCACAATACATTTCTCTCCATTGTTCCTCATTATTCCTTGCTCTGATTTTTCCCAGTTAATCTTCATTTTGGAAAAGATTCTTTCATATGAAGGCAATGAAAGGTTTGACAATATCCTAGTGAACTGCGCTAGCAACTGTGAATGAAACTAAACATATGCAAAAACTCAAAAAATATATATAAAGTGACACATTGATAGTGCATAGAAAGGGTATTGTAAAAAACTGGGCATACACCCTGCAAACCTAGCCCAACAATTAATGGGAATACGCTGGGCTATACTACCAAAAACCCTACATATGCATGTGAAAAATCAATTTGTGTGCATGATAAATGCAAAATAACAGGAATGAGCTAAAAACGATCCCCTCAGGGAATTGTAGATTAATGCAAACATAAAATGTCAATAATAGGAAGAACGTGGCTGATGGTAAAGACCCCCTTCATAGGAAGACAATGAGCAGGCTACCAGCTCTCACATCCTTAGAAACAAACAGGGCTGATAATGTAACGAAGCAGAGATTGCTTGGAGGGGACCACAAAACACACGTTCCACCGGAGGAGAAAAAGAAAAGCATATAGCATAAAACCCTATGTCACCAAGGGTCACCTGCGCAAAAATGCGCTACTCACGAGACCGGTAGACAAAACAGGCATTCAGATGTTATGGTCGGTTCGCCGCTCTCCGGCGTGCGTTCCACCGCCAGGAAGTGATGTCACTGGTATCAGATCAGATGGACGTGGACAGGATGTTGCGTCGACGCGTTTCGCCCCTCCCCCAGGGCGTTATCAAAGACTCATCATCCTGCTCACGTAGAGACACATTTATATTCTGCTTGAAAGAGTGACAGCCCTTTACGGCCAATGGGTGAGAGGCACCCATTCCTTCCTCCATCATCATATCCCGTTTGTAAACAAAAACTTTATTCAGTGGTCGGAGACAAAAACACCTCCAGTGAACAGATAGACATTTGTAACATCTCCATAGGAAAACGATTTTTTTACACTCACTATCTTCCACAAAACAAAAGTATATGCTGACATCAGGACATTTAAATAAATGGAGGAATTCTATACAATATATTGAATATCTGAATCTCTAATGATAAAACAATTGTTTAATAATACCTAAAAATATATTGAAATAAAAATATGTGTGCAAACACATATATAAATGAAAATTATAATTAATGAATAATCACAAATTTAACTCAATAATTAATTATGAGAACAAAAACAAATGATAAAATTCATGACGGATAATATTTGATAGCGGTAAAACAAAATAAATTTTTGGCTCTATACTTATTTATAAGGATAAATAATATTCATAATTGATGGTATTTGATGCCAATAAAATAAAATAAATATTAAACAACTATCCAAATACAAAAATGGGTGGTATATATATGAGAACAAAAATATATTAAAAATGTTGAAAAATAGAAATATAAAATAAAATCTAATGGAAATATAAAAAATATATTTAAACTACCAATTAGATAAAAAACAATTCAGGTCTAGCTCGATATTCAGGCCCAGGGGGCTCAATGTACGTAATCTTTTTATTTCAATATATTTTTAGGTATTATTAAACAATTGTTTTATCATTAGAGATTCAGATATTCAATATATTGTATAGAATTCCTCCATTTATTTAAATGTCCTGATGTCAGCATATACTTTTGTTTTGTGGAAGATAGTGAGTGTAAAAAAATCGTTTTCCTATGGAGATGTTACAAATGTCTATCTGTTCACTGGAGGTGTTTTGTCTCCGACCACTGAATAAAGTTTTTGTTTACAAACGGGATATGATGATGGAGGAAGGAATGGGTGCCTCTCACCCATTGGCCGTAAAGGGCTGTCACTCTTTCAAGCAGAATATAAATGTGTCTCTACGTGAGCAGGATGATGAGTCTTTGATAACGCCCTGGGGGAGGGGCGAAACGCGTCGACGCAACATCCTGTCCACGTCCATCTGATCTGATACCAGTGACATCACTTCCTGGCGGTGGAACGCACGCCGGAGAGCGGCGAACCGACCATAACATCTGAATGCCTGTTTTGTCTACCGGTTTCGTGAGTAGCGCATTTTTGCGCAGGTGACCCTTGGTGACATAGGGTTTTATGCTATATGCTTTTCTTTTTCTCCTCCGGTGGAACGTGTGTTTTGTGGTCCCCTCCAAGCAATCTCTGCTTCGTTACATTATCAGCCCTGTTTGTTTCTAAGGATGTGAGAGCTGGTAGCCTGCTCATTGTCTTCCTATGAAGGGGGTCTTTACCATCAGCCACGTTCTTCCTATTATTGACATTTTATGTTTGCATTAATCTACAATTCCCTGAGGGGATCGTTTTTAGCTCATTCCTGTTATTTTGCATTTATCATGCACACAAATTGATTTTTCACATGCATATGTAGGGTTTTTGGTAGTATAGCCCAGCGTATTCCCATTAATTGTTGGGCTAGGTTTGCAGGGTGTATGCCCAGTTTTTTACAATACCCTTTCTATGCACTATCAATGTGTCACTTTATATATATTTTTTGAGTTTTTGCATATGTTTAGTTTCATTCACAGTTGCTAGCGCAGTTCACTTGGTTATATAATACTAAAAGTACAGTACTTTCACTCTGCAGCTGCAACATAGTTCTTTCTTATATTTTGAGATCACAGATTATATTTGCGAGCGCTGTATTGTATGATTTTATGTTTGACAATATCCTAGGCTGTATCTAATGAAAATAACCTTACCTGTAGATGACTGGGTGAGGTTCATTCTTAGCTGGCTGCAGGGGCATTGCTGGGTCTACAAAGGATCTGGGGCTAGAGCCCATGGCAGCACATGCATATAATATAAATGTGTGTGTGGGTGTGTGTGTATATATATATATATATATATATATATATATATATATATATATACATACATACATACAATATCTCACAAAAGTGAGTACACCCCTCACATTTTTGTAAATATTTTATTATATCTTTTCATGTGACAACACTGAAGAAATGACCCTTTGCTACAATGTAAAGTAGTGAGTGTACAGCTTGTAAAGCAGTGTAAATTTGCTGTCCCCTCAAAATAACTCAATACACAGCTATTAATGTCTAAACTGCTGGCAACAAAAGTGAGTACACCCCTAAGTGAAAATGTCCAAATTGAGCCCAATTAGCCATTTTCCCTTCCCGGTGTCATATGACTCCTTAGTGTTACAAGGTCTCAGGTGTAAATAGGGAGCAGGTGTGTTAAATTTGGTGTTATCGCTCTCACTCTCTCATACTGGTCACTGGAAGTTCAACATGGCACCACATGGCAAGGAACTCTCTGAGGATCTGAAAAAAAGAATTGTTGCTCTACATAAAGATGGCCTAGGCTATAAGAAGATTGCCAAGACCCTGAAACTGAGCTGCAGCACGGTGGCCAAGACCATACAGCGGTTTAACAGGACAGGTTCCACTCAGAACAGGCCTCGCCACGGTTGGCCAAAAAAGTTGGGTGCACATGCTCAGCGTCATATCCAGAGGTTGTCTTTGTTCAAAATAGATGTATGAGTGCTGCCAGTATTGCTGCAGAGGTTGAAGGGGTGGGGGGGGGTCAGCCTATCAGTGCTCAGACCATACGCCACACACTGCATCAAATTGGTCTGCATGGCTGTCATCCCAGAAGGAAGCCTCTTCTAAAGATGATGCACAAGAAAGCAGCAAACAGTTTGCTGAAGACAAGCAGACTAAGTGGATTACTGGATTACTGGAACCATGCCCTGTGGTCTGATGAGACCAAGATAAACTTATTTGGTTCAGATGGTGTCAAGCGTGTGTGGCGGCAACCAGGTGAAGAGTACAAAGACAAGTGTGTCTTGACTACAGTCAAGCATGGTGGTGGGAGTGTCATGGTCTGGGGCTGCATGGCAGTCTTCAGAGACTGAGCTGCAGGGCAGTATTCCAACATGATAAGAACCCCAAACACACCTCCAAGATGACCACTGTCTTGCTAAGCTGAGGGTGAAAGTGATGGACTGATGGACTGGCCAAGCATGTTTCCAGACCTAAATCCTATTGAGCATCTGTGGGGCATCCTCAAATGGAAGGTGGAGGAGCGCAAGGTCTCTAACATCCACCAGCTCCGTGATGTCATCATGGAGGAGTGGAAGAGGACTCCAGTGGCAACCTGTGAAGCTCTGGTGAACTCCATGCCCAAGAGGGTTAAGGCAGTGCTGGAAAATAACAGTGGCCACACAAACTATTGACACTTTGGGCTTGGACATTTTCACTTAGGGGGGTACTCACTTCTGTTGCCAGCTGTTTAGACATTAATGGCTCTGTGTTGAGTTATTTTGAGGGGACAGCAAATTTACACTGTTATACAAGCTGTACACTCACTACTTTACATTGTAGAAAAGTGTAATTTCTTCAGTGTTGTCACATGAAAAGCTATAATAAAATATTTACAAAAATGTGAGGGGTGTACTCAATTTTGTGAGATACTGTATATATTGATGGTACAGGAGGCGATGCAGAGGCTGCGGGCATGGTACAGGAGATGCAGAGGCTGTGGGTATGGTACAGGAGATGCAGAGGCTGCGAGCATGGTACAGAGAACCTCCCTCCATCAGTACAGACCACCCCTCAGTACAGACCCCCCTCAGTACAGACCCCCCTCAGTACAGACCATCCCCCATCCATCAGTATAGACCTCCCCCCATCAGTATCGACACCCCCCCTCAGTGCAGACCCCCATCAGTATAGACACCCCCCCAGTGCAGACCCCCCATCAGTATAGGCATCCCCTCAGTGCAGACCCCCCATCAGTAGAGAAACTCCCCTCAGTACAGACCCCCCCATTAGTATAGACACCCCCCTCAATGCAGACCCCCCATCAGTATAGACAGCCCCACCCTCAATGCAGACCTTCAATTAGTATAGACACCCCCCTCAGTGCAGACCCCCCTCATCACTATAGACACCCCACTCAGTGCAGATCCCCCCATCAGTAGAGACCCCCCTCAGTGCAGATCCCACATTAGTATAGACACCCCCCACACTCCTCCTGTGTGGATGTAAACAGAGAGGAAGGGGAGGCGGCTTCGGTCGGTCTGCTCTGCTAAGGGAGATAGCCAGCAAGACCCGAGAGTGCAGGGCGGTGGGCAGCGTTAGCGGTGCCACTACCCACATGTGTCACCCCTCTGGCGGGTGTCACCCGGGTGCGGCACGCACCCCCCGCCCCCCCAAGTGACACCACTGCCTCAGACTCACGCTGTGTCACTCAGGTTTCATCACATCACTGGTTGCTAGATGCCGGGCAGTTCTAGCAACCAGTGCAGTGGCAGAACAAAGTAAAGCGGCTGAGATGTTAGTTATCTGCATGACGCTCATATCCGCCGCTGATGGCACCACTGCACCGGGTGAGAGACTCAAGGCTATGGGCCCCAGATTCTGGGCTATGGCCCCAATAGCCACCCCTTAGCAATGCCTCTGGCTGGCTGTTCTCATTTTCCAAAGAATGACCTTTATAAACTGGAAGACACAAAGACAGGAGACATAAGGAGGAGGAATGAAAAGCTTAGGGCTCATTTACACTTGCTTCAACTTCAACACACATTGAAGCGCCTACCACTTCAACATGTTTTTGTGATGTGTTTTTGATGCCTCAATGATGTTTTTTGAAGCTTTAATGAAGATTGGTAAATGTCATCTGTGTGTGTGCTGAGTTTCTACTTGTTTTAAAGGGGCCCAGTAGAACCCCCAGCTCAGTAGTACTCCCAGTTATCAGATTCCCAGCTCAGTAGTAACCCCTATCTCTGCTGATCTCCCATTCATTAGCAAACCCCAGCTCTGCTGGTCCCCCACTAAGTAGTAACCCCCAGCTCTGCTGATCCTTCTCTGGTCCCTGCTCACCTCCTGCTATATTCCTCCCAAGCTGTGCAGCATGTGTGACATTGCTAGTTTCTCCTGCTCCGGTCCCCCAGCTCTGCTGATCCTTTTGCTGCTCAGTCCTCTCTCTCTTAGTCCTACCTTCTGCTATAGTGTTCCCATGTGTGCCGTCTGCTCTGTTCTGGTCCAGACCCTGCTCACCTTCCTGCTGCTCCACGCTGCACACCGGATGTGACATTTACACCAGACACTCCCAGAATATATACACATGAACCGGAAGCGACTGCTGACAATGTCTTTCTGAGAGCCAGCTGTTATCATACAAAATCAGTGACACTCTAAAATCTCATGGAAAGCTTTCACAGAAGAATGGAGGCGGTTATAGCCATGAAGTGTGTGTCTGGATAAAATACTACATAATATTCATATGCAATATTTCTTATTTTCCTGACTAAAAAAGTCAAAAAAACTTTATATTATTAGTACTGGTATACTAAAAATGTACAAAACTACTATACTATGCATTCCATTTAAATGATTAGGGTACTTTTTGGTACCTTATCCTACCATTTTTGTGCAGTACATATAATGAATGTCTTTATATAAATACATCCAAGTGAAGTTCAATGTACATCTCACATTGTCCCTCATTAGTTCTAGATCAGATTGGTCCAAGTGGATTTTATTTTTGGGAAAAAAACCTCCATATGGAGTGAATGGCAGGTCTGATAATCTCCTAGACTTTAGCTAAAAAAAATAAGAAATACCTGTAGATGACTGGGTGAGTTTCATCCTTAACTGACTGGTCTCATTTTTCAAAGACTGACCTTTATAAACTGGAAGACACAAAGACAGGAGACATAATAGGTAGAATGAAACTCTTACATGTTAGTTCATCATTTATCACAGTGCAAATCAGAGAGAAGAATTATTTTTGATGGTCTTTGTGTCCTTTCAACAACCAATCAGATTCTGAATTTTTTTAGATAGTTTGATAAATTAGGCCTAGAGACTCTCCCTTCTTACGGATTTTCTCCACCATACTGTATAACTTACCAAGTGCTTCAATGATGCGGATGAGGATGATATTGAATCCCAGGAGGAAGGTTATAATGACCCCTTTCCAGGAAGGCCGCCAGAGGTTCTTCCCACTGTTGTCTGTAGAGATTATCAAGAAATCATTCATTAATCATAATATTTCAGTATGGATAAAATCCTTCCTACTTTATATTTCTAGAACTCAGTAGAGTGGAGGAATAACGTTCAGTGGTCTGCTTCTTATCAGGTGAAGAGACGGGAGCCAATCCTATCCTACTTTATAGAGGAGGAAGTCATGTCACAGTGATGTAACTTCCTCCTCTACAGAATTACACATCCAGGAAGTAGAACTGTGGAACTTCCTGACCACAAGCCAATCACATGTTAATAAGTAACAAGTCCTACATCTGCATTAAAGAGTATCTAAATATAAAAACAAACATGCAATATATTGCAGCTTGCCAGTCCTTAGCAAGAGCTTTAATTTTTCAAGCTAAGAACATTTTTAGCAAGTACAGAAAATACCTGTTGATCTTGCCAGAAATACAGTGTCCTTTCCACTTCCTGTGAACTGAGAATAAGAAAGCATAAACAATGGTATCCCTCTTTTGTAGACCAATAGTCCCATCAATTCACAAAGTAACTGAGATGGACAAAGTCAGATATATTTAAACTCCAGCCTGTGTGACAACCAAGGTCATACCTGGGAACTTTTTGAAAGAATTCTTGAGAATGGGGGCAGAGTAGGGACGCGTATTGGTGGGTGGGACTAATAGCAGGTGTAAAAAAGGCATGAATGTTAAGGAGATGAATGGGGTTCCCCAAGTCCTGGGGTGGTGGACATGTTTCCATGTATAGTGGTAATCAAAGACCTTTTGTACCATTTAGCCAAAATAAATGGTGAAATATTTGAACATTTGAAAATATTTGAATATTTTAGATGGGAGGGCATGGATAAGTCCTGCCCACTATTGAGGTACCTTTTCAGAGGATTGCAATTAATTTGATCAGGCCATTGGTGGCTTCCACTGGGGCCGCCAGCATATTCTTGTTTTAGATTATGCGACCCGCTATCCAGAAGTGATTCTTTGTGAATGCCCTGGCAAAGACCATCACCAAAGAGCTATTACATACTGTATGTTCGCCAGCACTGGAAAAGCAAAAGAGATCAATATGGATTGAGGGACTTCCTTAATATTAAAAGTGATGAAGGTTTTATGCATACTGCTGAAGATCAAATAGTTAGGAAACCTCCTTGAATCACCCACAAATTGACGGGTTGATGGAGTGGGTTAACCCTTTCATGACTAATGCCGCGTACACACGACCGGACTTTACGGCATACTTGGTCCGGCGAACTGGAGTCCGTCAGACAATTCGATTGTGTGTGGGCTCCAGCTGACTTTTTTTTTCTCAAAAGTTTGATGGACCTAGAAATGAAACATGTTTCAAATCTGTCCGACGAACTCGGTCGTACGTCATCACGTACGAATCCGTCGGAGTTTGGTTGATTGTGTGTAGGCAAGTCCGTTCATTCGGAAAGTCCGTCGTAAAGTCAGTTGAAAAGTACGCTGGACAAAGTCTGCCCTAAAGTCCGCTCGTGTGCAGGGCCGGACTGGGAATAAAAACCAGCCCTGGAAATAATTTCATACCAGCCCCATAGCATTTTTATACCAGCCCAACTGCATAACGTCGTTTTTTTTTGTTCACAAAAGGGAAAACCATGCATTTTAAAGCACATTTGAAGAGTGTATTATCTATAGATAAGAGAGACATGAAATTTGCAAACAGCAGCAATTTTTTATTTTTTTACTGGCAAAATCATGGCATTTACTGGCACATTTTTTACTGATACTGCAAAAAAAAGGTGCCGTAAATGGCAGGTTTCAGTGCAAATATCAATATTTAAGCTATAAACTGCTATTAGCAATGTGTTAAGTTAAACAAAAGTCAAACACCATATTTATCCTCTTACATGAAGGTCAGATTAATATAACCCAGCACAGAGTTCCCCCCATACATCAGGAGGATTCCCCTTTACAGTGCAAGGGAACTCTGACATAAAGGGGAACATTGCAGATCATGATCTAAGCAGGAACTCTGATATAAAAGGGGGGCACTGGTGACCAGAGACCCCACTTATATCAGAGTCCACTGCATTCCCCTTTACATCAGAGTTCTCACTTACATCAGGGTCTGCAGCATTGCCCTTTACATCAGAGTTCTCACTTACATCAGGGTCTACAGCATTGCCCTTTACATCAGAGTTCTCACTTACATCAGGGTCTGCAGAATTGCCCTTTACATCAGAGTTCTCACTTACATCAGGGTCTGCAGAATTGCCCTTTACATCAGAGTCCCCCCTTGCACTGTAAGGTGGAATCCTGCAGACTATGATGTAAAGGGGAACGCTGGGAATGTGGGGAGGACTCTGGTGACCAGAGACCACCTTCTGCAGAAAGAAAACACTAAGGTACGGGGGTTTACTGATATAGGGGGAAACCTATATATCAGTGCCCCCTTACAATATTGTATTGACCCCCCCCCTCCTCAGGTAGGCCTGGCGGCGCTGTCACTGACCTCCTCTCAGGTGCACCGTACAGGGCTCAGTCAGTCGGCTCCAGCTCGGTGGCTCTGGTTTTATCCCATAGTTTCCTCTCCACAGTCCATACATGTCTGACTTCTCCCATGACCCCCATCCCTGAGGCACTCCCACTGTTGACTCTGCTCCAGACTGCAGACGTGATATAAGACAGGAGATGGTCAGAGGCTGCGGATGGTACAGGAGAGGTCAGAGGCTGCGCATGGTACAGGAGAGGTCAGAGGCTGCGCATGGTACAGGAGAGGTCAGAGGCTGCGCATGGTACAGGAGAGGTCAGAGGCTGCGCATGGTACAGGAGAGGTCAGAGGCTGCGCATTGGTACAGGAGAGGTCAGAGGCTGCGCATGGTACAGGAGAGGTCAGAGGCTGCGCATGGTACAGGAGAGGTCAGAGGCTGCGGATGGTACAGGAGAGGTCAGAGCCTGCGGATGGTACAGGAGAGGTCAGAGGCTGCGGATGGTACAGGAGAGGTCAGAGGCTGCGGATGGTACATGGGAGGTCAGAGGCTGCGGATGATGCAGGGGTGGTCAGAGGCTGCGGATGATGCAGGGGTGGTCAGAGGCTGAGGAGGGGACCACAGAAGAGGTCAGAGGCTGAGGAGGGGACGACAGGAGGTCAGAGGCTGAGGAGGGGACGACAGGAGGTCAGAGGCTGAGGAGGGGACGACAGGAGGTCAGAGGCTGAGGAGGGGACGACAGGAGGTCAGAGGCTGAGGAGGGGACGACAGGAGGTCAGAGGCTGAGGAGGGGACGAGAAGAGGTCAGAGGCTGAGGAGGGGACGACAGGAGGTCAGAGGCTGCAGGGGGGTGCGAACAGGAGGTCAGAGGCTGCAGGGGGGACAGGTGGTCAGAGGCTGCAGGGGGGACAGGAGGTCAGAGGCTGCAGGGGGGACAGGAGGTCAGAGGCTGCAGGGGGGACAGGAGGTCAGAGGCTGCAGGGGGGACAGGAGGTCAGAGGCTGCAGGGGGGACAGGAGGTCATAGGCTGCAGGGGGGACAGGAGGTCAGAGACTGCGGATGATGCAGGGGAGGTCAGAGGCTGCGGAGGGGACCACAGGAGAGGTCAGAGGCTGAGGAGGGGACGAGAAGAGGTCAGAGGCTGAGGAGGGGACGAGAAGAGGTCAGAGGCTGAGGAGGGGACGAGAAGAGGTCAGAGGCTGAGGAGGGGACGAGAAGAGGTCAGAGGCTGAGGAGGGGACGAGAAGAGGTCAGAGGCTGAGGAGGGGACGAGAAGAGGTCAGAGGCTGAGGAGGGGACGAGAAGAGGTCAGGGGCTGAGGAGGGGACGAGAAGAGGTCAGAGGCTGAGGAGGGGACGAGAAGAGGTCAGAGGCTGCAGGGGGGGACAGGTGGTCAGAGGCTGCAGGGGGGGCAGGTGGTCAGAGGCTGCAGGGGGGGGCAGGAGGTCAGAGGCTGCAGGGGGGGGGCAGGAGGTCAGAGGCTGCAGGGGGGGGCAGGAGATCAGAGGCTGCAGGGGGGGGCAGGAGGTCAGAGGCTGCAGGGGGGGGCAGGAGGTCAGAGGCTGCAGGGGGGGACAGGAAGTCGGAGGCTGCAGGGGGGGACAGGTGGTCAGAGGCTGCAGGGGGGGGCAGGAGGTCAGAGGCTGCAGGGGGGGCAGGAGGTCAGAGGCTGCAGGGGGGGACAGGTGGTCAGAGGCTGCAGGGGTGGGCAGGAGGTCAGAGGTTGCAGGGGGGGCATGAGGTCAGAGGCTGCGGGGGGGTACAGGAGGTCAGAGGCTACGGGGGGGGGACAGGAGGTCAGAGGCTGCGGGGGGGGGACAGGAGGTCAGAGGCTGCGGGGGGGGACTGCAGGGGGGGCAGGAGGTCAGAGGCTGCAGGGGGGAGACAGGAGGTCAGAGGCTGCAGGGGGGGACAGGTGGTCAGAGGCTGCAGGGGGGGGGCAGGAGGTCAGAGGCTTGCGGGGGGGGACAGGAGGTCAGAGGCTGGGGGGGACAATGAGGTCAGAGGCTGCAGGGGGGGACAGGAGGTTAGAGGCTGCAGGGGGGGGACAGGTGGTCAGAGGCTGCAGGGGGGGGACAGGTGGTCAGAGGCTGCAGGGGGGGGGACAGGTGGTCAGAGGCTGCAGGGGGGGGACAGGTGGTCAGAGGCTGCAGGGGGGGGGACAGGTGATCAGAGGCTGCAGGGGGGGGACAGGTGATCAGAGGCTGCAGGGGGGGGCGGGCAGGAGGTCAGAGGCTGTGGGGGGACGCAGGAAGAGGCACAGGCCACCAGACGCCAGACACTGAGCGCTGCAACTGCTTTACCTTTAAAAATGGCGCCGCTCGGCGCCATCGTGGCACTTCCGAAAATTGCCGAGCGTGTACGGGTTTTCCCGAGCACGGCCAACCTCGGAACAGCGCTGGCGCCTGCGCAGTTGCACGTCGGCCCGGCCCCCGCAGCCATTTTTCTTTCAGGCGCCGCTGCCCGCACAGCGGCCAGCGGCCGCAGGCGCAGGGGTAGCCAGACCACCGGCCCACCGGGGGATTTCCCGGTATCCCGGTTGGCCAGTCCGGCCCTGCTCGTGTGTACGTGGCATAAGCCTATTTTTGAAATTTGGTGTTTACAAGTTAAAATCCGGATTTTTTGCTAGAAAATTACTTAGAACAACTATACATTATATATATTTTTTTTAGCAGAGAATCTAGAGAATAAAATGGAGATTGTTGCAATATTTTATATCACACGGTATTTGTGCAGCGGTGTTTTAAACGCACATTTTTGGGAAAAGGGACACTTTCATGAATTTTAAAAAAAAAACAAACAGTAAAGTTACCCCAATTTTTTTGTATAATGTGAAAGATGATGTTACACCGAGTAAATAGATACCAAACATGTCACGCTTTATAATTGCACGCACCCGTGGAATGCCGACAAACTACGGTACCTAAGAATTTCCATAGTCGACGCTTTAATTTTTTTTTACGGTTACCAGGTTAGTTACAGAGAAGGTCTAGTGCTAGAATTATTGCTCTCGCTCTGGTGATCGCGGTGATACCTCACATGTGCGATTTGAACACTGTTTACATATGCTGGCGCGACTTCCGTATGCGTTTTCTTTGCTGCGCAAGCTCGCGGGGACGGGGGCGCTTTAAATTTTTTTTTCTTATTTATTTTATTTATTTTTATATTTATAAATTGTGTTTAAAAAAAAAAATTTTGATGACTTTTATTGCTGTCACAAGGAATATAAACATCCCTTGTGACAGTAATAGGTGGTGACAGGTACTCTTTATGGAGGGATCGGGGGTCTAAAAGACCCCCAATCCCTCCTTTGTACTTCAAATTATTCATATCGCCAAAAACAGCGATGAATACTGTGTATTTTTTTAAAACCGGCGCCATTGGCAGCCGAGTAAATGGGAAGTGACGTCATGACGTCGCTTCCATGTTTATGATTAAGAGGCTGGAACGAAGCCGCCCACGGCTTTGTTCCAGCCCGCCCCCAGCCGGATGGAACAGGAGGCCCAGTAAAAGCAGCGGGAGGTGACCGCAGGGGGGGATGTCCCCTCCCGCTCCTCCAGTATAACAGCCGAGTGACTTTTAGCCGCATCGGTTGTTATACCAGGAAAGCCGATCGCCCGCTCTAAAAAACGGTACTGGGATGATGCCTGCAGCTGCGGGCATCATCCCGGTATAACCCCCGAAAGCTGAGTACGGACATCTGCGTACGCTCGGCGGGAAGGGGTAACACTAAAAAGTATGTTGTGTAAGGTGACTGACAAAGATGGGTGGGACTGGAATTGTCTTCTTCCAGCATGGATTCATGAAGAATCGTTCTTGCCAAACCAATTTACTAACCTTCTATGAGGAGGTGAGTTGCCATCTAGATAAAGGAAGGCCCGTAGATGTGGTGTATCTGGATTTTGCAAAAGCATTTGACACAGTTCCCCATAAAAGTTTACTGTACAAAATAAGGTCCGTTGGCATGGACCATAGGGTGAGTACATGGATTGAAAACTGGCTACAAGGGCGAGTTCAGAGGGTGGTGATAAATGGGGAGTACTCAGAATGGTCAGGGGTGGGTAGTGGGGTCCCCCAGGGTTCTGTGCTGGGACCAATCCTTTTTAATTTGTTCATAAACGACCTGGAGGATGGGATAAACAGTTCAATCTCTGTATTTGCAGACGATACTAAGCTAAGCAGGGCAAAAACTTCTGTGGAAACCTTGCAAAAAGATCTGAGCAAATTAATGGGGTGGGCGACTACATGGCAAATGAGGTTCAATGTAGAAAAAAGTAAAATAATGCATTTGGGTGGCAAAAATATGAATGCAATCTATACACTGGGGGGAGAACCTCTGGGGGGATCTAGGATGGAAAAGGACCTGGGGGTCCTAGTAGATGATAGGCTTAGCAATGGCATGCAATGCCAAGCTGCTGCTAACAAAGCAAACAGAATATGGGCATTCATTAAAAAGGGGATCAACTCCAGAGATAAAATGATAATTCTCCCACTCTACAAGGCTCTGGTCCGGCCGCACCTAGAGTATGCTGTCCAGTTCTGGGCACCAGTCCTCAGGAAGGATGTACTGGAAATGGAGCGAGTACAAAGAAGGGCAACAAAGCTAATCAAGGGTCTGTAGGATCTTAGTTATGAGGAAAGGTTGCGAGCGCTGAACTTATTCTCTCTGGAGAAGAGACGCTTGAGAGGGGATATGATTTTAATATACAAATACTGGACTGGTGACCCCACAATAGAAATAAAACTTTTTCGCAGAAGAGAGTTTAACAAGACTTTTGGCCACTCATTAAAATTAGAAGAAAAGAGGTTTAACCTTAAACTACGTAGAGGGTTCTTTACTGTAAGAGCGGCAAGGATGTGGAATTCCCTTCCACAGGCGGTGGTCTCAGAGGGGAGCATCAATAGCTTTAAGAAACTATTAGATAATCACCTGAATGACTGCAACATACAGGAATATACAATGTAATACTGACATATAATCACACACATAGGTTGGACTTGATGGACTTGTGTCTTTTTTCAACCTCACCTACTATGGATCTATGTAACTATGTCTCTCGTTCACTCTCTACTAGGTCCCACAATATACAGAGGGGTTTTTCTCATATTGAGATGTATGGTAGATGGTCCCACAGCCTACTGGATATTACGAAAGAGATTTGGAAGTCACACCCCACAGGAGTTTGATTTACCATGTCTCTCAGAGGCAGGACCAAATCGTATATTGAGTGTTAAAAAACAGTGTGCTATGTCTATATGTACTCCGGTGTAGATGTTGGAGTGAAGAATAGAAAGGATAAAATATGCGGTTTGTGTGTGTGTGGCATAGGAAGAATAAATGAATACATGGAGAACCATTGCCTTTGTTTGGAAGCAGAATGAGGAAGAAACATTTTTACTTGAACCTTGCTGGGCAGAAGCGCAGTGTCTGTCAGCAGCAGGTTTAAAGTACATGGGAACCCTCACCTTGTAAAACAACCATCCAATTTAATATAGAAATGAAAGGCAAAACATTTATGTATAGTTGTAAACAAACATTATAAATGCCTTTTTTTCCTCTGTTTTATAAGTGATCACATTTCCTTTAAGCTCCTTATGCAGCTGAGAACAGAGAGCTGGAGGAGGAGAAACAACAGCACATTGATCTTCTCAGTTAATGGCTGTGGGGCGTGGGTGTAAGCACAGGTCTGATCATTGGAGAAGAGCAGGCTGAGTTCCCAGTACAGATAGAGAACTGACCACGCTGTGCTCTCATGCCTAATGTAGTCAGTTTTTAATAGGAAAGCAGAGGGACTGGCAGGAACACCAAGAGTTTCACACAAAGGAAGCAATACAAAGAGAACAGGAGACGTTTTCATACAAGTACATGGTACAGCAGGCATCAGGAATATGAAATGTTGGGTTTACATATTCTTTATGCAGCAGTGTTGGCAAGATTGTAAGAAAAGGTAGGAGAGCGTATTGGAGAAAAAGTTAGGAGGGTGAAGGTTGAGTTTGGAGTGTGACCATGTGTAATATGGAAGGATAATAGAGTTTTGACCTGATAAAGGACATGGATGTCTGAAATCATTGCCAATGTTATTTCTAAATCTTTAAAAAACCTGATTTGTGATGAATCTTGTGGTTTGGACATTTCTATGTCAGGAGGTTAATGTGGGAATCCCTCCAGTTGATATTCCTATAGTCCTATGTACTGTCCTATTTGGTGCTTGAATATGTGTTCGATGCTCATTTACAGTTATGACATCATAACATGTTTTCAATGTCTAATTTTTTGAGGTCAGGACCAAAGGACAGACAAGGAGGTTGCCCATAATAACCGCATTTCATCGTCTTTTTCTTATCCTAAATGAGGAAAATGAAGCATGGAGTCTGAATTCCCCGAGTCATGTGACACCGGCGATTCTTAGTGATGACTATTAATACCAGTGATCACTGATCTGCAATGATGCCTAAATCCGACCAATCATTTCTACAATATTATAAGACAGAAGAGCTTCTTACCTGTTCTCTCCATGTCTGATAATACAAGGAAAGTCCTGAACTGCTGTACAGTAATGTCCGATCTAAAAGATTATATGTATGATATATCATGTAATACACTATACATGGTGTGACTGCACTGCCACCCCCCTGTTCCTGTGTGGTCAGACGGGCTGTCCACTCCAGTCTAACCATGAAGAATAGTGTGAAGACCATAACATCCTGTATTTCAGAGTATGTATGTGTGTTTGTGACTGTGCATGTACAGTATATTATATCGTTAGCTCCTATGGGGTGCAGGAAGTGATATGAACCAGCCTGTGTGTCCACCTAAAATCCAGAGAACTCCCCTGTATGTTACCACAAACTGGATATAATTCTGTTTCTAATCTTTGTATGTCATTGTGAGAGAGTACTGCAATATATCTTCAGTATGATGGGTGTAATTCTCAATATCTGTTCTTATTCTCTATGTATGGACTCTGCACAATACTACTTATACTGGGTGTATTATGTTTACATGGACACTGCATGGTACTACTTTTAAGACCTTTAACTGATTTATATCTGTTCTTGTTTGCACTGCACAACTTTCTATGTCTGTTCAGCATCTTTTGTACTGTACACATTAAAAGGTTCTTAAGGACAATCTCTCCCCTTCCCAAGCTGGACCTTCATGGGAAAGGGAGAGATTGGTTGGTGAACTTCTGACTTAAAGGGTCATGATTTGACTGTGTGAAAGTTCAGAAATTAGTTCACTTATCTCTTTCATCATTTTCTGCATTTTTATCCATCCATTTTTGGAATTGGAGGTGAATAATCAACTTTCAAGCCTGGGAACTTATCAAAGGATTCCTGATATAGGTTTTTGGACCATTACCAGTGGCTGTACCTTAGATACATCCCCCTCTATGGCTATACCTGATGATCCGATCTTTCATATCCCTTTGACTCTGGAGCCTCAATTTGAATACAAATAGTTTTTGAATATACAGTGCTCACTGTGCCTGATATCAATACATACTCCTGAAGAAGCCAATTACCAAGGCGAAACATGTAGAGATTAAATCTCTACATGTTTGTAGAGTTTGCACTTGTATTAGTACTGTAATCTCAATACTTACCTTTTGGATGTTTGTTTTTAATGTTCCAATAAATTTCTACTTTTTATAAATGATTTTGTTATAATTGTACACCTTAAAAATCCAAAATACATCCTCAAGATTTCTATTAGTAAGTTCTTGTTTTACTGTGTCTTAAGCCAGGCCCCTTAACATTTGCCACAACCAGTTTTTGCTGCCGCATCTTCCTTATAACCCTATAAACTCTAATGCCGCGTACACAAGGTCGGACTTTTCGACCGGACTGGTCCGACGGACGCCGACGGACCAAATCCGGCAGACAATCCGATCGTGGGCTTCACCGGACCTTCAGCGGACTTTTCCAGTCGCAAATCTGACGGACTTTAGATTTGGAACATGCTTCAAATCTTTACGTCGTAACTACGCCGGACCACGAAATCCGCTCGTCTGTATGCTAGTCCGACGGACAAAAACCCACGCTAGGGCAGCTATTGTCTACTGGCTATCAACTTCCTCATTTTAGTCCGGTCGTACGTCATCACGTACGAATCCGTCGGACTTTTGTGTGATCGTATGTAGTGAAGTCCGTTCGTTATAAAGTCCGCCGCAAGTCCGCCGAAAGTCTGTCGAAAGTCTGTCGGACGGGCTGTCGGACTTTTGTAGCCGAAAAGTCTGACCGTGTGTACGCGGCATAAGTGATGGTTTTCTTTGAAAATCCTAAAAAATCCTGACTTGTCAATGGAGAGTGTGCAATGAGTTTGAGTGTGTTTGAGTAGAACACCTGGGACAACCAAATCACCTTGAGTTTAAGGATGTTGATGGGAAGTTGAGTTCCCTCCAATAAGCAAGTCTCATGAGGGCATCCAAGAAGGGATCCATCGTGAGAATTTTCAATGTCTTTAGGGGAAAGCATTCCTTATGACTAGTTGGAAATCCACTGCACCAGGGAGGGCCAGGAAGATCAAGGCTATGCAGATGCAATAGCAGCTCCTCCGACAGACTTCCACAAGAATGGACCCAAAAATGTGTCAATTTCATTAGTTCCACCGCTCCTTCTACATGTTTGTGATGCATCTTTTAAAGTGTCACAGCCTGCTCTCTGCAATAGTCACCAGCTATGGGGGTGACAGCACAATAAGACTAGAAATGGGCACAAGGCCCAGGACTTACCATGGCACATGTCTTGCTCCTGGCAACAGAACTGTGTTGAACGGTATGGGTGACAAGAGAGGTAAATATTCATTCTCTTCAGATTTTTATTATGTGACAGAAGGTCTTTATGTTTTAAAACTCTAAACTTCTTTTTAGGTTTGTATATACAGATGATGGCTGATGAAGAACTTCTGTCAAGATTTTATTTGCTCAAGGTGTTTCAAAAAAAGAGAGTATGGTGGCCAGTCCAGATAAAGTTTATTTATCACAGTCACCATGAAACAACCAACTCATATCAGGAGATTGAAGAGGTCCTCTTCACCAGAGCTTAAAGAGGGAGTCCATCTAAACCGCCAAAAAAAAATAAATATTAAAAGCCAGCAGCTACAAATACTGCAGCTGCTGACTTTTAATAAATGGCCACTTACCTGTCCCGGGGTCCAGCGATGTCGGCAGGCGACGCCGAGAACCCGCTCGGTTCTCGGCAGCTGCCGCCGCCATCCTAGGTGAGGGAATCAGGAAGTGAAGCGTTGCGGCTTCACTTCCCGGTTCCCTACTGCGCATGCGCGAGTCGCGCTGCGCATCGTAACTGGTCCCCGCTATCTCCTGGGAGCTGTGTGTTTCCCAGGGGACAGCGCGGAGGGACAGGAAGAGGCATAGACTCCCATGGGTGTCTATGCCGGAAGTGGGTGAAAATACCTGTCTTAGACAGGTATCTGCACCCCCCCCCTGAAAGGTGCCAAATGTGACACCGGAGGGGGGGAGGGTTCCGAAAAGCGGAAGTTCCATTTTTGTGTGGAACTCCGCTTTAACAATGCTGGACTGTCAAGGAGATGATCTGTTATGATAACTGGTTTGGCAACCTCAATTTGCTACTAAACCATCACCATAGAAGCCCTTGTTCTGTTATTTAGTTTTAACCTCAGGATTCATAAAAAAAAAAATTGTTGGCCTAGAAATGTCTGTCCTGTCCCACATTGTCAGAGCCATTGTACAGCTGCTATTGCAATATTAAACTACACCATTGTGTATGTTGACTAAAGACTTCTGGGTGAATGAAGAACAAATTTCCCATCAAGTCTTTGATAAATAGAGCCCTAAATAGCTATTATGATGCAATAAACATTGATGCATGTCAACATGACGTACTTGATGCCTGAACCCAGAGTTTTCTTTTATATGACTGTAGGTGTGCCAATAATTAAAGCATACAGCAGAATAATCTCATAAAAAGAGAAAGAGCTTGAAAAGCATGCAGGAATCCTTAGGTCGCTGGTTCAATTCCGGCTCAAAGGACTTTTTGGCTCCTTTGATAGCTCAGTTGGTAGAGCAGGAGGACTGCAGAGGAGAAAGAGAAAGAGCTACTAATGTTATATTATATTGTCCCTTCTATTTCTGTATGTGGATGACAGCACTGTAATTATTTTGATTAAAACAAAAAAAAATCTAAGTATCTTATTTCCTAATCAATATGCAGCTGTCACATGACCCAGCTCTCTCCAAGCCTGTCTGCAGGTAAACAGTGGCAGAAGGAGCTTCTAGTTCTCTGCTGCTGGTCACATGTTCAAAAAAAAAAACAGCCTTTGTAGTACAGAGTAAAAATAACTAATTACTATCAATAAACTTTTATAAATTGTCATATAAATATATATTACAATTCAAATCTTTATTATTTATTGGAAATAACATGGTGTGGGCAGATTTCTGCCAGTCACAGGCTGTGTCACCCCCTTCCAGCCTGTGTCTAATATCCCACACCCATTGGGTTTAGCTGATTAGTCAGCATGGAAGAGGAGAGAGGGAGTGGTCTGTCATTTACCACTGTGTATACGCCCCACATGTGTGACTCTATAGTCACATGGGCTGCTCAGATGTGATAGGGAGGAAATGCTCAGGGTAGAAAATACACTGAAAACTGAGCATGTGCAGAGCTGCCAACACTACCCTACAAAATCCCCAACTGCAGTGGGGACATGGATAGAGAGGGGAGATAGCGAGCAGCAGGATCAACCAGGTTTTTTGCAGAATACAGAAAACGAATCTCTAGTGACTGAGTGAGTATAAACAACATGTAATCCACCATTTACTGAGTTTATATGATGTGGTTTTAGTGACACTTTATAAAGTGCCATCACAACCGAAGGATTAAAGTATATCTAAACCCAAATTTTGCAGTTTACCAGCCCTTAGATAAGATTTCTGCATTCGTTTTCTCTTTCCTGACTTTTTTACTTTATTTTCACATCATAATCCTGCTAATGACACACTTTGGGGGTTGATTTAATAAAACTAAGAAGTGCAAAATCTGGTGCAGCTGTGCATAGAAAACAATCCGCTTCCAGGTTTTATTGTCAAAGCGTAATTGGACAAACTGAAGTTAGAAGCTGATTGGCTACCATGCAGAGTTGCACCAGATTTAGCATCCTCCAGTTTTAGTAAATCAACCCCATTGGTCCCCTGGGTGGCTACGCTCACTTCTCTACTGTAGCTAAGGAATACAACATGCTTGTCACCTAGGCCAGACTCTGATTGCCTTTGTTCTTCCCCATTATGTGGATGGCAATAGGATTAGTAGCTTAAACATAGAAAAATAACATTGTATTTGCTTCCAGTTCATCCCACAAGACGTGACAAGGACACAGCATTTCTGGCAGGATCAACCGGAATATTTTATGTACTTTCTGAAAATATTCTGAAGTCTGAAAAATGAAAACAAAGGCAGTCACCACATCTAAGGACTGGTAAGATGTTGTTATGTTTAGTTATCCTTTAAGGCCACCTTGTTGTTAGGTATACAGTAATACCTGCCCATGCTTCACAAGTTAAAAAAAAAAAATTACCTTTTGCTTTATATGACTGCACTGATTTATCTATATATATTTTTATATAAGCATATATACCGGTATGTGTTTATATACATACATATAATTGGCATTCACAGCTATTTAAATATTATGGAGCACATTTAGTCTGGAGAAAATAAGCACCTTTGTCTGTTTGGATAAGCCAACAACAATGTATAAAATCAAAGAGGACAAGTACTGTACAGGTGAATGGAAATGAAGATTTTTGGCTGATTCTTTTTTTATACTATGTCCAATGTTTGGCAGCAAATACAGACTTATGCCCCGTACACACGGTCGGACATTGATCGGACATTCCGACAACAAAATCCATGGATTTTTTCCGACGGATGTTGGCTCAAACTTGTCTTGCATACACACGGTCACACAAAGTTGTCGGAAAATCTGATCGTTTTGAACGCGGTGACGTAAAACACGTACGTCGGGACTATAAACGGGGCAGTACCTAAAAGCTTTCGTTTGTTAATTGATTCTGAGCATGCGTGGCACTTTGTAAGAGCCAATCGCGCTACAAACCGCTACTCACGCTTTCCCTGGTGGCAGTCAAGCATGTCAGGCATATCAGATGCTTCCGCGATTGCCGCTTGGTAGCGTGCGTTCCACGAAGCCAGGAAGATGAAAAAAGCGTCACTTGGTTGTGTGAAGGCCGGATGTGACGTCGACGCGTTTCGCCCCTCCCCCAGGGCGTCATTAATTAATAATTTTTGTTGCGAGCGCTGTTCCTTTCATTTATTATTTATGCGTGGCACTTTGTCCGTCAGATTTGTGTACACACGATCGGAATTTCCGACAACGGATTTTGTTGTCGGAAAATTTTATAGCCTGCTCTCAAACTTTGTGTGTCGGAAATTCCGATGGAAAATGTGTGATGGAGCCCACACACGGTCGGAATTTCCGACAACAAGGTCCTATCACACATTTTCCATTGGAAAATCCGACCGTGTGTACGGGGCATTACAATGGAGTTGAAGTTACAAAAAAAAAAATCAAGGTTTGTACCGATCATGAGACTAGACATGTGCACTGCCGAAAAATGTTTTCGTTTTAGTTTTTGTTTCATTCGTTTTTTTGGGGGGGGGGGGGGGGGGGGGTTGGGTAATTCTTTATGATTGCAATTTGTAAATTAGTAAATAAAAAAAAATCGGAAATTTAAAAAAAAAAAAAATCGGAAATTCAAAAACCCGAAAAATTTGAAAACCCGAAATAATAACTAACTAATAATAACTTAACTATTAAATTATAGGTATTGGAATTTTCTTTCAAATTTGGCTGTTTAGTGAACATAACGAATACAAATTTATCCGAAGTTACGAATTATCCGAAATAACGAATGCCACATCTAAACAAATGGAACGGGACAAATTAACCACTAGGCTGATATACGGCCGCAAAGTGGTTCGTGAATCGCCATATGGGTACGTCTGTACCTGTAAGGGCGGCAGGCACGATCGTGTGCACGATAGCAGGAACAGGAATTTGTGTGTGTAAACACACAAATGCCTGTTCTCTCAGGGGAGAGGAGACATATCGTTTGTTCCAACTAAGTAGGAACAACGATATGTCTCCTCCTCTAGTCAGTCCTATCCCCATACAGTTAGGGAACACACGTTTAAACCCCTTGATCGCCCCCTAGTGTTAACCCCTTCCCTGCCAGTGACATTTATACAGTATACAGTGCATTTTTATAGCACTGTCACTGTATAAATGTCAATGGTCCAAAAAATGTGTCAAAAGTGTCTGATCTGTCTGCCGCAATGTCGCAGTACCGCTAAAAATAGCAGATCACTGGCATTAGTAAAAAAATAATAAAAATGCCCTAAATCTATCCCCTATTTTGTAAACGCTATAACTTTTGCGCAAACCAATCAATATACGCTTAATGCGATTTTTTTAACCAAAAATATGTAGAAGATTACATGTTGGCCTAAACTGAGGAAGAAATTTGTTTTTTAAAAACATTTTGGGGATATTTATTATAGCAAAAAGTAAAAAATATATAAATAGATAGATTTATGGCATTTTTATTAATTATTTTTTTTTTACTAGTAATGGCAGTGATCTGCGATTTTTATCATGACTGTGACATTATTATGGCGGACACATCGGACACTTTTGACACTATTTTGGGACCATTGTCATTTATACAGCGATCAGTGCTAAAAAAAAAAATGCACTGATTACTGTGTAAATGACACTGGCAGAGAAGGGGTTAAACACTAGGGGGCGATCAAGGGGTTAAGTGTATCCTAGGGAGTGATTCTAACTGTGGGGGGGATGGGCTACCACTGACATGACAGCGATCACTGCTCTCGATGACAGGGAGCAGTAGATCTCTGTCATGTCACAAGGCAGAACGGTGAAATGCCTTGTTTACATAGGCATCTCTCCCTGTTCTGCCTCTCTGTGTCCCAATCGCAGGCCGGTGGTGAACATCGAGTTTGCGGGGCCCGCGGGCACGGTCACGGAGAACGCCGCGGCGTTCGGGCTGCGGTCGGCGTGCGCGCTGCTGCGCGCTCGCCCGCTGCGCGGCAAATTAAAAGGGACGTACCTGTACGCCTATTTGCCTGCCTGTGCCATTCTGCCGACGTATATTGGCGTGCGGCGGTTGGCGGTCTATATGCACTATTTATGATAGCACACCTTGAGCAATGGGAATGTGTTTGATTATGTAGCGCTGCCTTGATGTGTGTTGTTTTTTTGTCAAATTAACTTGCCATCGGCAGGTGTAAGTGGTAGCAGCTTCAGCCCTAATCGGCTACAATTTTTACCCATTAAGGGAATATATGTTTTTTCCCCTTTCCCATAAGCACTTGATTCTGTAGGAAGTGGCCCGAATGTCTATACGCTGTTTTAAGTATTAGTTAGTTATTACTTCAGATTTTTGAGTTTTTGGGTTTTCGAATTTCCGAATTTCATATTTTTTTTCGGATTTCCGATTTCTTTTGAATTTCCGAATTTTCAATTTTTTTTATATCAAATTTCAGATTTTTTTCGAATTTCCAAATTTTTTTGAATTTACATCAGGAGCAGCTGTCAAAAATATAGGAACTCCTGTATAAAATGACGTGCAGATAGACTGTAAGTGTCATGGAGTAAATACAATGTATCAGTTCGGTGTTTGGTTGTATTTACTAATACAGTCATATGTTGATGAAATGTGTGACCTTTGATTTGCATGTGATATCAGTCAAATAAACCTTTAGGCCCCTTTCACACGGGCACCATCAGTTTAGCCACGTTAAAAACATATTAGTTCTTATCCGTTGCTCCATCCGTCTTCTGTTCCATTAATATCCGTTTTCATTAATGTACAGGTTTACATCCGTTTTTTCATCAGTTTTCATCCATTTCCAGCAGTTTCTGTGCTACCCAGAAAGCATTGCTCCTCCCATCCTACATTGCCATGAATGAACAATTTGCCGACTACTTTCTATCTCCATCAGAAGTTCCATGGCAGTACCAATATATAGAAATAATGCAAATTTGAATTGATGAATTAATTAATTTGGTTATTTCATTGTGTTTTGATAGCATAAAAAGACACAAAAGCATGCGATATGTTCAAAACAGTTTTCGTTTTATTATTCTGCATAACCCGTTTAAAATAAAAGTTTTTTCACTTTGTTTTTTTATTTGTCAAAGTATGAGCTTTGAATTATTTCTTCAAAACAGATCTTAACTGATCGGACGTTGACAGACATTGTCAGTTAATATCCGTTTTGACCGATGTGGATGTAGCCTTGTACGATAAAAAAACGGATTAAAACGGAAGTGGAGGGTAACGGATGGTAACGGATGGTCATCTGTTTGCCCATAGGAATGCATTGATATGGATAGACGGTCCGTCCGTGTGAAAGGGGCCTAAAAACCTAAAAGATGCTTTTCTTATGTATTACTATTTACACAAAGGGACAGGGTGGGGAAATACCTCACCTAAAAGAGATTACTAAGGAGCATGCAGCTTACGATAAGGGAACATTAATACAAAATTACAAATGGCATTGCTCCCAACTGTCCCTGATTTCGAGGGACTGTCCCTGATTTGGAGCAATGTCCCTCTGTCCCTCTTTCCTCCTCATTTGTCCCTCATTTTGGTCTGATCTATGTAGTTGTATATAAAATGCCCCTTTTATCTTTCAAAAATTGTTTCCCAGTGCTAAACCTTTCATACAAATTCTAAATTGCTGCATTTGTTAATTTTAAAAGCAAAAATAAAGGAATATTAGTGGGTAAAAAAAAGCACTTGTGGATTTGGTTAACCTTTTTTTTTTTGGTTATGTCCCCTTTAAGGGGCGTGGCAGGGGCGTGTCCTATGCCTACATACGTTTGCTAGTAGGTGTCTCTCATTCCCATCTCAAAATGTTGAGAGGTATGCAAATGGTAATATAAAAAACTGGGTAAAAAATTCCCACCACCAGCACCTCGGCCAAAAAGAGTTAAAAAGAGACAACATTGTCTAATCAAAATGCAGCTGCAACAGTCAGAACTGTTCATAAACACATATCACATTCATAGCCCATAGAGATGTACATTGGCTTTGTTTGATGAAACAGAAATTGACAGGATGTCTGATGATCAATTTGTTGAAGTTTCTGCCCAGGTTTCAGATTGATATGAGCAAATGTGTGGATGTGTGACTCCATGAGAATATCAGTCAAGAAAAGGATGCTTGGTAGACATGCGCGCTGCCGAAAAGTTTTTTTTGTTTCATTCGTTTTGTTTTTGTTTTATTGTTTTTCAGGTCATTCGTTATGATCGGATCACAATTCGTAAATTCTAAAAAAATTCTAAAATTTGAAAAAAAACAGAAATTAAAAAAAATATTTTGGAGATTCAAAAAAAAAAATTAAAAATTAAAACGGAAATTCAGAGAAAAAAATCTGAAATTAGAAAAAAACTGAAATTCAAAAAAAAATTTGGAGATTCAAAAAAAAAATTGGAAATTCAGAAATTAAAAAAAAAAAAAAAAAAGAAATTTGGAGATTCAAAAAAAAAGACGAAAAAAAAAAAAAAATCATCGACAATTTGGAAATTCGTTATGATTGCAATTCATAAATTATAGAAAAAAATTAAATAAATGGGGATGCGCAGTGAGCACGCTCTCAGCACAGAAAGCTCTGCTGCCTCTGGTCACATGTGTGCGGTGTGAGGACATTTAAGCTCACATTCCTTGCTGATGTACATCACATGGTCAGCAAGAGGCTAATAATTAATAAAAGCATTGAACAAGTAATATGACAATTTCTACATAGACCTGGATTTCCTATTACAGGAATGGATTAATAACATCTAGAATGGTGATGATATGGGACATTGGATGTCATCTTCCTGTATTACTCTGTATTGTGGGTGATCTGTGGTCTGTACAGAGTGTCTGTATGTTGGGAGGAATCTGTCAGATCTTCAGGACTCTCTTCTGACAAATCCAGTTGTGTTTGGATAGACAGTCATCCTTATTATATCCAGAATCTGCTTCCCACCATACACAGTCTCCTGAGGATTTTCCTGATATCTGGAATCTGTGTAATATATAACAATGAGTATTTATGAAGATCTATTGTTTTCTGGATGAACATCATTCATATTCTCAGTGTAGATGAAGAGTCACTTACAGGCCGGTATTATAGAGGTGACCGTCCACCCATCTCCATCCATCTCCATCTCTGTACAGACCAATCCAGAACTTTCCATCTGTTTGTTGGTTGATGGATCTGTTTATAAACCCCTGGGAGAAGAGAACATCATCTGTCACCATCCAACCACAGACATCGGACACACACATTGTCATAGCTCCCATCTGTCCCTAATTTGGAGCAATGTCCCTCTGTCCCTCTTTCCTCCTCATTTGTCTCTCATTTTGGTCTGATCTATATAGTTGTATATAAAAAGCACTATTTACCTTTCAAAAAGTGTTTCCCAGTCCAGTGCTAAACCTTTCATCCAAATTCTAAATAGTTGCATTTGTAAATATCAAAAGCCAATATAAACGAATAAGTGTTAAAAAATAGAAACTCATGGGTTTAACTAATCTTTTTTTTATAATTCCCCTTTAAGGGGGCGTGGCAGGGGGTGTGTCCTATGCCTCCATTCTTTTGCTAATAGGTGTCCCTCATTCCCATCTCAAAAAAGTTGGGAGGTTTGCATTGGATAGAAGTCTGAAGATCTATTCCATCATTTCTACAAAATCTCTATTGTGGACAAATGTCACCAGAAAAAATGATACTTGATCTGGAATTATTTGTCAGTTTCCTGATGTTCCTTTGGAAACACAATCATTGTGCAGGTTTATTCTTCTATATTAAATAATCAAAGATCACACACAATATACATGCAGATTTCCTATCCCCAGGAAGCGTCATCCAATAATACCCGGCACCAACTCATGAAGAGTGAATGATCTTTTTAGTAATAGATAAAATTATCAGTGTCTATGGAAAGATCTACAGTACTATCTAATGACTGCTGTCTATGTGTAACCTGAATGTAGCAGAGAATCCGGTTACACATCAAAGTGTTGCGTTTATAATTTTGCTCAGTGTGGTTGTCCTGTGGACAGATTCTCCCACCTGAGCTGTGGATCTCTGCAGCTCCTCCAGAGTTACCATGGACCTCTTGGCTCTTCTCTGATGAATGTTCTCCTTGCCCGGCCTGTCAGTTTAGGTGGACGGCCATGTCTTGGTAGGTTTGCAGTTGTGCCATACTCTTTCCATTTTCAGATGATGGATTGAACAGTGTTCCGTGAGATGTTTAAAGCTTGGGATATTTTTTTATAACCTAACCCTGCTTTATACTTCTCCACAACTTTATCCCTGACCTGTCTGGTGTGTTCCTTGGCCTTCATGATACTGTTTGTTCACTAAGGTTCTCTAACAAACCTCTGAGGGCTTCACAGAACAGCTGTATTTATACTGAGATTAAATTAAACACAGGTGGACTCTATTTTACTTACAATCTATTTACCAAATAAAATTTGATAATTTGATGATACATAGATGAGGAGGAGACTCAGAGCCCTCCATAGACACAACTAGAGAAATGGCTAATCAATGGCACAATGCTGGATGACAATTATATTGAATTAAAATCAGAATTGATGCACCCTGGAAATGTTTCATTTTCACTATTTTCTATGTAATCTATAGAAAAACCACATTAAAAATATATATATTTGCCAGTGTTTCAAAGTAGTTTTTAATAAAAAGTACACATTTTATTCTACATATGTTCTGTTTAAAATGGCAATAAAATGATGTCTGTCTCTAGCCGCCGGAAGTGGCGGATCGAGGATCGGGTCTTCCGGTGGGACGAGAGGCCCGGTAAGAGCGGCGGAAGGTGGCGGGAGGGAGGGATGTCCCCTCCCACTCCTCCGGGATAACAACCGAGCGGCTTTAGCTGGTCATTTGACTGTTGCAGCTGCATTTTGATTAGACAATGTTGTCTCTTTTTAACTCTTTTTGGCCGAGGTGCTGGTGGTGGGAATTTTTTACCCAGTTTTTTGTATTACCATTTGTCATTTTGTATTAATGTTCCCTTATCGTAAGCTGCATGGCCCTTAGTAATCTCTTTTAGGTGAGGTATTTCCCCACCTTGTTCCTTTTGTGTAAATAGTAATACATAATAAAAGCATCTTTTAGGTTTTTAAGGTTTATTTGACTGATTTCACATGCAAATCAAAGGTCACACAATTGATCATCATATGACTGAATTAGTAAATACAACCAAACACCGAACTGATACATTGTATTTACTCCATGACACTTACAGTCTATCTGCAAGTGTCATTTTATCCAGGAGTGTCTATATTTTGACAGCTGCTCCTGATATGTAATATAAAGCAGTTCCTGGCTGTCATTTTTACATTACATATATAACAATTGTACAATCATCAATCCATCAGTCATGAACCTCAACAATCTATTGAAAACAATAATTTAACCAATTTGTATTGAAGTGATCAACATAAATCCCTCTTAACTGAGTCCAAATCATTGAAGAGATTGCTAAATCAAATAAATGGTCTTTAATGTATTCAGTTTAGTGTAATTGCATTAAATAAACAATTGTAAGATCGAATCAATACATACAATACATACAGTACACAGTACAGTATGTGGCCACCATTAAGGTGACATGTCATAGTGTGATCTCATCTCTTCTGGTCATTCTTGTATAATAAACATGCAGATTTTGGAACAATGGAGTATAATAAATCCTCTGTATCTAACAAAAAATGGGACCCACCTCCCCTGATTGTGGACAGAGTGCTGCTAGCCCAATCACAATTGTGAGAAAGGATAGAGAAATCCTCCTAAGGGCTTTTGCGCAGCTTACAAAGAAATGATATACTTGTTAAGTGTAAAAATATATGCTTTATTATTCCTATTGATGCAAAAAGTCAATAAAAACAGCAACAACAATAACAACTTGAGCTCTGGTGTACATAATATACATGATGGATGTCCAAAGGACACTAATGCCCCGTACATACGGTCGGACTTTTCATCTACAAAAGTCCGACAGCCTGTCCGACAGACTTCCGGCGGACTTTCGGCGGACTTGCGGCGGACTTGCGGCGGACTTGCGGCAGACTTTCTAACGACCAGACTTGCCTACACACGATCACACAAAAGTCCAACGGATTCGTACGTGATGACGTACACCGGACTAAAATAAGGAAGTTGATAGCCAGTAGCCAATAGCTGCCCTAGCGTGGGTTTTTGTCCGTCGGACTAGCACACAGACGAGCGGATTTCGGGGTCCGTCGTAGTTACGACGTAAAGATTTGAAGCATGTTTCAAATCTAAAGTCCGTCGGATTTGAGGCTGAAAAAGTCCGCTGAAAGTCCGGGGAAGCCCACACACGATCGGATTACCAGCCAGCTTTAGTCCGTCGGCGTCCGTTGGACTTTTGTAGACGAAAAGTCCGACCGTGTGTACGGGGCATAACATTAAACATTACACAAGAAATATATATCTGTGTGAGTGTTATTGTTTGGAAATACCCCCTATTTTTTATGTACACCAGAGCTCAAGTAGTTATTGTTGTTGCTGTTTTTATTGACTTTCTACATCAATAGGAATAATATAGAATATATTTTTACACTTAAAGTGGAGCTCCACCCTATTTTACAAGTTTTGCTCAATCACATGCCATGACTGTATTCAGTTATAAACAAATATATATATATTTTTTTTTTCGTTCGTACCTGTGTTTTTTCAATGTCCATCTCTGCTTCCTGTCTTAGCTCCCTGCGGATATGGGCGGGTCATCTGCGGCTATTTCGCAATTTCCTTTGTAGCTGCAATGTCTCCTGGGAGCTCCTGTCATTATTCCCAGGAGTCATTGTGGAGGCCTGCCGCGATTTCTCACGGGATTTCGACAACGACGTCCGCCCGCCCGTTGTGATGGCAACCCTGAAGTTTACAGGGCTGCTCACCGTAAATACTGAGCATGCGTGGGAAATAGCGGTGAATGCTGGGAGCTCAGCATTCACCAGATCCCGGAAATCCATGCTTGTGGGCTTCATATGCCCACAAGCAAGATAGGAACGGCCACGATCGAGTTTTATAAATATTTATTTAAAATGAAAACGCACAGCAGCAGCTTAAAACAACTAAAACAGTGAGTGTCACTTTATGATTGTACATGTGTCAGAATGATTACAAAAAAAAAAAAATGGGAATGGTCATGGGAACCCCGCTTTAAGCACTTCAATACCAGGCAGTTAGACACCTTCCCGCCCAGGCCAATTTTCAGCTTTTTTTATCATTTTGTTCTCACAAATAGAGCTTTTTTTTTGGTGGTATTTGATCACCTCTGCGGTTTTTATTTTTTGCGCAACAAATAAAAAAAGACCGAAAATTTTGAAAAAAAACAAGTTTTTCTTTGTTTCTGTTAAAACTTTTTGTAAATAAGTACGTTTTCTTCTTCAATGACGGGCACTGATACGGCAGCACTGATGGGCACCGATGAGGTGGCACCAATGAGGTGGCACTGATTAGGTGGCACTGACGGGCACTGATGATTGGCACTGATAGGCGGCACTGATGGGCACTGATAGGTGGCATTGATGGGCACTGATAGGTGGCACTGGTATGCGGCACTGATGGGCACTCATAGGTGGCACTGATGGGCACTCATAGGTGGCATTGATGGGCACTCGTAGGTGGCATTGATGGTTACTTATGGGTGGCACTGATAGTTGGCACAGATGGGCATGCACGGGCACTGATAGGTGGGCACGGATGGGCACTGACAGGTGGCACCGATGGACACTGATGGGTGGCACTGATGACACTGGTTGTTTGCAGTGATGCCCCTAAGGGTGGCATTGCTGGGCATCACTGCAATATAATGGTGCCAATCAGTGCCCATTTGTGGGCACTGATTGGCACAGATTGGGCACACTGGGCACATGTGGATGGCCATGGGGTACATACCTGGCTATCCACATGTTGCCCCTTCCCTGGTGGTCCTAGTGGCGATTCCTGGTGGTCCAGTGTGGTGATCTGCGGGGGGGCTGCGCTGATAAACAATCAGCGCAGACCCCCCCTGCCAGGAGAGCCGCCGATCGGCTCTCCTCTACTCGCGTCTGTCAGACGCGAGTGAGGAAGAGCCGATCAACGGCTCTTCCTATTGACAGCGTGATCAGCCGTGATTGGACACGGCTGATCACGTGGTAAAGAGCCTCCGCCAGAGGCTCTTTACCAAGATCGGTGTAGCGGTGTGTCAGACTGACACACCGATCCACTGATCGCCGCGATGCGCGCCCCCGCGGGCGTGCGGCGGCATGTTATCCCGCTGGACGTCATATGACGTCCAGTCAGGATAACTGAACCACTTCCCGGACGTCAATCCGCTATAGGGCGGGCGGGAAGTGGTTAAAGCGGAGGTCCAGCTGAATTTTTTTTTTTAAATTCAGCAGCTACAAACACTGTAGCTGCTGACTTTTAATAAGCACACTTACCTATCCAGGGTGCCCGTGATGTCAGCCACTCGAGGCTGATCCGTCCATTGGATTGGGTCCCGGCGCCGCCATTCGAACTAAGGGAAAAAGGCAGTGGAGCCTTGCGGCTTCACTGCCCTTTCCCACTGCGCATGCGCATGTCACGCGGCGCTTTGTGGATAGCCGGCTGTGTTCTGGGACGCACACAGTTCCCAGAACACAGCGCGCCCCATTCCCCAGAAGACAACGCAAGGAGGAGAAGAATGAAGATCACCGCGGAGTAGGAAGTGGCAGATTAGGACGATCTGCCTAGCAACAGCCATTTCTGGTAAGTAATTTTTTTTTTCAGATTTTTAGGAGCATTTTTATGTAATTTTTTTTTTTTTTTTTTTTTAGGGTGGGCCTCTGCTTTAACAAGTATATCATTTCTTAGTAAGCTGTGCAAAAGCCCTTGGGAGGATTTCTCTATCCTTTTTCAAAATCCTCTGTATCTGTCCATCCATCTCACATCTATTACCATGTTATACCATACCTGCTGTTTCGGGTCCTCTATGACCAGTAGATCGGCTCCCATCTCTTCACACACTTCCCGGCTCTCATTCCATGTTCTGAGATCTCCTCCAGATGAAATGTAATAACAGTTCTCTCTGTCCCACAACCAGCCATTGGGACAAAGTGTACATCCTATAAAAAAATGTTTTCATTGCTTTTAAAATAAAAAAAAAATCATGTCCATAAACCTTGGCATCCAAACCGGGTTATCTTAGCCAAACAACGTCAACTTAAAGCGATTGTAAAGTCTCGTTTTATTTACGATAAAAATAACAAACATATTACACTTACCTGCTCTGTTGCAGTGGATTTGCACAGAGCATATATGTTTATCAAGGCATAAATATATAGCTAACAATGATGAGGGAGTGTGTCAAAGATAACTATTGTCTGAAAAAGTGGAAGATGATATTGAGGGTGACTGAGTTGCTTATAAGTTGTTGTAAATTGTGATTACTCAAACGCTAATATGAACAAACAAGAATATAATATACAAATATAACTACCGTATATACTCGAGTATAAGCCGAGTCAAGCACTTTTCTGCAGCAAAAATGTAATTTTCTGAACCGACTTTGGGGCCCCATATCTCGGGGTCATTTGGTGCTAGGAACCCCGAAATTTGGTGTGCAAACCCAGTGGAAGCACCACAACATATCCAAAGCTGGGGTTCCTAGCACCAAGTGGCACAGAGATAAGGGGCCCCAAAGTCGGTACAGAAAATGTCATTCTCTGCTGCAGAAAAGTGCTAGGAACCCCAGCTTTGGAAATATATTGGTGCTAGTTCCACTGGGTTTGCATACCAAATTTGGGGTTCCTAGCACCAAGTGGCCCTGAGATACAAGGCCCCAAAGTCGGTACAGAAAATGTCATTCTCTGCTGCAGAAAAGTGCTTGACATTTTCTGAACCAATTTGTGGGGCCCCGTATCTCGGGGCCACTTGGTGCTAGGAACCCCAGCCTTGGATATATTGTGGTGCTAGTTCCACTGGGTTAGTACACCAACTTTGGGGTTCCTAGCACTAAGTGGCCCTGAGATACGGGGCCCCAAAATCGGTCAACTGTGTCCATCTGCAGCAATGCCATTGTGGGACTCTTTGGGTCCAGAGACCACAAATTTTGGCTGCAGCTAGGGGGCATCTAGGAACCCCTTAACTACCAAGTTTGAAGTTCGAGGGACCTATGGCTGCAAATGGGCACAGTGAGGCTGCAAATGGGCATTGTTGACCCTCTTTTCCACTTACAGTAGCTGCGCACAGAGCCTCACCTACCATGAACATAAATAAAAACAAAAAACAATTGAGCTTTGAGGGTCATAGAGCAGTGACCTGAAGTCATATCCCACCACTGGTCAAAATATGGTGCTCCTGTTATCTATGGTTCCGGAGATACGGGGCTCCTTGCGCAGCCTGTCAAAAGCTACATACAGAGCGGCCAGTTTAAATACAAGCTGGCACACTCTGCTTTCAGCAGACTGAGAGGGTGAGCTCACAGTGCCTCTCCTCACTTCTTGCCAGAGGCACCGAGCTCAATGGACAGCTTGGAGACTTCGTAAAGTACCATTGGCCCAACCTGTCCAGTAAAAATGCTGCAGTGGAGTCACGCCTCTCACTGCAGTTTCATAGAAGGGGGCATGTCTAAAAGACTAATGCTCCCTTCCGGCCCTCTTATCTACAAGGAAAAAGAATGGGTTTATGGGTATATCTATGAGATATGAGATATATATGAGAATCTGCTGCTGCTCAAAAGGTACAAGCTAAATCATATATTATTATGCTATATGTTATAAGATAATACATGTGAGAATCATCATTTTTTTGCTAGAAAATGATCAGAACCCCCAAACATTATATATATATATATATATATATATATATATATATATATATATATTTATATATTTTTTTCAGTAGACACCTTAGATCAGTGTTTTTCAACTCCAGTCCTCAAGGCGCCCCAACAGGTCATGTTTTCAGGATTTCCCTCAGATGAAACGGCTGTGGTAATTACTAAGGCAGTGAAACTGATCAAATCACCTGTGCAAAATAATGGTCAGCCTGAAAACATGACCTGTTGGGGCGCCTTGAGGACTGGAGTTGAGAAACACTGCCTTAGATAATAAAAAGGTGGGTGTTGCTACTTTTTATGTCACATGGTATACGCAGCAATTTTTTAAACACATTTTTTTTTGGAAAGAAACCATTTCATGAATAAAAAAAAAAAACCTAAAGTTAGCCCAATTTTTTTTTTAATAATATGAAAGATGATGTTACGTCAAGTAAATAGATACCTAACATGTTATGCTTTAAAATTGCGCACACTTGTGGAACTTCAGTACTTAAAAATCTCCATAGGCGACGCTGTAAAAATGTTTACAGGTTACATGTTTAGAGTTACAGAGGAGGTCTAGTGCTAGAATGATTGCTCTCGCTTTAACATTTGCGGCGTATATAACCTGTGTGTATCTGGTTCTGATACTAGCCAGTGTCTCACCAGTCACTGACCTCACATCCCTGATGGACAGTAGCAAACAGGACTTACCAAGTTCCTTGCTGGTGCCCATACACAACTGTTTCTTTATATCCACAAGCAGCTGATCTATAAACAAGGAAAGCAATGGAAAAATAATACAAGTCTTTGTAGAAATGATATAATAATTGTATTTATTTAATTGTGTAAAAAATGTATCTTATAAACTAATTGTAAAAATCATTAATTTACCTATCAATGAAGCTAATTTTCAAGATAACAATAAAGATTGGTTTGAGGTCAGTTTTTTTTTTTAATGTTTTATCAAATATAATACTAAATACTATAATATAATATTATACGATATTGTTTTTAAAAAATACATACACAATATGTAAATTATTTGTTTTTCTAACTCCTAATATTTGAAAAGGGATTCCCAGAGCACTAGGGCTTACCTAAAGACAGCATTGCAGAAGAAGCCCGCTTTCAGGCATGTTGGTTCGTAATGAATCCTCAGAACAGGCCTTATGATGAGGAGGAGTCACTGCTCTAAATCACTCATTTGTGTTTGTAAATATCATCTTAAGCTCTTGAGCTTTGAAAACAACATTTTAATAGCACATGGTAAGGAGACAGGACAAATATGTGAAAAGGAGCCTAAAACTTCCATCTGATTTCTGGATAAAATACGTTTTTAAGGCCCTCGCATACATGCATGTATAAATATAACTGCATGCATTAGTGGCACCTATGCACGAAAACATTGATTGCTCTAAACCTGTTACATATCACTGTGCACGCTGGAGTGAAAGTAATAATTCTAGGCCCATTGTTCATGGTTAGTTCTAAACTGATAAACTGTGGAAAATATAGAGTACTGAAGTTTGTTGTCATTTAACAGGTGCCCACAATTTAAAGGCTTGACACGTTGGGTATCTATTTACTTGGCGCAACCTAATTTTTCATATTTTACCAGGAAACTGGGTCATGTATTTAATCTGTGGGCCCTAGAATTAGCTTTAGTGATTTTTTTACTGAAATTTTGCATTTCCTGACAGACTCCATGGCAGCCTACGTATGGGTTAATCCCGCCTCTCATACCTCATAGGACCCCACTCCCATAAATCTTTGCAACTAGACAGAGACCGTGTTCCTTTTTTGTCCTCCTCCTAGGACCAAGGTAGTCTTACCTTAAAATTGTCGGTCCAGTCCTGGTGGTTTGCACGCGAAGATGACGGTTCTGGCGGTGTCCTTTTCTGGAGTCCATTTACCTTAGCTATTAGCAGGGTGGACATGGGCAAGTATTGCGATGCCTTGAAGAGCTTAATAGCCGGCCATTGGCAGGCAAGCGGCAACATGGCCATTCGTCCCAGCTATTAGCGGGAGGCCCCTTCATGAAAATGCCCTGGTCGTGCAGTATGAGCAATGGCTCCCAGTCCCAGGCCGGATCGAATCGGTGTCGTGGTGGTGATGTATACTGTCTTTTTTCTATTACATGGCAGCCTGTATTTGTTTGTTGTCTGTCCCTGTAGCTTTCCTGGTCATGGCGGCTGGGACGCATCTGCGTTCCAGTCCGCCGCTTCTTGGCTCTTCTGCGCATGCGCGAGCCGCGATCGAAATCGAGGCTTGGTTGCACGTGCGCGGTCCGGACAAGATGGCGGCGGTCGCGCATGCGCGCGGTGTCCATGGGGCGGCGTCGTACACAGCGTGGGTTCGCTGTGAGCGCGATGACATCATCCTGGGCGGCAGGTTTAAATAGCTGTCAGATTCAGCTATTTCTTGGGATGCTTTCATGCTTCAGCAGCTGATTCCCTGAGCACATATCTTGACTGGTCAAGGTAAGAGTTATGCTGCACTGCCTGCCTATGGTTTCTTCCTAATTGCGAAACCATCAGTTTCTTATATACTGTCTTGATTGTTTTCAGTGTCTTGCTGGTCAGTTGTTTGCTATGGATGTGTCACCGCCCCCCAGTGGCCAACCCTTACTCGGCAGGTAGGATGGAATTAATTTTCCCTCTGCCTGTTTTTTTGTTTTGGGTTTTATTGTCAGGTGCATGTTGACTCTGTTTTTTCCCTCAGCCTTCTAGGTCTGAACACCGTTCTTCAGCACGTGAAGCTAGTGACAAATCTAGATCACAAAACCGTCACTCTACGTCAAGCTCTAGACGTCCTAGATCATCCTCCAGACGATCCACGTCTAGTCGCCATTCTCACCGCCATTCCAGCCGCTCTGATGAGAAGGCATGCTGGGGATGTAGAGCTCAGGTCCCAGAGGGTAAATCTCTCTGTGAGCTATGCTATGCTCGAGCTGTTAAAGAACGAGGAGCTGGAGACCAACAGGTGGAGGCTCTGGTTAGAAGAGTGGTTCAAGAGTCTTTGAACAGGACAGATCCCGTTCGTACATCCAGCCCTCCTGCTGCTCCTCCACCAGTTCCTGACAGGGTTGTCCCTGAGGTTCCAGGTCCCTCTCGACGAAGTCTCTCCTTGAGTGGTTCTTCGGACAGCGAAGCGGATGTGGAAGATTCCAGTACAGGCTTCGATTTTTCCTTGGTTCCACAGATGGTTAAAGCGGTTAAAAACGCATTGAGATGGGAGGAGCCAGTAGAAGCCCCCTCTAAACAGAGGAAGTACTTCAAACAGCTCAGGAAAGAACGCCCAAATTTCCCCTTCCTGGGTGAACTTGGGGAAATTATTTCAGATGAATGGAGTAAAGTTGAGAGGAAGAACTCGCTGATTTCCAAGATAGCGAAAATGTACCCATTCAAAAGTGAGGAGGTAAAGCATCTGGAAGCTGCACCCCTCATTGATGCGGCCTTAATGAGGTTAGTGAAGCATGTCACGCTTCCTCTGGAAGACACCGTTTCTTTTAAAGATGGTTTGGAGAGGAAGATCGACACTGACCTCAAACGCATTTATATTACGGCAGGCATGGCTTGTAAACCAGCCCTGGCCCTTGCAGCTTTGTCTAAAGCTATGGAAGCATGGACGGATGATATGGATGCAGTATTGGGAAGGATCTCTGAGGAGTTGCTCAAGAACTCACCAGTACATGAGCTGAAGCTGGCATCAGCCTTTCTGGGGGAAGCATCCCTGGATATTATCCGCCTGGTGGCACGTGTCATGCTTTCCTCGGTAACGGCGAAGCGCGCCTTGTGGTTGCGCCCGTGGGTTGCAGATCCTGCCTCTAAACAGGCATGGTGTAAAATTCCCTTTGAGGGTTCCTCCCTCTTTGGGAATAAACTGGATTCTGCCATTACCCGTGCTACAGGGGGTAAATCGGGGTTCTTACCCCAGGATCGCCGCCTTTTTGGTCAGAGGAAAACTTATCCCAAACAAGATCAGGAGCGTGCGAGGGATGCACGCCGCTACAGACCTGGCCGTGATTTCAGAAAAAACTGGAGGAGAAATCAACCTTCAGGGCAGAAGTCCTCAAAGTCAGCCTCTTCTGGGGGACGTGAGGCTGCGAAGTCCTTTTGATATAGAGCCTGTCCAGACGGAGCGAGTCGGGGCTCGTTTACTCCGTTTCCAGCACGTCTGGGCAGCCTCGATTCGGGATTTCTGGACCGTCAAAACGGTCTCTTCGGGTCATACCTGGGTGTTCAGCAACCCACCCATACACCGGTTTGTTCCTACAACTCTTCCTCACATAGAAGAGAAGAAACAGGTTCTTCTGTCATATACGGACTCACTAGTAATCCAAGGGGCCGCCATTCAAGTACCAACAGAAGAGAGATTCCTAGGGGTGTACTCCCCCCTTTTCATGGTCCTCAAAAAGAATGGGTCCTGGAGGCCGGTAATCGACCTGACTTATCTGAACTCCTTCATCAAGAAGGAAAAATTCAAGATGGAGACTCTGCTAACAATACGCCAGACGATACAACCGGGAGATTGGCTTGTCTCCATAGACCTGAAGATGCCTACTTTCACGTGCCGATTGCACAGGAATTTCAGATGTATCTCCGATTCGTGGTAGATCAGAGGCATCTCCAATTCACATGTCTTCCATTCGGGCTTACAACATCGCCTCGAGTGTTTTCGAAGCTCTTATTGGCTGTGGTAGCATTAATCAGGGTCAAAGGTATCCGATTACACCATTACTTGGACGACCTACTTCTGCTTTCACAAGACAGGGGTCAGCTGCTGGCACATCGAGATCAGGTCATCTCTACCCTAACAGAGTTCGGTTGGCTGTTGAACAAGGAGAAGAGTCACCTAGATCCAACGCAGTCTCTAATATTCCTTGGAGCCCAATTCAACACCATGGAGAGTACCATCTCTCTACCTTTGGAGAAAATTCCGGTGATTCGGGAAAGAATTCGTCTGGCATTATCATCACCTCTTCTCAGAGCCTCGCAATGTCTAAAGATAATAGGCACCATGGTGGCCACAGCCCCCATGGTAAAGTGGGCACAATGGAGGATGCGGCCCTTTCAGAAGGGGTTTCTCCAACAGTGGGATCCAGGGTCTCGAGACCAGCTGGTACGAGTAACCACCTCCATGCGGGAGAGCCTCCCCTGGTGGCTGCAACGGGGGAATCTTCTCAATTGCCATTCCATAGCCCCTGTCTCCTGGATCACGGTGACTACGGATGCAAGCAACAGAGGTTGGGGCGCCCTCTGTCTGACGGAGGTAGCCCAAGGCAGATGGGACTTCCCATCCCAAGGGATAGTCTCAAATATCCTGGAGCTTCGAGCTGCCTTCCGTGCTCTTCAAGCCTTTTCCCACCTGACATCAGGGGCCTCAGTTCTCCTGAGACTGGACAATACGACTGCAGTGTCTTACATCAAGAGACAGGGGGGCACCCGCAGTCTCTCGTTACTGAAAGAAGTAAGTCCGATCATGTCCTGGGCCCAGGCGAATTTGACAAATTTATCAGCTGTTTATCTCCCCGGAATTCAGAATGTCCAGGCGGACTTCCTTTCGAGGGTCACCCTGGACAACAACGAATGGTCTCTCCACACCGAAGTGTTCAACTGGGTCTTGTCTCTGGGAACGATGCCGGAAGTAGATCTGTTTGCATCCCCTTGCAACTTCAAACTGCAGAAATATTACACGAGGTGTCGCTGTCCCCAAGCCTTCGGAGTGGATGCCCTGACGGATCAGTGGAGATTCCTCAAGGCCTACGCCTTTCCCCCGGTACCAGTCATCCTTCGGTTTCTATCAAGGCTCAGGTGGGAAGAAGTCGAGGTAGTGGCGATTGTTCCTTTCTGGCCCAACAGGCCATGGTTTCCTCTCCTGGTTCAGCTCAGTTACCGGGATCCGGTCCCTCTCCCGGCCAGACCAGATCTCCTGTCGCAAGGAACATCTCTTCACCCATGCCCATCTCATCTCCATCTGATGGCTTGGTGGTTGAGAGGGGAAGGCTGGAAGCACTAGGATGTCCAAGTTCAGCGATTGCTACATTGTTGAATGCCAGAAGAGCGGGCACCAACAAAGTCTATCAAAGAATTTGGTCAAAATTTGCGGACTATGTGGCCTCCACCAATGGCTCTTGTATCGACCCAAAGATACAGGATATTCTGGGTTTTCTGCAGACAGGCCTGGATCTGTCTTTGTCGGTTAGCTCCTTACGAGTCCAAGTTTCTGCAATCTCTGCCTTCACAGGTGTATCATGGGCCAGGCACCCCCTTACGAGACAGTTCTTCAGGGGAGCAATAAGACTTAGACCTCAAAGGAGACCAAGATTTTCTAAATGGGATCTTCCTCTTGTCCTGGACTTCTTCGCAGGAAGAGAAATATGTCATGTGGACCAGTCATCTGTTAAGGAACTTTCCCTCAAAGTGGTCTTTTTAGTAGCCATAACATCGGCTAAGAGGGTTTCCGAAATCGGTTCCTTAGGATTCAAAGAACCATTCCTTACGTTCTTCCCTGACCGAGTGGTCCTGATTCCTATGTTAGGTTCAAATCCCAAAGTAACAACTGTTTTCCATGAAAATCAGGAAATTGTTCTTCCCACGTTCAAGTCTTCTGAGGGCTCTAATATTCATCCTCTAGATGTCGGAGAAGTTCTGAAGCAATACTTGGAAGCCACAGCTTCTTTTCGCCAATCTGATCACTTGTTTGTCCTCTTCCACGGTAAAAACAAGGGAAAGCGTGCTTCCTCTAGAACCATTGCAGCATGGATTGTTCAGGCCATTCAGTGGGCTTACAAGTCTAAGGGTTTGGCTCCTCCGGAGGCAGTGACCGCTCATTCTACCAGGAGCGTTTCTACATCTTGGGCAGCATCCCGGCATGTATCTCCGGAAGTGATCTGTAAAGCGGCCTCATGGTCATCAATTAATACCTTTATGACACACTATTGTGTAGAACCTGCTTCCTTGTCTTCGGTTAATTTTGGTTTGCACGTATTATCTGTTGATGGTGCCAATTAAACCCTTTTTTTCTTTAACCAGCAATTGCCCACCCGGGCGTGTATGGCTAGTTATTTCCCATACGTAGGCTGCCATGGAGTCTGTCAGGAAAACGGAAAATTTATATCAAATACTTACCGTAATTTTCCTTTCCTGATGGACTCCATGGCAGCAGGAGTTCCCTCCCATTTGCTGGAGTAGGCTAAGTTACGGAACACGGTCTCTGTCTAGTTGCAAAGATTTATGGGAGTGGGGTCCTATGAGGTATGAGAGGCGGGATTAACCCATACGTAGGCTGCCATGGAGTCCATCAGGAAAGGAAAATTACGGTAAGTATTTGATATAAATTTTCCGTTTTCATAAACCATTGCACTAACATCGTACAACAAAAAAAAAATGGATCTACCACTATTTTATTCTCTAGCGTGTCTAATATTTGGGGGTTTTATGTAAACTTCGGGCCTAAAATTATTTTTTATTTTTCCTTGTAGGGCAGAGTGTTAAAAATAATATCTGCTTTGGGTGTCAAATATTCTCCATTCTTTTACAACGTTCTGACCATGCAAATATGCTGCGAGATAAAGATGTAATAATTAAGCAGGGGTTCCCTAAGACATAAATAAATATTTCAAAGGTTCCTCTGTATTAAAAACATTTTAAAAAAAGGCTGCTCTAGACTGTATCTAATAAAAATAAACATACCTGCAGATGACTGGGTGATCTGGCCTTTGTATACTGAAAGACAAGAGACATAACGAGTGGAATGAAACTCTTACACAATGAAAGGATCTTTATTTATCACAGTTCAAATCAGATAGAAGAACAATTTCTGATGCTCTTCTACATTTCATTAGACAATTTGATAAAACAGGCCCAGAGACTCTCCCTTCTTATGGATTGTAACCAGAATACTGTATAACTTACCCAGAGCTTCAATGATACGGATGAAGATAATATTGGATCCTACAAGGAGAGTTATAATCACCCCTTTCCGGGAAGGCCACCAGAGTTTGCTCCCACTGTTATCTGTAGAAATGATCAATAAATTATTTATTATTCATAGTAGGATAAAAATCCCTTCTACTTAATATTTCCAGAACTCAGTAGAGTGCAGGAAGAAAGTTCAGTGGTGGGCTTCCTATGACGTGAAGAGATGGAAGCCAATTCTATCTCTTTTATAGAGGAGGAAGTGATGTCACTGTGATGTAACTTCCTCCTCTACAGAATTACACATCCAGGAAATAGACTAGAGCTGTAGAAATTCCCAGCAACAAGCCAAACACATGTTCATAAAAACCCAATCTAACATCTCCAATAGTATAACTAAACCCAAAAATGTAATATATTGGAGCTCATCAGTCCTTAGATGTGGTGGATGCATTAACCTTTTTTTCATGCTAAGAACATTTTCAGCAAGTACAGAAATTATGAATATGAGGAATGTAAGTTAACTGAGGGTAGGTGGTGGGACCGGAGAAGGTGGGACACTGGTCATCAAAAGTGATCAAACGAGGGACTGGCAGGGAGGTTGATGTGAGCTGGATATGGCTGACGGAGAAGCAGATGTGGAAGTGGGAGGGATGTGTAGACTGGATTGTGGTGAGGATGGACACAGGCAACGATCAGCTCTCAGGTGCTGTAACAAGCAAAGTATCTATCACCAAACATAAATGGGCTATCAAGCCATGGCCTGGAAGCTGGGACCTGGCAACAGGCCATGGCATGGTGGTTGAGAAAAACTGATATACAATATATATGTGTATGTGTGTGTTTTTGTGCAAAATATTTGTGTATGCTATGGCAATCTTGCAGCCAGTAGCACATAGGTGTCTTGCACCTCAGTCAGCTTTCTCTGTCATGTACCTTATAGAAGCTGAGCTGACAAGAGGGCTTCCCTTTCACCTCCTGTCCAGAACCCCCTGGAGTTGGTGACAGGGTAGAGGCAGGACAAGGAGTGGCACAAGTACCTGTGGTAGGTCCTGGACAGGTGACAGTCTGTATACTGCTTAGATGCCGTGGTTGCAGGACTGGAACTTGTATAGGATGCGGATGTTCTCACATAAACAAAGCCCAGGAACTCGCAGGTACAAGAGTCAGAGCCATAATCACAACAAGCCAGAAACATCAACAACCAGGCAGCAGAGTTCCATATTCAGAAGTAGGGATGAGCTTCGTGTTCGAGTCGAACCCATGTTCGACTCGAACATCGGCTGTTCGACCGTCCGTCGAATTGCAAACGTTATGGGCCGTTCGCGCCAAATTCGTGTGGCGCGTCACGGCCCATAATTCACTGCGGCATCGCAGTGCATTGCTGGCTGATGATTGGCCAAGCATGCACTATGACCCGCATGCTTGGCCAATCACAGCGCCGTCAGTAGAGAGAGCTGTAATTGGCCAAAGCCAGGGTGGCTTTGGCCAATTATGGCTCAGGGGATTTAGTACACGCCCCACACTATATAAGGCCGCCTGCACGGCGGCCCTGTGTAGTGTGTTCCGGTGTGCTGATAGAGAGAGAGACAGACAGTGTCATTTAATTTGAGTTAGCTAGATTAGGCTAGATCTGTTCCTGCTATTTACATTTAGTGCAGTGCGTCCTGCTCACAGTGTTCAGCTAGATCCGTTCCTGCTATTTACATTTAGTGCAGTCAGTGCGTCCTGCTCACAGTGTTCAGCTAGATCCGTTCCTGCTATTTACAGTTAATGCAGTGCGTCCTGCTCACAGTGTTCAGCTAGATCTGTTCCTGCTATTTACATTTAGTGCAGTGCGTCCTGCTCACAGTGTTCAGCTAGATCTGTTCCTGCTATTTACATTTAGTGCAGTGCGTCCTGCTCACAGTGTTCAGCTAGATCTGTTCCTGCTATTTACATTTAGTGCAGTGCGTCCTGCTCACAGTGTTCAGCTAGATCTGTTCCTGCTATTTACATTTAGTGCAGTGCGTCCTGCTCACAGTGTTCAGCTAGATCTGTTCCTGCTATTTACATTTAGTGAAGTGCATCCTGCTCACAGTGTTCAGCTAGATCTGTTCCTGCTATTTACATTTAGTGCAGTGCGTCCTGCTCACAGTGTTCAGCTAGATCCGTTCCAGCTATTTACATTTAGTGCAGTCAGTGCGTCCTGCTCACAGTGTTCAGCTAGATCCGTTCCTGCTATTTACATTTAGTGCAGTGCGTCCTGCTCACAGTGTTCAGCTAGATCTGTTCCTGCTATTTACATTTAGTGCAGTGCGTCCTGCTCACAGTGTTCAGCTAGATCTGTTCCTGCTATTTACATTTAGTGCAGTGCGTCCTGCTCACAGTGTTCAGCTAGATCTGTTCCTGCTATTTACATTTAGTGCAGTGCGTCCTGCTCACAGTGTTCAGCTAGATCCGTTCCTGCTATTTACATTTAGTGCAGTGCGTCCTGCTCACAGTGTTCAGCTAGATCTGTTCCTGCTATTTACATTTAGTGCAGTGCGTCCTGCTCACAGTGTTCAGCTAGATCTGTTCCTGCTATTTACATTTAGTGCAGTGCGTCCTGCTCACAGTGTTCAGCTAGATCCGTTCCTGCTATTTACATTTAGTGCAGTCAGTGCGTCCTGCTCACAGTGTTCAGCTAGATCCGTTCCTGCTATTTACATTTAGTGCAGTCAGTGCGTCCTGCTCACAGTGTTCAGCTAGATCCGTTCCTGCTATTTACATTTAGTGTAGTCAGTGCGTCCTGCTCACAGTGTTCAGCTAGATCTGTTCCTGCTATTTACATTTAGTGCAGTGCGTCCTGCTCACAGTGTTCAGCTAGATCCGTTCCTGCTATTTACATTTAGTGCAGTGCGTCCTGCTCACAGTGTTCAGCTAGATCTGTTCCTGCTATTTACATTAGTGCAGTGCGTCCTGCTCACAGTGTTCAGCTAGATCTGTTCCTGTTATTTACATTTAGTGCAGTGCGTCCTGCTCACAGTGTTCAGCTAGATCCGTTCCTGCTATTTACATTTAGTGCAGTGCGTCCTGCTCACAGTGTTCAGCTAGATCCGTTCCTGCTATTTACATTTAGTGCAGTCAGTGCGTCCTGCTCACAGTGTTCAGCTAGATCCGTTCCTGCTATTTACATTTAGTGCAGTCAGTGCGTCCTGCTCACAGTGTTCAACTAGATCCGTTTCTGCTATTTACATTTAGTGCAGTGCGTCCTGCTCACAGTGTTCAGCTAGATCTGTTCCTGCTATTTACATTTAGTGCAGTGCGTCCTGCTCACAGTGTTCAGCTAGAACCGTTCCTGCTATTTACATTTAGTGCAGTGCGTCCTGCTCACAGTGTTCAGCTAGATCTGTTCCTGCTATTTACATTTAGTGCAGTCAGTGCGTCCTGCTCACAGTGTTCAGCTAGATCCGTTCCTGCTATTTACATTTAGTGCAGTGCGTCCTGCTCACAGTGTTCAGCTAGATCTGTTCCTGCTATTTACATTTAGTGCAGTGCGTCCTGCTCACAGTGTTCAGCTAGATCCGTTCCTGCTATTTACATTTAGTGCAGTCAGTGCGTCCTGCTCACAGTGTTCAGCTAGATCTGTTCCTGCTATTTACATTTAGTGCAGTCAGTGCGTCCTGCTCACAGTGTTCAGCTAGATCCGTTCCTGCTATTTACATTTAGTGCAGTGCGTCCTGCTCACAGTGTTCAGCTAGATCCGTTCCTGCTATTTACATTTAGTGCAGTGCGTCCTGCTCACAGTGTTCAGCTAGATCTGTTCCTGCTATTTACATTTAGTGCAGTGCGTCCTGCTCACAGTGTTCAGCTAGATCCGTTCCTGCTATTTACATTTAGTGCAGTGCGTCCTGCTCACAGTGTTCAGCTAGATCTGTTCCTGCTATTTACATTTAGTGCAGTGCGTCCTGCTCACAGTGTTCAGCTAGATCCGTTCCTGCTATTTACATTTAGTGCAGCTGCAGTCAGTGCGTCAGTGCGTCCTGCTCACAGTGTTCAGCTAGATCCGTTCCTGCTATTTACATTTAGTGCAGTGCGTCCTGCTCACAGTGTTCAGCTAGATCCGTTCCTGCTATTTACATTTAGTGCAGTCAGTGCGTCCTGCTCACAGTGTTCAGCTAGATCCGTTCCTGCTATTTACATTTAGTGCAGTGCGTCCTGCTCACAGTGTTCAGCTAGATCCGTTCCTGCTATTTACATTTAGTGCAGTGCGTCCTGCTCACAGTGTTCAGCTAGATCCGTTCCTGTTATCTTCCTACTGACAGGCAGGCTTGTCTGGTTACAGTATATAAAGCTACCTGAAGAAAATTACAGGTGTTCTATCCCAGCTTAGTGCAGCTACAGGCCATTAGTATGTCTGGAAGGCCAAGAAGGAGAGGCAGACAGTCACAAGCCAATAAGAGAGGGCAAGCAGGCTCTGTGTCTAGTGCTGGTCATGGAGACGGTGCATCCTCATCAGCCCGTGGCCATGGGACACGCTTGGCCTTTTTTTCGGCAGCTGGCCGTGTTGAGCCGCAACATGCAGAAAACTTGGTCGAGTGGATGACCAAGCCGTCCTCATCCTCCTCATCCTCTCTCACCCATGCCCAGGGTGCTTTGTCTGGCAAAGCAGCGGCCTCTTCCCTCAGCTCAATGTCATCAGTGACTCCTTCCCTAGCTCCACCATGTCCTCCTGAGGATTCCCTCGAACTGTTTGACCACAGTGTTGGGTACATGCTCCAGGAGGATGCCCAGCGTTTGGAAGGCTCTGATGATGATACTGAGCTCGATGAAGGCAGTAACATGAGCACGGACAGAGGGGGTGCCCAAGAAGGACAGCAATCTGGCAGTCATGCTCCCCCTGCTGCAGCATACTGCCAGGTTTGCTCCAGTGATGAGGAGGGAGGGGATGATGAGGTCACTGACTCAACGTGGGTGCCTGATAGGAGAGAGGAGGAGGAGGAGGAGGAGGAGGCGGCACATCACCAACGAGGCAGGATGCCCTCCAGGGGCCAGCCTAAGGGCAGCACATTGACTGCATCACACCCCAAAGCTCCACATGTGCAGGGCGCTGCAGTCTCTGCGCGTTATTCAAAAAGTTCTTTGGTGTGGGCCTTTTTTGAGACGAGTGCATCAGATCGCACCGCTGCTATTTGCAACATATGTCTCAAGCGTATCTCGCGTGGCCAAAACATCTCCCGCTTGGGTACCACATGCTTGACCAGACATATGTTGACCTGCCATGCAGTTCGTTGGCAAGCATATCTAAAAGACCCACACCAAAGAACAAAGAGGATCTCTCCTTGCTCCTCATCAGCTGAGATTTCCAACCCCACTAGACCTTCAGTCCTCTCTGAGACCTGCAGTGAGAGGAATGAAGGTGTAGAATTAGGTGTGTCACAGCCAAGTACTTGTGGGCAATCTGCTTTTGGTACACCGACGTCAGATTGTACCAGGCAAATTTCCCTGCCCCAGCTGCTGCACCGCCGAAAGAAGTTCGCTCCCAGCCATCCACATGCCCAGCGGTTGAATGCTAGCTTGGCAAAATTGCTAGCACTTCAACTGCTGCCTTTTCAGTTGGTAGACTCTGCCCCCTTCCGTGAGTTTGTGGAATGTGCGGTTCCTCAGTGGCAGGTACCCAAACGCCACTTTTTCTCATGGAAGGCGATTCCGGCTCTCTACCGGCATGTGGAAGGCAATGTCCATGCCTCGCTGGACAGGGCGGTCAGCGGTAAGGTGCATATTACCGCTGACTCATGGTCCAGCAGGCATGGACAGGGACGTTACTTAAGTTTCACGGCGCATTGGGTGACTCTGCTGGCAGCTGGGAAGGATGCAGGACAAGGTGCAGTAGTGTTGGAGGTTGTTCCGCCACCACGCCTCCAAAATGCTGATTGTGACACACCTCTCTCCTCCACCCCCTCCTCTTCTTCTTCCTCCATGGCCTCTTCCTCGGAACCAGCGGTGCTCCGTAGGCGTTCAAGGGGCTACGCAAGTACGCAGGCCAAAAGATGCCATGCGGTGCTTGAGCTGGTGTGCTTGGGGGACAGGAGCCACACTGGGGCAGAGGTTCTGTCAGCTCTGCAGGGGCAGGTTCAGAGGTGGTTGACGCCACGCCAACTTAAGGCAGGAATGGTGGTTTGCGACAATGGCACCAACCTCCTCTCTGCCCTCCGACAGGGACAACTGACCCATGTGCCCTGTTTGGCTCACGTCCTTAACTTGGTGGTGCAGCGGTTCTTGGGCAGGTACCCGGGCTTACAGGATGTCCTGAGGCAGGCCAGGAAAGTCTGTGTGCATTTCCGCCGGTCATATAATGCCAGTGCTCGGCTGACGGACCTCCAAAAGGAGTTTACCCTGCCCAAGAACCGCCTAATCTGTGACATGCCCACCAGGTGGAACTCGACATTGGCCATGCTGCAGCGGCTGCACACGCAGCAGAGGGCCATCAATGAGTACCTGTGCGACTATGGCACCAGGACAGGGTCAGGGGACCTTGGTTTTTTTTCCCCACGCCAGTGGGCCATGATCAGGGATGCATGCACTGTCCTGTCACCATTCGAGGAGGCCACGAGGATGGTGAGCACTGACAGTGCATGCATCAGTGACACTGTCCCCCTTGTCCACCTGTTGGAGCACACGCTGCGTGGAATAATGGACAGGGCACTTGAGGCAGAACAGAGGCAGGAAGAGGAGGACTTCCTTAGCTCTCAAGGCCCCCTTTATCCAGACAGTGTTCCTGCGTGCCCGCCGATCACACAGGAAGAGGACGAGGAGGAGGAGGAGGAGGAGGAGGAAGATTGTGTCAGTATGGAGGTGGAGCCTGGCACTCAGCATCAGCAGTCTTTAAGGGATCAGTCCCAAGGAACACATGGACTTGTACGTGGCTGGGAGGAGGTGGCTGCGGACGTTGTTGTCCTTAGTGACCCAGAGGACTCCGGACCGAATGCCTCAGCAAACCTACGCTGCATGGCCTCCCTGATCCTGCAAAGCCTGCGTAAGGATCCTCGTATTCGTGGTATCAAGGAGAAGGACCAATACTGGCTGGCAACCCTCCTTGATCCACGTTACAAGGGTAAGGTTGCGGACCTTATCTTGCCATCGCAGAGGGAGCAGAGGATGAAACATCTTCGGGAGGCCTTGCAGAAAGGTCTGTGCAACGCGTTCCCAGAGACTGGGAGGTTACAAACTCCTGTTTCTGGACAACGTGTTGCTGAGGCTTCGGTCAGTCAAAGAAGGAGCGGTGGAGAAGGTGGCCGTCTGACCGATGCGTTCAGACAATTTTTTGGTCCGCAGCCCCAAGGTATGATCGGTTCCAGCAACCATCGCCAGCGTCTGTTTTACATGGTGCAGGAATACCTAGGGGCAAGATCAGACTTGGACACCTTTCCCACCGAAAATCCTCTGGGTTACTGGGTCTTGAGGATGGATCACTGGCCAGAGCTTGCACAGTATGCAATTGAGCTACTGGCCTGTCCTGCATCCAGCGTTCTTTCGGAACGCACATTCAGTGCTGCTGGAGGCGTGGTAACCGATCACAGGGTGCGTCTGTCCACTGACTCGGTCGATCGGCTGACCTTCATAAAAATGAATCAGTCTTGGATCACCACCAGCTACCAAGCACCTGATGCTGATGTAACTGAATAATTTTTTTCAGATCCCTTCAAAGACTGCCTATGCTGATGCTGAGTGACTATCCCTGAGTAATTATCCTCTTCCTCCTCAATCATCACGCTGATAGCTTGTAAGAACATTTTTGGTTCTGGGCGCCACCACCAGTGCCTAAGGCACAATTTTTCAGCCCCTGTTTAACAGGGGCGTGTAATTACAATTTTTGATGTAATACTTTGCAGCAGGGCTCGTTCCTGCATTCCAACTAGAGTGTCTGTGAGGGGTTGCAGTGTTGTGGCACCAGCACCAGTGCCTAAGGCCCAATTTTTCTGCCCCTGTCTAACAGGGGCGTGTAATTACAATTTTTGATGCAATACTTTGCAGCAGGGCTCGTTCCTGCGTTCCAACTAGAGTGTCTGTGAGGGGTTGCAGTGTTGTGGCACCAGCACCAGTGCCTAAGGCCTAATTTTTCAGCTCCTGTTCAACAGGGGCATGTAATTACAATTCTTGATCTAATATTTCACAGCAGGGCCCTGTGAGGGCTTACAGTGTTTTGGCCACAGCAACACCTAAGGCCCAAATTTCTGCTGAGTATATAGGGCAGGACCCTACTTTCAAACATCTAACTTACAAACGACTCCTACTTGCAAACGGAAGGAGACAACAGGAAGTGAGATGAAATCTACCCCTAGGAAGGGAAATTCTCTCATGTAAGAGTTAATATGGGAAAACAATTTCTCCTTTCCACTGATGCTTTCCAATCCTTGTTCCACAAAAAAACCCAAATTTTCAAAAAACATTTTTCATTGGGACAAAAAAGTGAGGTGAAATCTTCTGAAGAGGAGGAAAGACGCAAAACAAATGTCACAGGGGTGATAACCCTTCCCTATGTTTTCCAAAAAGCTTAGAAAAGATTTTTTGGCTGGAGCTAAACACGTTAAAAATGTTCAAAATTACAAACAGATTCTACTTAACAACAAACCTACAGTCCCTGTCTTGTTTGCACCGCCTGTATACTGCTGTTCAGAGTATATAGGGACCTTTCCTTATTTTAATTTGGGTGCGGGGTTCCCCTTAATATCCATACAAGACCCAAAGGGCCTGGTAATGGACTGGGGGGTACCCATGCCGTTTGTCTCACTGATTTTCATCCATATTGCCATGACCCGACATGACATTAAACCCGCAAGCAGTTTTAAATGAGATTTTTTCCTTTAAAAATGACATTTGGTGCAGGGACTGTTCTAAACATGGGAAACACGCGTCACTTTACAGGCATACTATAGACACCCCCCAGGTACGATATTTAAAGGAATATTTCACTTTTTTTTTTTTACTTTAAGCATCATTAAAATCACTGCTCCCGAAAAAACGGCCGTTTTTAAAAGTTTTTTTTGCATTGATACATGTCCCCTGGGGTAGGACCCGGGTCCCCACACCCTTTTTAGGACAATACCATGCAAATTAGCCTTTAAAATGAGCACTTTTGATTTCGAACGTTCGAGTCCCATAGACGTCAATGGGGTTCTAACGTTCGTGCGAACTTGCGGTCCGTTCGCGGGTTCTGGTGCGAACCGAACCGGGGGGTGTTCGGCCCATCCCTATTCAGAAGGCAGAAGCAGGGTAAGAAGCCAGGCTGTGGTCAGATCAGTAGCAGCAGTATAAAACCAGCAGGCAGAAAACAGAGTCAGAGCACAAGCCAAGGTCAAAAAAAGGAGATCACGATCAAACAGAGAAAGGAGGAAAGCCTGGTCAAAACACAGAATAAACAGGAAGCAAGCCTGGTCATGGCGAAGAACACTGAAGAACACTCAGCAATTCCCTTGAGCTTTGTGATGCCTTAAATAGGCCATGGAGCTAGGCCAGTGCTGAGCATACACATTAATTCATGCTAATGCACATGGCCATTAGTGAACAAGCGTGCATAGTCCTAGCTCTGCTCACTGGACCACAAACTGCTCTGTACACACACAGATCTGCAGGCACAGCCATGCACTTGCACTCTGCACACTTTCAGACACAGTATTAGGAAATGCTTCACTTACATAGTATATGAAATAGGAATAAGTGGAACATGAGGACCTGTCTAAAATTCAGTGATCTATAAAAACATAGCAGGATATTAGAGATATGGCTTAACAAAGATGAATGTCTGGCATCATTGCCGTTTTTATTGCTGAGTCTTTGATAGTCTCTTGATATAAGCTGAATCTTGTGGTCCGGACTTTTATATATCAGGAGGCTGATATGGAAATCTCTCCAATTGTGTTTGTACATGATATTACTATAGTTCTATCTGGTTCTTGTATATTTGTTTGATGCTCGTTTACGGTTATGAGGTCGGTACCAAAGGACAGACAGGACTGATGCCCATACTAAGCGCATTTCATGTGACACCAGTGAGACAACCTCTAATACCGATGATCACTTTGCTGAAATGAATCCTAAATACCATCAATCATTTCTACATTATTATAATAACAGAAGAGCTTCTTACCTGTTTTCTCCATGTCTGATAACACAAGAAGAGTCCTGAACTGCTGTACTGTGGTGTCCGGTCTAATAGGTTATATGTATGATATCACATACATTATACATGGTTTGACTGCACTGCCATCCCCCTGTTCCTGTGTGGTCACCCAGGCTGAGATCTGCCCAGTCCAGTCTAACCATAAGGAACAGTGTGAAGACCATAACATCCTGTATTTCAGAGTATGTATGAGTGTTTGTAAGACCGTGTAAGAATATTAAATTGTTAGCTCCCTTGGCGTGCAGGAACTGATATGGGCCATTCTGTGTGTCGCCATGTCACTCTCACAACTCACCCTAAAATTCAGAGAGTCACCCTGTATGTTATCACATATGTGACAGAGTCTTCTATATATCTTCTGTAGGCTGGGTGTAATTCTCAGTATCTGTCCTTTTCCTGTCTACATGGACTCTGCATAGTACCACTCATACAGTGTGTATTATGTCTATATAGACACTGCATAGTACCATTTTTGCAGCTCTAAGTGATTGTTTTTCTGTCCTTGTTTGCAAAATTAAGTGCACTGCACAATTTGTATGCCTGTTCAACATCTTTTGTACTGTGTGCATTGATAAGTCCCTTTTTAAAGTCTTAAGCCACACCCTTAAAAATTAGTTATACCCAGTTTTTACTGCAGCATGTGCTTCAGAATAGGTACTTCTTCAAAGGAGGCTACCATCCCAAGACCTTTATGCAGGTGTAGCGCTATTCTTTTCTCTCTGCGACTACTGAGGTATGATGGCGTCACCTCCTATAGTATTTAGGAGCAGAGTCTTCATAATCAGTGTGATCAGGACAGGATCTCTAACAAGCGCAGTGCCTCCACTCAATTGGGCCTTGATAATAGCAAGTGAAATCCCAAATGAGAAATATATCTCCACATAAACAGTAATCCACACAGCATTGTATTTAAAAATCCATGTATTGAAGAAATAACATTTAGTGAACCATCCAACATAAGGTATTTTCCAAACAGGAACATGAAATCATTAACAGTCTCTATGTATGTCTCAGTGAGGTGAAGCTGCAGCCACTTACAGTCTGTTCTCTCTTAGCCGGAATTCACAGCCATATTGGAAAAGGACAAACTAACACTGCATAACAAGAGTATACACTTGGTAAATGGGCAAAGAAATGATCACATCACTACATTCTCCCCTGCTGAAAATCCTCCTGACCCGGCAAGGATATACACTCAAAACAACAAAACATAGCAAAAGTTAACATCGTTGTCGTCTTCTGCAGACCACTTTTTCAGAAGCAATCTATTACAGAGATTAGCTGCAAAGGAAATATGGTTAGTAACAAATAGGCATCATGATAACCAGTCTAGAATGAGCTGCAATCATGTCCATCAGAACATGAGGTTGTATATAGTTGTGTACAGCATAGCAGGGTCTTCCCAAGGTGTCATAAGTAAACACTGGAGGAGTTCGTTGAACACGATCTCCTCTCCTCAAGCCCTCAGGAATTAGTCCAGATAACTTTGGGACAGCATAATGCCGCGTACACACCACAGGAATTTTCGGCATCAAAGGTCCGACGGAACAAATCCTTCGGACAATTCGATTGTGAGTGGGCTTCATTGGACTTTTTGTCTAAAAATCTGACGGACCTTAGAAATAGAACAAGTTTCAAATCTTTCCGAAGGACTCGATTCCTATCAAAAAATCAGTTTGTATGTATGCTAGTCTGACAGACAAAAAACGACGCAAGGGCAGCTATTGGCTACTGGCTATGAACTTCCTTATTCTAGTCCGGTCATACGTCATCACGTTCGTAACGATCGGACTTTGGTGTGATCGTGTGTAGGCAAGTCCATTTCGTTGGAACTCTGTCATAACTCAGTTGAAAAGTCCTTCGGTGTTCAGTTCAACGAGAAGTCCACTCATGTGTACGTGGCATTAGTGGGAAAACTTGGTGCTCCAACCATGCCTGGAACTGTAGGCACAAAGTTTTGGGCTGTTGGTTCAAAAACAGTAGTAACTGGGTTCAGACTTCCCCTCTGAGGAAGACCCCCATCAGTAATAGGTGAAGGAACCTGTACAGGAGACTCTGGTGGAGGTGTAAACCAGTCAGTGTCATCACTCTGGTCTCCATGGTCTGCACAAGTCACATCATTAGAATCTGTAACAATATCAGATTGTGGCTCCTCATCACCAGTAGCAACTTGTGGTACTGGAAGCAAGTGATTCCTATGCCAGGCTTTGATCCGACCCTCAGGTCCTCGAATCCTGTAGACTGGAATTCTAGGCAGTTTCTCTATAACTTCAAACAACTCATTTTGCCAGCGATCAGCTAATTTATGTTTGGCTGAAGGTCCCAAAATGCGGAGAAGCACTTTATCACCAGGTTGTAAGTCTTTGTAACAAACTTTGGCATCAAAACGCCTTTTATTGGCAGCATTTATTTTTGCAGTATTTTCCTCAGCCATTTGATAGGCCTCTTTTAAACTCTGTTTAAGTCGCGCCACATACTGGTAGTGATTTCTGTTTTCCACTACATCAGTAGACACACCCAACTGAATGTCAATAGGGAGACGGGCTTCTCTCCCAAACATGAGAAAATAAGGAGAGAAACCAGTTGATTCATGTCTGGTACAATTGTAGGCATGTACCTTAGCTCCATGTCGGCTCCAGGTTTGCTTAGCACCATTAGTGAGGAGTTCAACAAGGTGCGATTGAAACGTTCAGGGAGAGCATCACCCTCTGGATATAAGGTGTCGATGTTAGCCAATGTTACCAGCTCTTTAGTTAGGTGACTTTCAAAGTCCCGCCCCTGGTCAGAGTGAAGTCCATTTGGCAATCCATAATGAACAAAAAACTTTTCCCACAACGCTTTAGCTACAGTTACAGCTTTCTGATCTTTGGTGGGATAGGCTTGAGCATATCGAGTATAGTGATCAGTCACAATCAAAACATTTCCCTCACCACTACTGTCATTGTCAATACACAAAAAGTCCATGCACACTTAATCCATTGGACCAGAACTTTTCAAGTGTTCCATAGGAGCAGCTTGAGTAGGCAAAGTTTTCCATTGCAGACATCTCGCACAACTGTGGCAATAGTCCACAACAGATTCTCTCATTCGTGGCCAAAAGAAACAGTCTTGGATTAGTCCATAGTAATGAAATATGAGTGGTGTATCCACGCAATGGAACAGAAAATTAAAAAAGTGGAGAAAATGGAAAAAAATGGGAGAAAATGGAAAAAAATGGAAACAATGGAAGAAATCGCATAAAGGACTGCTGCCTCCACAGATGTGATTTCCACCAAGGTGGAAAAAAACAGAAGGTAAGTGAAGGGTTAGTGTGTGGGTGTGGCGCTGTCCTAATTTATAGAAATACTTGGTAAATTGTGTGTAGCCAAATCCCATATGTAAAGTCGCATAAACCAAAATTGCAAATAAAAAATTCAACGAAAATAAAACCAAACATAAAACAGCAAAATGACCCCCTTTAGAGTGTGTAGGTGTAATGTTGTCCTAGTGGAGAAAAAAGTGTAGAAAATGGAAAAAAATGGAAACAATGGAAGAAATCGCATAAAGGACTGCTGCCTCCACAAATGTGATTTCCACCAAGGTGGAAAAAACAGAAGGTAAGTGAAGGGTTAGTGTGTGGGTGTGGCCTAATTCATAGAAATACTTGGTAAATCGTGTGTAGCCAAATCCCATATGTAAAGTCGCATATAAAGTATAAACCAAAATTTCAAATAAAAAATTCAACGAAAATAAAACCAAACATAAAACAGCAAAGTGACCCCCTTTGGAGTGTGTAGATGTAACGTTGTCCTAGTTTAAAAAATACTATGTAAATCGTGTGTAGCCAAATCCCACATGTAAAGTCACATGTAAATTATAAACAAAATATAAACAAAATCGCATATAGCAAATTTAACGGCTAGGTTGGCCCCCTTTGAATTGGGGGAGGGGGAACGGGAACAGGGGATGAAATCAAAAAATGACTTTAGCCAAAGCTATTCCATCCGCATAAAAACCCCATATAGTGATTGACAAACATAACATTGCTGAATAATTACATAGGTTAAATCGTGACTAGTGCTCAGTGCAACTTAAGTGAAAAACTTGACATCTTTGTAAAACAAGGCAGGTATTTGTATTAATCTTGGTGACCAGGTGCTCGTGTCTTGTGATCATGCGGACACTCACCAGCTTCTTTAACCCATGCGGGGGTAATGCGCAGTCACAGTGTATACCACTGTGCGGCAATCCACAGGCTGTTTCTGGGTCACGGTGACGTTTTAGGCATAAGAGAAGAAAGAGGAGATTCCATAGCGTAAAACCATAAAACACTCTTTATTGAATAAAACAAAAATAGTGGAAATATTGCGCCAATCCCAAAGAAATATATATGAACAGCTGCCAACACAACAATTAGACAAATTGTGAATCAAAAAAACAAAGAATACAGTGTGGCGCTAAAACAGACTTGTTCCTCATTCAGGTCAGGCCCACTAAAAAATCAATCAGGGGGCCAGACTTACCCAATGAGGTATTTAATTGAAATTAGGATTTTTAACAAATCCTCTAATGTAAAAAGAAAATCAGCAGAAAAAATCAAGTGTTCCCTATAATTTGTCTAATGGGAATAAGTATATATGTTGTTAGAGCATAGGAAAAATAATAAAATAATGAACGTGATACTAATATTAAGGTGCCGTGAACCAACAACCAATATGTTAAATCATAACTCAAGTAACAAGTGACGTGCTAAGTACGTATATAAAATGGTAAGTACAAAAACTATGAAAATGTAAGACTCCATATAAATGTACTCATAGATAAACAGTGTTCATAAACAAACTGAGTGAAATGGAATGTGAGTCCCAAATGCTGGACCGATGAAGGTACACCCAAATACTTGATCACTTGGGCTTCCTTTGGACCGCCAAGATGGTTCCCATATATTCAAATGGTAGGCATGATGTTGGAGATATAGGTGTGTAAAAAATACTCTTACCAAGAGTGGTGGACTCCCCAGCCAGCGGCTTGGGAGTCAGAGCAGGCTTGTGATGGAACGAACGGCAATGAGTAGAATGTAGCTTCGTCCGTCATTAAAAGTACAGGAAGGTGAGGGTCTCCACAGGATTATCCCCCACATTAAGATACTCCATTCACCATACAGCTCCTCCGGTGGAAAAATCAAAGGAGAAACTCCACATAGCGTAAAACTGCTTTGAGACGAACTTTAATAAAAAGCTTTGCAATGAAAGGATGTACACTGACTCATGGACTAAGTAAAGGTATATTGGCCCATAGACAACAACAAAAGTCAAGGTGCCAAAACATAAAAAATCAGTTAAAAAAGCGCTTGTTCAGTCGTGGCATAGCAGGCATATCGAACCCGACGCGTTTCGTCCACTAGGACTTCAACTGGGGTGTATGCCTGCATGCCACATTTATGCCTCTATATATACTAAAACATAATTTTGAAAAGAAGCCGCACCTGCTTACACCATGTGAGACGCCGCTTCCGGGTGCCGAGAGATGACGTCAATGCAGTAATAACCTATCATGATGGGCAGCAGTGGAGATGTAAGACCCGGTAAATTCAATGCCAATTGGTCAGGAGAACTCGCCGTCGCCATCATGATTGACAGCGAACTGGGCCAATAACATCACCGATGGCGCGCCCTCAACATCCGGGTCCGCCCAACGCGACACATTAAAGGTCACCTGACAGTCGCAGACGGAGGGTCACGGGCTGGCTGGTGTCATGTGAAGCCGGCGGCCAATCAAGGCTCACGCAAGCAGCGCGTGACGACTATATCGGAAGTAAACGATAATATCATGGTGAGGTGGAGCGCAAATGCGGTGCAGCCCTCTATCTCAAATGTACATCGGGCACCTCCAACACCGCGAGAAGTGTATGGACCGCAAGTGCGCTCCATCGATCTGTCTCTCAGCAACAGCAGAATCCATGGGGAAATATGTATAATCAAGAGGGCTCCGCAGCCTCAAATACAGCACTCTACTTAGTGGGGCTCTACAATCTCCAAAAACAGAGCGCAATATAATGAAACTATAATTAAATTAAAATTGAAACTTACCCACTATAAATCAGTTCCATTTTTATAGGGAATAAGAATAAGTTGAACTAAATATAAAAATATATATGACTAAAAAATAAAATAAGAAATCTGTGGATTATATTCCAAGCATAGCCGCTCACTAATGCTTAAAATTAATTAATGGGTGATAATATGGAAGTTACACAAATGTCTGTAATGGGGGTTGCCAAATCAGCGATAGGCAAATCCCAACTATAAAGGTATGAGGCGTCTCACAGGACACAAGCAGTGCTCACCTCCAATACTTATAATAAACAGTTGTTATTAATCATAATAGTTCAACACCTTGTACTAATCAAATACAAAAGTTGCAATCATACAGTATTCAGATACATATCATATAATAATTGGCGCATAAGTATTAACCCTTTTGTTATAACCTGGGAAAACAGAGCTAAGACGAATAGGGGAGCAACTGTTTAGGCCCGATTAATAAATGCGTTTATGTCCCAGTCGATGTTAAGACCGAATGGCGAATAACTCTTTAGTTGGTGGATCCAAAAAGTTTCCAACCTGGACACACCTTTTTGGTGAATGGAGTATCTTAATGTGGGGGATAATCCTGTGGAGACCCTCACCTTCCTGTACTTTTAATGACGGACGAAGCTACATTCTACTCATTGCCGTTCGTTCCATCACAAGCCTGCTCTGACTCCCAAGCCGCTGGCTGGGGAGTCCACCACTCTTGGTAAGAGTATTTTTTACACACCTATATCTCCAACATCATGCCTACCATTTGAATATACGGGAACCATCTTGGCGGTCCAAAGGAAGCCCAAGTGATCAAGTATTTGGGTGTACCTTCATCGGTCCAGCATTTGGGACTCACATTCCATTTCACTCAGTTTGTTTATGAACACTGTTTATCTATGAGTACATTTATATGGAGTCTTACATTTTCATAGTTTTTGTACTTACCATTTTATATACGTACTTAGCACGTCACTTGTTACTTGAGTTATGATTTAACATATTGGTTGTTGGTTCACGGCACCTTAATATTAGTATCACGTTCATTATTTTATTATTTTTCCTATGCTCTAACAACATATATACTTATTCCCATTAGACAAATTATAGGGAACACTTGATTTTTTCTGCTGATTTTCTTTTTACATTAGAGGATTTGCTAAAAATCCTAATTTCAATTAAATACCTCATTGGGTAAGTCTGGCCCCCTGATTGATTTTTTAGTGGGCCTGACCTGAATGAGGAACAAGTCTGTTTTAGCGCCACACTGTACTCTTTATTGAATGCAGATAACAGAATGGTACTCACATTTAAGCAGTTTATAATAGGCAACCAAATGTCATCAAAACAGGAGAGCGTCAGATTTAAGTTGGTGATCCTCTGGGAGATGATGCAAAAGCGTCAGAATAGGCCACGCCCTATGTGTTTCGTCATAGGGACGTCAAGAGTTTTTTCAATTGCTAGATGTCCATATTGGTCATGCAAACTTCTCAAAAAAGATTTTCTGTAGACTTGAGGGAGCACTAGCTATCTCCTTCCAGGATGATCATGGAACAAATGTACCCTGTATAAAAGTCCATCAATTATTTTGAGTTTATCCCATTCTTTAAGATTGTAGGTATTCTGCTCAGGTAAGGTTTTTCTCATGTAATTAGGATCTTTGCGGAAAACAGATTCTCTAACATGTCTGATTGCTGAGTCTCTCTTTTGTAGAAAGATCATATCTTTCTCTTGCAGCTGGATGTTTTCTGGTACACCTAAAGAGGTGGGGCAGCAATACATGTTTGAGATACACTCTTCACCAGCTCTCAAGGAGTCAATAACTCGTAAGTTAGAGAAAACAATATTGTCTCCTTGTACAGCAGCTGTACAACAGTAGGCAGCCACAATAGGCCCAGGCACTTCCTCCCATTCACTTTCTTCTAAGTTCACTGGCAACCCAGGATACCAAGAGAGAGCATCAGCCCCAATATTTTTGGGCCCTGGCTTGTACTTGAGAGTGAATTGGTAATAAGACAAGGCAGCAAGCCACCTATGACCAGTGGCATCCAGCTTAGCTGTAGTCAAAACATAAGTGAGGGGGTTGTTGTCAATTCTTACCTCAAACGGAGCCCCATACAAGTCATCATGCAGCTTTTCAACAATAGAACACTTCAGGGCAAGAAATTCCAGTTTGTGAACAGGATAATTATTTTCTGCTGGGCTTATGCCGTGTACACACGGGTAGACTTTCGGACCGGACTGGTCCAACGGACCGAATCCGGCAGACAATCCGGCCATGTGTGGGCTCCATCGGACCTGCAGCGGACATTTTCGGTTGACGAGCTTTAGATTTGAAACATGTTTCAAATCTTTCCGACGGACTCGAGTCCAGTCGAAAAATCCACTCGTCTGTATGCTAGTCCGGGGGATGAAAACCAACGCTAGGGCAGCTATTGGCTACTGGCTATCAACTTCCTTATTTTAGTCCGGTCGTACATCATTATGTACGAATCCGTCGGACTTTAGTGTGATCATGAGTAGGCAAGTCCGCTCGTTCAAAAGTCCGTCGGAAGTCCGTCAAAAGTCAGTTGAAAGTCCGTCGGAAAGACCGTCAGACTTTTGTTGCCGAAAAGTCCGCCCGTATGTACATAGCATAAGACTTCAACTAATGTAGGACTCCCCCTAATCCATCATAACTGCCATCTACATGCAAAATGTATGGCTTTTGTTGGTCTGCATAAGCCAACACTGGTGCTTCTGTAAAACTTTTCTTATGCCCCATACACACGGCCGGACTTGCCAACAGACTAAACTCGGTCGGCATTTCCGATGGAAAGATTTAGAACATGTTCTATGTCCGACTGAAAGCTCCCATTGGACTTTTTCTGTCAGGAAGTCCGGCCGTGTGTACGCAGCATTAAGCTGTAGAAAAGGGTCCTCACAAGCAGAAATCCACCTCTCAATGAAAGGAATTTTGGTGGTTGTGTCAATGCCAGGGTTTTTTTTTTTTAGCAAGTCATTAAGAGGCCGACCAGTCTTGGAATAGCCTCTAATGAAGTGGCGATAATAGCCACAAAACCCCCTAGAAGGACCTAAGTTCTTTCAGATTTGTGGGATGGGACCAGGTTACCACAGAATCCACTTTAGCAGGATCAGTTGCTACCCCTTCTGCAGATACGATGTGACCCACAAAGTTTATTGAAGGGTGTGCAAACTTACATTTGTCCAGTGAGATTTTCAGACTTTTCCTCAGACGATCTAGCACTTTAAACAGTCTCTGGTCATGCTCTTCCAGAGTGGAGCCAAAAACAATTATGTCATCTAGGTAGACAATACATTGAGTGGGACAAAGGTTTCCCAGTGTCCGATCCATTAGACTCTGGAAGGTTGCAGGTGCACCACTAATGCCCCGAGGCAGGCAACCAAACTGGAGAAACCCCAGGGGGCAGATAAAAGTTGTCTTTTCTTGATCTTCCTCACTCATTGGTACTTGGTAATAACCAGATCTTAAGTCCATTACTGTGAACCATTTGCTGCCTTACAGGGCATCAAGAGTTTCCTCAATGCGAGGTAGCGTGTATTGATCTGGGACCATTCACCGATTTAGAGTCCTATAATCAACACATATTCGTACTCCACCATTTTTCTTTCTGGCCACAACTGTTGGGGATGCATACAGGCTTTTAGACTCAACAATGATGTTTTGATCTTTCATTTTGTGCAAGCACTAAATGGGGTGCTATCTGTTAGGCGAATACTGTGCTGAATACTTTTAGCACACCCAACATCCATGTCATCAGTTGAGAAAACATGATCGTATTCCATTTGCTGCTCTCCTAGCACTTGTTTGTGCTCTGCAGGACTAATTTGGTTTTTTTCTCCTTGACCTTGGCAGGGTAGGAGCTAATGATTTCCACTGGGTAACAATAGGCTACCTCTTTCTCTGTCGTCTGAGCAGTGCAGTATGTTGGGGGGAATCTGTCAGATTAAAAAGAAAGGACTTTGTAGGTTGCCACCAATAACCTTCAAATAAAGGAGATGAGTACTAGAGTTTTCTGTATAAAAATATACAAAGTTTATTTAGAAGGGAAAGACAGAGAGGCACCAAGCAGGCATGGTGTAGCATATTTTATTAAAATATAAATATATAAACAGCAATTGCACTCACATAGGCATAAATGGGAAAAAATTGCGCTGGAAAAACCTTACAAAATAAGCTGCAACACAAGGTGGGATACACACAAATAAAAATAAAAAACAAATGTGGTTGCACTCTATACCCTTAACTTTAGACAGTGATGGTAAGTGATCAATGCATCATAACTTAAATTCAAACTGGAAAAATATATAAATGTTAAGTGACGCTATGTAGAGTTTCCCATCACAGTCGGTCAAACTTCAATCGACCAATCTCTAACAAATAGTGAAGATATCCCCTTGTGATCAGTTCCAAAGAGTAAATGTGACTTTGTTTGCAGGCCCACCACCATAAGAAGTGTGCGCTTACCAGCTGCACAGACAAGTAATGCCTGTGGCTAACACCCAGCCAGGGTCTTTTGCTCAGTGGAGTTCCGATATCGATCTGATCGCCGCGTCTGTGGGGGGATCCTCTGGTCCGGACTTCAACAGGCTAAAACCTCCGCTGGAAGCTTGTATGCAATTCAATGCATAGTGATGCAGACGTGGCTCGGAGAAGAAATCAACAGAATAGCCATAGGTAAAACCCGTTTGGTTTTTATTTAAAAATACAAACCGCCAATAGGCGTAAAACAACAAAGGATAAAAGTATGCGGCCGGCTGGCTACATTACACACGCCCGTGCTTGCAAACAATGGGACATCAGTACGTCGCTCCTCCCAATAGGCATACCTCTCAACTTTCTGAGATAAGGATGAGAGACACATTTTAGCAAAAGTATGTAGGCATAGGACACACCCCCTACCACACCTCCTTAACCGCTTCAGCCCCGGATGATTTTACCCCCTTCCTGACCAGAGCACTTTTTACAATTTGGCACTGCGTCGCTTTAACTTACAATTGCGCGGTCATGTGACGCTGCACCCAAACTAAATTGCATTTTCTTCCCACAAATAGAGCTTTCTTTTGGTGGTATTTGATCACCTCTGCGGTTTTTATTTTTTGCGCTATAAACAAAAAAAGAGCAACAATTTAAAAAAATATATATTTTTTTTACGTTTTGATATAATAAATATCCCCAAAAATTTTTTTAAAAAACAAATTTCTTCATCGGTTTAGGCCATTATATATTCTTCTACATATTTTTGGTAAAAAAAATCGCAATAAGCGTATATTGATTGGTTTGAGCAAAAGTTTTAGCGTCTGCAAACTATGGGAAAGACTTATGGCATTTTTATGGCTCTTTTAGTTTTTTTTTTTTTTTACTAGTAATGGCGGCAATCTGCGATCTGTAGCAGTACTGCGACATTGGGGCGAACAGTTTGGACACTTTTGACACATTTTTGGGACCATTGACATTTATAGAGCTATCAGTGCTATAAAAATGCACTGATTACTGTATAAATGTGACTGGTATGGAAGGGGTTAACACTAGGGGGCGATCAAGGGGTTAAATATGTTCCCTAGTTAGTTCTTCTAACTGTGGGGGGAGGGGACTGACTGGGGGAGGAGACATATCGTTGATCTACTTAGTAGGAACACACGATATCTCTCCTCTCCCCTGACAGAACATGGATTTTTGTGTTTACCCAATGGCTCTCATGTCCGTGATCGCGCCTGGCCAGAAGCGATCGCGCCCGCCGGGCCATGTGCATCGGGTCCCCCTGCCGTGCTGCGGGCATGAGTGCCTCCAGTGGCTCTTAAAGGGAACAACGTACCCATACGTTGTTTTGCGCAGCCATGCCATTCTGCCGACGTATATCGGCGTGAGCTGGTCGGCAAGTGGTTAAAGGAGAATTGTACGAAAAAAAAAATGATTGGTTCAACAAACCAAGTGCTTTTTTTTACCACTACTATTCCTTTATATTAGCTTTTGGAATTCATAAATGCAGCAATTTAGAAACTGGATGAAAGGTTTAGCATCGGGAAACACTTTCTGAAAGATAAAAAGTGCTTTTTATATACAATAAAATAGATCAGACCAAAATAAGGGACAAATGAGGAGGAAAGAGGGACAGAGGGACTTTGTTCCAAATCAGGGACAGCCCCTCAAAACCAGGGACGGTTGGGATCTATGACATAGTGGAGGGGGTGACAGATTGAAGCCAGTTGCAGAAGCCAGTGGACGGGTTATTCTACCTGGGCCTTCATCACTGCTCTGGACACATTACAACGGGAATCCCTTGTCTCTCCGGCATTGGCTCTCCCCAGACGGATTCCTCGCACTGCAGGCTCTCCCAGGCTTGACGGACAACATATCTCCCCCGGATCTGTGACAGTAGTTCTCTGTGAATGTCCCGGAACATCTATCACTGGATTCAGTCTGTCACCCTTTCCACTATGTGAGTGCAATTGTTGTTCATATACTTATATTTTACTAAAATGTGCTACACCATGCCTGCTTGGCGCCTCTCTATCCTTCCCCTCTTCTCTTGCAGTTTGTTGATTCCCAGTCCATAGTGGGGAGGCAGCCTTGCACGTACTGTTTGTGTCAGCCAGTGATTTTTTTTTCCTATAACTGACATTCCTAACCTCTGGGAATATACTTTATTTTAAAATATACCCATTGGACAACCATTCAGGGTAACCCTGGTATTTTTTTTCTATATGCATCCGATTAAAAGTGGTCCTGGCGGCGGATTCGCCACAGGATCACTTTTATAGGCAAGCGGGAGAGGTGTTGGGGGTTCCTTGACAACTGTATTTGACCCTGATGTACCCCCCCCCCCCCGGTTTTGGGTTAGCCTGGACTCCTCTGTTTTGACTGAGCATCTCTGACCCCCCCCTCTCATTTTCTATGTTAGAAGCTCCTGAAGAAGCCATCTTTGTGAGTCAATATTTACTGGATGTGGTGCCACGTCAACAATTTGTGCTTCATCTTGTGCTACAAGGTATCTGTCAGATCTTCAAGGCTCTCTTTTGACATATCCAGCTGTATTTAGATTGACAGTTCTCCATATAATAATTAGCAGCAACCTTCAATATACAATTTCCTTTGAATTCTTGTGATTGCTGAAATCTGCGCAATAAATAACAATGAGAAGTTATGAGTTTTTATTGTTTTGTGGATGAACAACATTCATATTCTCAGTGTAGATGAAGAGTCACTTACAGGTCGGTATTATAGAGCTGACCGTCCACCCATCTCCATCCATCTCCATCTCTGTACAGTCCGATCCAAAACCAATTATGTGTTTGTTCTCTGCTGAAATTTTTTATAAACTCCTGAGACAACAGAAAAGTATCTGACACAACCCATCCACAGACATCGGTCACGCACATTGAATAGCAAACTAGCGAACTGTCTTTTTGATCATTTGTACAAAAGCTCTATTGTGGACAACTGTTATCAGCAGGGCATTTTTTTCAGTGGGAACACAGGGGGAACGGTGTTCCGGCACCTCCAGCACTGAATTTATGTAATAGCAAGGGGTGCTGGGGTGTAATGGAGGGTCTACTGATGCTGGCTGCTGGGGGATTTATTGTTGCTGGAGGGGATCTATTTTTGTGCGGTTGTCTATTGTTGCTGGGGAGGTCTATTTTTGCTGGTGGGGGCTTATGTTTCTGGGGGTGGAGGTCAATTGTTGCTGGAAGGAATCTACTGTTGAGGGGAGGGGTCTATTGTTTCTGGCTGCTGGAGAGTCTATTGATACTGGCTGCTGGGAGATCTGTTCTTGCTGCCGGAGGGTCAGTTGTTGCAGGGGTGATATTTTGTTGCAGGGATCCTATGTTGCTGGGGGGTCTATTGTTGCTGGGGGTTATATTGCTGCTGACTGCAGGGGTCCTAGGAGGGTGGGAGGACAGTTTTAAAGCATGCGTCATTCCATCATTGATAGACCTGGGTCAACATACCAAAGAATGCACATGACAAGGGGATAGGGAGAAAGAGAATCCCTCAAAGAAAGTGTCACATGGAGGGTTTTTGATACATTACATGTACAAATATTTTTAAACAAGTCCAATAAAGATTATATTTTTACAAAGTAGCATAACGTCTGGGATCACTAAATACTTACTTTCTTTGAGGGATTCTCTTTCTCCCTTTCCCTCTGTCATGTCTATTTTACTGCTTTTCTTGTTCTCACCGAATTCAATAAAAATGACTTACCACGACATAATGATACTTGGTGCTGTATTCTCTAAATGAGGCGGTGCTGGGTGGTGGGTAGGGGGTGGAACCAAGAGATAGTGCTCGGAGGTGGGTAGGGGGTGGAACCAAGAGATAGTGCTCGGAGGTGGGTAGGAGGTGGAACCAAGAGATAGTGCTCGGAGGTGGGTAGGGGGTGGAACCAAGAGATAGTGCTCGGAGGTGGGTAGGAGGTGGAACCAAGAGATAGTGCTCGGAGGTGGGTAGGGGGTGGAACCAAGAGATAGTGCTCGGAGGTGGGTAGGGGGGCGGAGACAAAAAGTGACTCAGAAGGGGGGGAGTTCCAGCACCTACAGTGCCTTGAAAAGTATTCATACCACCCATCTCCAAAACTGGCTTTACTCAACATTGGTATACATAATGTAGCCGTACAGTTTAGACCCTTGATAACACATATCCTCAATGCAGCCAGATTAACTATCACATCGAAGTTGAAATCCACGCTTGCCCCTAATGTCTCTGAGGTAATATATAGAGTAAAATCACAAAATACCTATGAAAATTACTTTGCTGCGAGATCCCAAAACCTCTCGAACTTTAACCTGTACTGGAATCCATAGGTACTGTGTCTTTCGGTTGATGACTAAAGGGCAATTTAAAAGTGCCTAAGTACTAAAAATATGTGGAACATTTTCCTATCGCTATGGTACAAGTTCTTATTTTACATTTTCCTGTTTATTACTATATCTTTCATTAAATTTTTTCAAGTTTACCTATATTCTACAGGTATGTAATTAACATTTATGTTGAGGCCATAGACGTGCACACAGGGTGTGACAGGTGTGCCCAGGCACACCCTAATCACCCTGTGCAACACAGATTCCCCCTACTGCCCCCCCTTTCCTCCCACAGCGCTTCCGGCTTCCCTCCTCTTCTTTCCTGTTACTGTGGAGATGTTTTAGGATGAGTGGGGGAAGGGCCGGTAAATATGTAATTTACCGGCCTCTTCCCTTTCTGAATGAACATTGTGAGTTGTCGGTAATGTGTGTTTGAGCTTTGGGGTGCACACCCTAATGCAATAGGCTGCACACACCTATGGTTGAGGCAGACCTTGATGTAGAAAACCATTTGAACTATTACTTCTGTTCAGTCTTCTCAGAAGTAAATGATTATGACACTAACAAAATCAAGTTGGAGATCAGGTGGGTTCTATACTGAAGGTTCATTTTCAGGGTTTCTGGAGGCAGAGAGCAGAGGAACTGGCTTGTTTAAAACTTAGGGCCCCTTTCATGCGGGTTTACCAATCGGGTCCGCATGTCAGTGGTGGACCCGATCGGCACTTTCTATTGCCCTCTATGGAGCAGCGGATGTAAACCGATGCATCAGTTTACATCCAACGACATCCGATTTGATCCTATCCACTTAAAAACAGACGGATTAGGGATCTGTTTCCCTTCGCCTGGCAGATTGAATGACAGCCCAGTCAGTAGATGAAAGCAGATTTACAGGGGAAAGATTCCCACTGAGAAGAGACACATACAATAAGGGATACATTTTATTAGAAAAACTACATTTACCTTATATACTCGAGTATAAGTCAAGTTTTTCAACACATTTTTTTGTGCTGAAAGTGCCCCCCTCGACTTATACTCGAGTCAAGCACTTTTCTGCAGCAAAAAATTTCATTTTCCGAACCGAATTTGGGGCCCCGTATCTCAGGGCCACTTGGTGCTAGGAACTACAAATTTAATGTGTGCAAACCCAGTGGAACTGGTACCACAACATATACAAATTTGGGGTTCCTAGCATCAAGTGGCCCCGAGATATGGGGCCCCAAATTTGGTTCGGAAAATGTCATTCTCTGCTGCAGAAAAGTGCTTGACATTTTCTGAACTGAATTTGGGGCCCCGTATCTCAGCCACATTTAGTGCGCAAACCCAGTGGAACTCGTACCATAACATATCCAAAGCTGGGGTTACTAGCACTAATTGGCCCCGAGATACGGGGCCCCAAAATCGGTCAACTGTGTCCATCTGCAGCAATGTCATTTCGGGACTCCTTGGGTTCAGAGACTCAAAATTTGGCTGCAGCTAGGGGGCATCTAGGAACCCTTAACTACCGAGTTTGAAGTTTGGGGGACCTATGGCTGCAAATGGGCACAGTGAGGCTGCAAATGGGCATTGTTGACCCTCTTTTCCACTTACGGTAGCTTTGCATTTCTCACCCTCGTCTTATACTTGGGTCACTAAGTTTTTCCCATTTTTTTGTGGTAAATTAGGGCCTCGACTTATACTCGGAACGACTTATACTCGAGTATATACGGTAATACAAAAAGGGCCAAGACCAGGTACCCACCACCAACACCAAGATCATGTTAGAAATAGACAACTTTGTCTGTTTAAGAGCAGCTGCATCACGCTTCAACCATGCATGCACATGCCTATAACCAGGCTATTTTTAATTAGAGTGGGTAATATTTATGGATCAGACTATTGATCTCAGTGACATGCACCATGTGTAACAAAGTCTGTCCTGTCACTAGGTTTAATTAAAAACCCTTTTTAACAAAAATGACCCCTGTTAAGGGGGGGTTGATTGAGTCAGTGAAAGGGGGTTCTACAAAGTATTGACTCAGGGGGGCTTAAAACAAATGCCCCCCACACTTTTCACCTATTTATTTGTAAAAAATTTGGAAAAACATTTATAATTTCCCTTCCACTTTACAATTATGTGCCACTTTGCGTTGGTCTATCACATAAAATCCCAATAAAATACATTTACATTTTTGGTTGTAACATGACACAATGTGGGAAATTTCAAGTGGTATGAATACTTTTTCAAGGCACTGTATATACAGCATGTTGGACCGTTACCTGATATTTTAAATATTCTCTTCTAACAGGAGAAGTTACCCATTATTATTATTATGTAGCACCCTCCTAGGTAAGTTGCTAGGGTGTATATAGTTAGAATAGTGTGGTCTGCTGCTTAACAGGAAACTAAGGTGAAATATAGTAGTTTTCTTGCCAATATCTGCATTGACTCATCTGTATCCAGGAAGTTTTGGAAATTGTTGGGTGGACAGGAGTGACTCATGCAGATCAGCGGCATGAATATGAATGCCATCCCATCTAATTACAGGCATAGGGGCCCCAATGCATGCTGGGAAGGGTATTTATATTCATTGAGGACACACAGGAAGTGGTCTTTGCCTGGGAAGGAGAGTCCGGCTGAGGAGGGGGGCGCTCTGCCCTCCTCAGCACCTGCTGCCAATGCGGCCTCAAGCTGGAGGCCTGAACGAAGGAGAGCTGACTGAGGAGAGACATGTCTGAGTGGATCTGTTTGTGACTCCTGTGAGTACAGACCAACGATCTAGGGGCCTGTTCTTTTGTAGGCTACCCCTCTGTGCTAGGAAAGTCAGCTACTGGGTACAGCAGAAAGGGGATACTGGCTAATGTCCTGAAGAGCAATACAAAATACACAAACAGCGCACAATGGGACCAGAAAAATAAAGAAATATTATAAAGATGAAAAGATTAAATATAAAATAAAACTAAATGAGAAGAAATAATTTTCTTTACGATACCGCCAGATGCCAAGGGGTTAATATCAGCAAATGTGTTCAAATTCCTGGTCCGAAATAAGGAGACCCAATGACTCAAATATACAGGGATTAAAAAAGAGAGACACTGCTCTCTATACTACAGCTGCTGGCTTAATGGTGGATGTCACTCATGCTCTGTACCAGGGGATGTATTGTCGCTCGTGTCACAGCGGAACTTCCACGGGCAGCATGCTGATCAGGCAAGCAGATACCTGGCATCCTGGGGGGCACTCTGAACGGCGAGAGCTGGAACCGAAAGCCGGAAGACAGGGTCAGAGCCGGACTTTGACTTTGACAAAGCAAAGGCACGTGAAACATGTTAGTCACGGTCGCCACGACAACATCGAGCTTGCGTGCCGCCTAGCACCTTGTGACCTCCTGTATCCGGCTTGACACTGGTACAGTGTGTTGCGAAGAGCTTGTGGCATCAAATCTTTTCCTGGGAACCAACTTCATATTATATACTGCTGGTATGATGTCTGGTACCTCGCTCGCAATGCACTCTGTGATGATTCCCAGGAAAACTTTTCAATTTGTTAACTGTGAGGCATTTGGTCTACAAGCCACAAACCCTTATCTCTAATAAGAGATTCTTTTTCTTTTACTGGATTGATAATGGCCTCAGCAAAAGTATTGAGATGATCTTCTCAGATGGAAAGCAGTGGTTAAGTTTACGTCTGGTGACCCCTTGCCTGGTGTGATTGGTCCTGGAGTGGAGGATGCCCACTCCTTCTATGTCTGTCCCTGCCTGTGTCCCCATGGGAATTGACGCTTCTGATCTTCACCATTTTAAAGCTAATTGATCCTTCAGCTCCTGAAGATGTAGAATAGTAAAAATGTGAGAAATGCGTCAAGCTATACAGTCTTTTACAACCACTATAGGAGGAAATTATTATTAATATAATGGTGTACCCATAGTTTGTTAGCATGAACTCCAGTGAAGTGTGGGGTAGAGTTAGAACTATATTTGGGTCTCTGTGACTATATTGCTCTCATTGTTTTATCCTACAATTTTTTTATGGAAGCATTTTTTTATATATTTTGTAAAAAGTAAAGCTATATTGTTTTATAGAAAAACATTCTAAGTTTGTGATGTCTCAAAAGTCCTGACTCTTAAAAAAAAAATCCTATTTACAACGATATATGAATAATGAGGATATGGCACAGTTAAAAGAGCCCAATCATTCAATAAGCGGCTGTATTTTTTGGCTATCACAAATGGTTCCTGTGGACATTTTCATTTCTGCAAAACTTTTTGATATAATTAGCTGTCACTAGAGGTATCACCATTAGGAGGAAGGAGGTCCTGATTCCTCTATATAGATCTTTATATTACTAGAGGGATCACCAGCAAGAGGAAAGAGGTCCTGATTCTTCTATAGATCTTTAGTTAGGCCACATTTAGAATACTGTGTCCAGTGTGGAGACCTCACTCATTTACGGGCAACAAAAATAGTGGAAGGCTTGATGGATAAAACATATCAGGAGAGACTTCAGGAACCTAATAAATACAGTCTGGAGGAAAGAAGGGAAAGAGTAGACCTGATGGAAACATGTAAATACATGAAGGGTGTGATTAAGGTTCAGGAGGGCAGTATTTTGAGTATGAAGCCAAGATCAAATACACCAAATACACAGGGACATGTCCTCATTCTAGGAAACCTCAAAACTATATAACAAGAGAGTGTTATTTTACCAAATGTGTGTGTGTATATATATATATATATATATATATATATATATATATATATATATACAACCCCTGGCAAAAATTATGGAATCACCAGTCCCTGAGGATGTTCCTTCAGTTGTTTATTGTTGTAGGAATCACTCAATTCTGAGGAAAAAATTATGGAATCACCCTGTACATTTTCATTACAAACACTAACACCTGCATCAGATTAAATCTGCTTGTTAGTATGAAGGTAAAGAGGGTAAATCATCACACAGTGTTGCACAAGATGTTGGTTGTTCACAGTGGGCTGTGTCTAAAACATGGACCAAATACAAACAACATGGGAAGGTGGTTAAAGGCAAGCATACTGGTAGACCAAGGAAGACATCAAAGCGTCAAGACAGAAAACTTAAAGCAATATGCCTTGAAAACAGAAAATGTACAACAAAACAAATGAGGAACAAATGGGAGGAAACTGGAGTCAACATCTGTGACCGAACTGTAAGAAACCGCCTAAAGGAAATGGGATTTACATACAGAAAAGCTAAAAGAAAGCCATCTCTAACACCTAAATACAAAAAAACAAGGTTACAATGGGCTAAGGAAAGGCAATCGTGGACTGTGGATGATTGGATGAAAGTCATATTCAGTGATGAATCTCGAATCTGCATTGGGCAAGGTGATGATGCTGGAACTTTTGTTTGGTGCCGTTCCAATGAGATTTATGCAGACGACGGTCTGAAGAAAACATGCAAATTTCCACAGTCAATTATGATATGGGGCTGCATGTCAGGTAAAGGCACTGGGGAGATGGCTGTCATTAAATCTTCAATAAATACACAGGTTTACATTGAAATTTTGGACACTTTTCTATTGAAAGGATGTTTGGGGGATGATGAAATCATTTATCAAGATGATAGAGCAAAAACTGTGAAAAAATTCCTTGAAGAAAGACACATCAGGTCAATGTCATGGCCTGCAAACAGTCCGGATCTCAATCCAATTGGAAATCTGTGGTGGAAGTTAAAGAAAATGGTCCATGATGAGGCTCCAACCTGCAAAGATGATTTGGCAACAGCAATCAGAGAAGGCTGGAGCCAGATTGATGAAGAGTTCTGTTTATCACTCATTAAGTCAATGCCTCAGAGACTGCGAGCAGTTATAAAAGCCAGAGGTGGTGCAACAAAGTACTAGTGATGTGTTGAAGTCTTATATTGTTTATTTTTCATGATTCCATCATTTTTTCCTCAGAGTTGAGTGATTCCATAATTTATTCCCTGTGCTTGTTCTATAAATCTAACTGTTTCTGGCCACCACAATTATTTTTCTTGATTTCTTTTAGTGTTTCTTAAAGCCAGAAAGTTGCCATTTGAAATGCCTTTAGTTTTTGGCCATGTCTGTGATCTGCTTTTTTTCTACAACAATAAACAACTGAAGGAACATCCTCAGGGACTGGTGATTCCATAATTTTTGCCAGGGGTTGTATATATATATATATATATATATATATATATATATACCGTATAGGCCACTTTGGGAGCCACATGCCAAGTCTGTGTTATCAGGTGCCCATGAGAGTTAGAATACATAGGCCGAACTATACAACAACTCCAAATGCAGCTAAAAGAACATGTTACCAACATTAAAAATGGATATCCGAAACATAGTCTATCCCATCATTATGCTACCCACCACAATAGGAGCTTAAAGGGTACAGTATTTCTGGGCATTGATAAATTCACGGGAAACTGGAGGGGTAGCCACATGACCAGAGGAGTGTCCAAACTGGAGACCCAATGGATCTATAAGGCCAGAACTTACAATCCTCACGGTATGAACGTGGAATGGGATATAAACACATTTATCAGTAATGAATAATGGAAGGCTTAATTAATAGTAATAAAGTATCCCATTAACATTGAATAGTTTGCTGGGGTAGGCGTATTTTTATATTTTTTTTCTTTTCTTTTTTTATCATGTTTTGTATAAATTCAATTTTTTAGATATTTTTATCCCTGTTTCTGTGTGTGTATAGTTTACCATATATATGGTTGATTGTAATTTTCCCTCAAACCACAAGATGGCGCTTTGTCCAAGTGCAATACATGTTTGTTAAAAAACATTCTTTTCAAACTTTATTCATTTTATACTGGCATTTTATTAAGCTACAGTATAAAGTTTTAACTTTTTGATGCCTCTTTTTTGATTGAATGAGATGATCGAAGGCTAATAAAGGGTGTTGATTCGGCTGCCCATATTTTGAGATGGGAATGAGGGACACCTACTAGCAAATGTATGTAGGCATAGGACACACCTCCTGCCACACCCCCTTAAAGGAAATTTAACCACAAAAAAGGTTAATTAAATTCACAATGGCTTTTTTTTTTTTACCACTACTATTCTTTTATATTGGCTTTTAAAATCTACAAATGTAGCAATTTAGAATTTGGATAAAAGGTTTAGCACTGGGAAATACTTTTTGAAAGATAAAAAGTGCATTTTATATACAACTATATAGATCAGACCAAAATGAGGGACAAATGAGGAGGAAAGAGGGACAGAGGGACATTGCTCCAAATCAGGGACCGTCCCTCAAAATCAGGGATAGTTGGGAACTATGCCATACGTGTATGAGCGGTGTTGTCACATCCGGTGCTTGGAACGTATCTTACTTCCTCATTTCAATTAGTGTGTCCCGCATATATAATCCAGCCAAGCGTCCGTCTAGCCATGTACCTGACGACATTCTCTGATGAAACGGCGTAGGGAGGAGTCGGCGACGAGACGCTACTGCATGCTGGGACACGGCCGCCATCTTTGTGGTGAGGAAAGGCTGCATACATGCAAACAGAGCTCAATTTGTTTGTTGTCAATGTGAGTTAATTTTATTCATTTTTACTCAATTAAACACTATCCTGATGTACTGCGCAATGAGGCATTTTTCCTTTTGTCCACATGGGATGTTGTATGTGTGGTGATTACTGTCAGAGTGCTTCTGGGGTGAACCTTGAATTAGGAGAGTTATACCCGGGTTTGCTGCATACACTATCCGGTCTGCTGCTATAGATGTATGAAGATCGATGGGCTTCCTGTATACTTCATATGTGCTAATGTGACCTTTGTGATGAGGGTCCATTTAATAGGGTAAGCAGCTGTATTGTCCGGTGCTGGTGATGAGTCTCCCTATCTTCTGCTTACCACAGACTGAACCATCATTTGAACGTTCGTTCCTGAATAAATTCTTAGGACTATTAAGCGCTGCACCTTTACTATATATGTGTTTAGGTTTTCAGATAGAAGGGACATGGGAAAGTATGACCACGGCTGCTAATTCTGTGATGTACATTACCAAGCCATCATGAATCCCTCTACTACTTTACTTAAATGAAAAAGGATTGTCCGAAACAAACTGTAAAAAGGTGTGCCGCATCCCAAATGTAGGGTAGGGCCAGGGGTATGACGGTTCTTTGGCTGAGTCTTTGTTTGGCACCTCTAAACAGCCGGCGACTCTGCCAAGCTTACATCCTTTCAGACTTCCCAACCATCCCCCCTACTCTCTATCGATCTACAAGTGTTACCATCTGTTCATTTAGATCCTCCCCTTTTTGGGCCCCAGTACACATGCCAGTCCGCTGATAGTCTAAACCTTCAGAATTCAGCTGGGCTGTTGGGTATTTGAAGGGGGATGTTTTCTTCCCCCTTCATCACTTTTTGCCGAATTTGTTTTGGTGCCTATTGGTGGATAAGATCGGTGGGAGACCGCATGCCCCAACTTTCCTTATTTTAACTTGATTTTTTTTGGATGCATACATGTATCTCTTTGGCTATTACGATACATTATACTTCCTGTGAAAACCCCTGATGAAGGAGACTACAGTTCATCTCTGAAACGTTGTTGGGTTTAGGAATATTTATCACGCCGTTTGGCCTTATGCTTGTACTATATAATGCATCCTTTCTTTTATTCTGTGATTTCCATCTATTGAATAAACTTTATACTTTTTTACATTTACATATATTGTTTTGGTAGTGCCTTTAAAGCCCCTACTCCTTTACTTTGCCTGTAAAGGCCCATTTACTTTGGCCATAGATTCAATCAAGTCAAAATCCCCTGTCTATCGATCTTACATCTATTGCCATGTTAAATCATACCTGCTGTTCCGGGTCCTCTATGACCAGTAGATGGGCTCCCATCTCTTCACACACTTCCCGGCTCTCATTCCATGTTCTGAAAAATTTGCTAGATGAAATGCTATAACAGTTCTCTCTGTGCCGCAACCAGCCATCGGGACACACCACACATCCTATAAGAAAAGGTTTTCATTGCTTTAAAAATCTTAAAATCAGCATAAATGAAAATGCAAAAAACCTTGTCATTCAAAGCTCAACTTTCTTAGCCAAGCAATGGGAGCTTACATACACTGATTAGCCATAACATTATGACCAACCACCTAATATTGAGTAGGTCCCTCTTTGGCCACCAAAACAGCTCTGACCCATTGAGGTATGGACTCCACTGGACAAGGCATCACACTGCCTCTGCTGGCTTGCCTTTTTCACATACTGCATCCTGGTGCCATCTCTTCCCCAGGAAAGTGACACGCACGTACCTGGCCATCTACTGAATGTAAAAGAAAACAAATGTGATTTATCAGACCAGGTCACCTTCTTCAATTGCTCCGTAGTCCAGTTCTGATGCTCACATCCTCATTGTAGGAGCTTTTGGCACGGATCAGCATGGAGACCCTAACCAGTCTGCGGTTACACAGCCCCATAAACAGCAAACTATGCTCTGTGTGTTCTGACACCTACCTATCAGAACCAATATGAACTTTTTCAACAATTTGAGCTACAGTAGCTCTTCTATTGGATTGTACTACACAGGTCAGCCTTCGCTCTCCACATGTATCAATGAGCCTTCACTGCCCATTATCTTGTCGTCAGTTTTCTTTCCTTGAATCAATTTTGGTTGGCAGTGTTAATTTTGTCAGCAAATTTCGACTTAGTTTTAGTCTTATGCCCTGTACACACGGTCGGATTTTCCGATGGAAATGTCCGATCGGAGCGTGTTGTCAGAAATTCCGACCGTGTGTGGGCTCCATCGGACATTTTCCATCGGATTTTCCGACACACAAAGTTGGAGAGCAGGAGATAAAATTTTCCGACAATTGGCCATTTATAGTCCCGACGTACGTGTTTTACGTCACCGCGTTTAGAACGATCGGATTTTCCGACAACTTTGTGCGACCGTGTGTAGACAAAACAAGTTTGAGCCAACATCCGTCGGAAAAAATCCTAGGATTTTGTTGTCGGAATGTCCGAACAAAGTCCGACCGTGTGTACGCCCTATTAGTCTTAGGACTAAAATTGCAGTTTAGTTTTATGCCGCGTACACACGACCGGACTTTTCGGCATCAAAGGTCCGACAGAACGAATCCGTCGGACAATTCGATCGTGTGTGGGCTTCATTGGACCTTCATCGGACCTTTTCTGTCGAAAATTCAGACGGACCTAGAAATAGAACATGTTTGAAATCTTTCCGATGGACTTGATTCCTATCGAAAAAACCCTTCATCTGTATGCTAGTCCGACGGACCGAAAACGACACAAGGGCAGCTATTGGCTACTGAACATCCTTTTCTAGTCCGGTTGTACGTCATCACGTTCGAAACGATCAGATTTTAGTGTGATCGATTGTAGGCAAGTCCGTTTCGTTGGAACTCCGTCGGAACTTCGGCAAAAAGTCCTTCGGAGTTCAGTCCGACGAGAAGTCCGCTCGTGTGTACACGGCATTAGTCCCATTTTAGTCTTCTGCAATTGCTTTAGTTTTAGTCGTATTTAGTCAACTAAATCTCCAGTTCATTTTAGTTGACTAAAATGTCCTACGTTTTAGTTGACTAAAATCTCCAGTACATTTTAGTCGACTAAAACTCATTTTATTCTTCTAAAATCAAATGGGTGTAGTTAAATTGTAATGCATTAGTTAACATTTCTCTACAATATCCAAACTCATTATATACTGCTGGAGTGAAAAATCGAATGTTATTATTTATGGTATTGAGATATAAATGTGCACTACAGACCAGTGTTAATTTTGAAGTCAAATTTCAACCTAGTTTTAGTCTTATGCCACGTACACACGATCGGACATTCCGACAACAAAATCCATGGATTTTTTCCGACGGATGTTGGCTCAAACTTGTCTTGCATACACATGGTCACACAAAGTTGATCGGAAATTCAGAACGTCACATATGACGAGCTGAGAAAAATGAAGTTTAATAGCCAGTGCGGCTCTTCTGCTTGATTCCGAGCATGCGTGGAACTTTGTACGTCGGAATTGTGTACACACGATCGGAATTTGCACAAACGGATTTTGTTGTCGGAAAATTTGAGAACCAGATCTAAAATTTTGTGCGACGGAAATTCTGATGGAAACTGTCCGATGGAGCCTACACTTTGACACTTTTGCTCAACCACTGTCCAATCACAGTCTAAGGTGCGGTGGGGACCAGGCCATATTGCTTAACCACTTAAGGACTGGAAGGATCTACCCCTTAACGACCAAGCCATTTTTTGCGATACGGCACTGCGTCGCTTTAACTGGCAATTGAGTGGATGTGCAATGCTGTACCCAAACAAAATTGATGTCCTTTTTTCCCCCACAAATAGAGCTTTCTTTTGGTGGTATTTGATCACCTCTGTGTTTTTTATTGTTTGCGCTATAAACAAAAAAAGAGCGACAATTTGAAAAAAAAAACAATATTTATACACATTCTACATATTTTTATGTAGTACTCCTCAGAGTGCATGGTCTGTGTGTGAGGGGGGGGGGGGAATATTTCGAAAATACACATTTCTATTGCATACTATACAGACAGGTGTCAGAGACCTAGATTATATAGTAGAATGTTAAATGTAAATGTATGGTTTTAGATGTGTATGAGGTTTGTTTGTTATGTAAAAAATTTTTTGTAAAACTGTTTTGGATAAATAAAGATTTTGAAAAAAAAAAAAAATCGCAATAAGTGTATATTGATTAGTTAAAGCGTCTACAAAATAGGGGATAGTTTTATGACATTTTTATTATAAATTTTTTTCTTTAGCGGGACTGCAACATTGCGGTGGACAGATTGGACACTTTTGACACTTTTTTGAGACATTCATACAGCGATCAGAGCCCAAAATAGCCACTGATTACTGTATAAATGTCACTGGCAGGGAAGGGGTTAACACTAGGGGGCGATCCAGGGGTTGCATTTGATACGTAGGGAGTGTTTTTAGCTGTGGGGGTGGGGAGGGGACTGCCTGGAGGAGGAGACTGATCGCTGTTCTTAATCTGTATGAACAGCAGATCTGTCTTTCCTCCCCTGACAGAACGGAGATCTGTCTATTTTCCATTGATCTCCATTCTGTCTCTGTCAGGAGCGATCGCGGGTGGCCGGCGCGTCGCTCTGCGGGCTTGTGCGTGCGCGCCCCCTACAGCTCTTAAAGCACCCAACGTACAGTACGGTTATTCACCCAGGGGAGCCAGCCTGCTGCAGTACAACTGCGGCGACTGGTCCTTAAGCAGTTAAAGTGGAAGTTTTTGTTTCTCAATCAACAATAGGGCCTCCTTCGCACAGCCGTTTAACTGCATCCACCTGATACCAGCTGCAGAAATAAGTGTATTCTTGCAGCTGGAATCACAGGTGCATGCGGGTAGCAGCAGCTGCTCGGCCTATATAAACTAATGACAGGCTGACAGCAGCTGCCATTGTTCACATGTACCGCACACAAAGCGGTTACCTGCAGTTAGGGACAAATATCCGAGCGTGAACACAGCTGACTGTGTCTAGCTTCAGATATCTGTCCCTAACCACAGGTAACCACGCGGTGTGCAAATACATGTAATACATACAGCTGATCAGGCGGACTGGAACACCTGATTGGCTTACGCCAATCTGATCAGGTATATCAACACTGACATCTGGCTGCTATGTGTCAATCTACTGGCCGCCGCCTTGATGTCAGTTGTATCCCATGTCTTAAAGGTAAATGATACTGCTATACTGGTTACTACATGGACATGGCTTTTGTCCATGTGCCTACTATATTCTTTTTTTTGTTTACAAAAGTTTTATTTGGAAGTTTGGATGAACAGACATTAGGTATAAAATGACATCAAAATATTGCATTAAAGTGATTGGTTGTATACAATGAAGGAGGATATTTAACATCGTATAACAGATGTGGTTATATACAATGAACGAATGTTAATATATAAATAAAGAAAAAAAAGTAAGATATAACATAGCATTCTCATAAGGAAATGAGAGAAGATGATAATATTATGTTAAAGACAGTTAGGTTGGGTTCCAATAGGCCCATTTCTTTTTGTGAATATGGATAGTATCATTAAGGGTGTGATAAATCCACTCAGAGAGTCTAAGGAGTTCCATTCTATTTATTACTTGTTGCCATGACAAATTAGTGGATTTCCAATTATAGGCCGTCATCCAGTGTATGGAACTGCACAGGGAGTGGAACAGTCTCAGACGTGCCTACTATATTCTATCAGTACCTTTTTGTTTCTATTACTCTGCAACATGATTAGGTCAATTTAAAGTGGAGTTCCACTCACTTTTACAACTCTTCAGCATCCCTCACTAAACTGTGCACTGTAAACGAATTGGATATTTTTTTATTTTTTTTCTCAGCACCTACTGTATATCTGCTGTATTCATTTTTCACTTCCTCCTCCCTGGCCGTGGCCCATCGCATCATTTCCTGTTTGCAATGCCTTCTGGGAAGGGGTGGCAACTTCCTCTGACACTGCCGTTGCTATGGAAACCTGGCCTGAAACCCTATTACTCTGCTTGTGCTGCACTGAGCATGTGCGAGATCTGCAAGGATGAGATCCAGGAAGAAATACAGTCTGGATTCAGATGCCCACACTTAAGATGGCCGCGGCCTGCTGTAAGTTTATAAAATAACAAACTACTGCTATAAACTAACAAAACGGACCTTAGTTTACAGACTAACTTTACTAGAATACACTAAGCTTGTGTATTATAGGGGTATTTTTATTTAAAAAGTATAATTTCGGCCGGAACACCACTTTAACTACTCTCCTGTCATGATTGCCCCTACAGTGGCCGGACCTGTTTGCTGCTGTGAAACCAGGGGTCCCTTGTGAATGCATCTCGATATTTAGCCTATGGACACACGGATATCCTTTATGCCGTGTCTGTGGATTCATGCAGCCAGCATGTACTTTTTTCTGCTTTTATTCTTTCACTGCTCAATGAGTCAATAACATATATGTAAGTACTTTCCACATCATTATTTTTGCAATATGATACAACAGGCTCTAAATTACATTATTGATGCCTATGTTATAAATACTATGTTTGTATTGCTATACATATACATATTTGTGTTACAGATATGACAATAATATACCCATTTATAAATTTCCCCTGAAGAAGGAAAAGTACACTCCAATGCGATTTTCCGAAACATGTCGGGATATATGCTGTGCAATTCAAATTGAGTTCAACTTACCATGAGTAGCACTTTGGATTACCAGCTTTGGGTGATATATATTGTATAACTCTTGATGTTTATCATTGGTGCATTGTTTGTACTGTGAACGATTTTGAGTCCTTTTAATACTACTTTTCTATTCATGCACTTTTGTGCCTTTTACACTTATTTACTCTCAATTTATTCCTTCCTGCCCTTCAAAGTCCAAGGGGGCGTCCATTTAGTGCATTTCCTTGCATTTTTTTCTCTTTACAATGCTATGTAGGATGTTGGCAGGCCAGCACACTATCCAATTCTTATAATCTGTACCTTTTGTCCTGTATGGTAACTGCATGCAGAGAGAGAGGAGCTGTCAGAATTCATATATGATGTCGGGGTGGGTGGGACCGAGCAGATATCTGAACACCAGCCAATAGGATGGGTCTGCTATGTGTATATAGCCCCGCCCCCTTTCTCAAGCTGCTCAATTATTGGCTGATGTTCAATAGCTGCTCAGTCCTGCTCGGATGTCACACAGGCACAGCGAGCAGAGTGAAGCCGCCTCCCTCTCCAGTGTTTATGTGTACACAGGGGGAGGGGACCTGCTGTGCCTGTGCCGCACTGATCTGAGGTACTGAATGGGATGGGGGGATCTGTCTGTGCTGGAGGGGGGGTCTGTGCTGAAGGGGGGGTCTGTGCTGAAGAGGGGGGTCCATCTGTGCTGAAGGGGGGTCTTTGCTGAAGGGGGGGTCTGTGCTGAATGAGGAGTATGTGTAATGTAAAGGGGTCCAGAGGTGTAGGGGGCTGTGTAATGTAAAGAGGTGCAGTGATACAGGGTTCTGTGTAATGTAAAGGGGTCCAGAGGTGCAGGGTCCTGTGTAATGTAAAGGGGTCCAGTGGTGCAGGGTGCTGCTGTGTAATGTAAAGGGGTCCAGTGGTGCAGGATGCTGCTGTGTAATGTAAAGGGGTGCAGTGATACAGGGTCCTGTGTAATGTAGAGGGGTCCAGTGGTGCAGGGTCCTGTGTAATGTAAAGGGGTCCAGTGGTGCAGGGTGCTGTGTAATGTAAAGGGGTCCAGTGGTGCAGGGTGCTGTGTAATGTAAAGGGGTCCAGTGGTGCAGGGTGTTGTGTAATGGAAAGCGGTCCAACGGTGCAGGGTGCTGTGTAATGTAAAGGGGCCCTGAGGGGAAGGGTGCTGTGTAATGTAAAGGGGTCCAGAGGTGCAGGGTGCTGTGTAATGTAAAGGGGTCCAGTGGTGCAGTTGTGGAGAGGGGGTGCTTCCAATCAGTGCCACGGAGTGCCAATCAGTGCCGCCTGTCAGTGCCAGTGCTTCCAATCAGTGCCATCTGGCAGTGCCAATCAGTACTTCCAATCAGTGTTCCTGTCAGTGCCAATCAATGCCAGTGCCGCCTGTCAGTGCCAATCAGTGCTTCCAATCAGTGCCACCTGTCAGTGCCAATCAGTGCCGCTTATCAGTGCTGCCAATCAGTGCTGTTAATCAGTGCCCATCAGTGCACTGAGAGCAGGGATCAGGGTGATGAACTCAGCCTCCAGGCACATTGTCCAAGAGGGTGCCGGCCTGGTGGGGTTCAACTAAAATATGTTGTTTATTAATGCCACATGCTGATTTTAATATAACAGGTAATCACCACACTACTATTTACAATAAACTACTGGAGGTAAAATAAAAAAAGTGTAATTGAAAGGCCTGCCACTAAGTACTGTTATGTGTTCCCACACCACAAACAAAAAAAAAGTGCAGCGCTAACTTACTGATCAATAACTTAACAATAATGGTGGAATCCTCTAATGTATGGAAATCTCAATAAACTTCAATATTATCACAATACCGATCTCTGTGATACGCAACTTCACATATTACACATCAAGCTGAAAATAAGACATACTGTATTAAAAATAAGCTTAGCAGGGATGGTGGAAATCCCTCCTATAGATATGTACCATACAGATTAACCTCAAGTGAAACAACCTTTTAGTTGGGAGGTTCCCACCATTATAGCACTTTGGAATTATTTATTTTTTATTTTGTTACACTTAATTTTAGATGTTTTAGTTACTATTATAATGTGAATTTTTGCACTTGAAGGTAATTTTCCACCACCCATGTCTTAATGGACCTTGCTTTGTGCACTGGTGTGCAGTCATGTTGGAACAGGAAGGGGCCATCCCCAAACTGTTCCCACAAAGTTGGGGGCATGAAATTGTCCAAAATGTCTTGGTATACTGACACCCTAAGAGTTCCCTTCACTGGAACTAAGGGGCCAAGCCCAACCCCTGAAAATCAATGAGCGAGCGCCCCCCCCCTCCTGAACCTTACCATGCCCTCAACATGGGGGGTGGGCGCTTTGGGGCAGGGGGGCGCCCTGTGGCCCCCCCACCCCACAGCACCTTGTCCCCATGTTGATGAGGACAAGGGCCTCTTCCCAACAACCCTGGCCGTTGGTTGTCGGGGTCTGCGGGCGGAGGGCTTATCTGAATCCGGGAGCCCACTTTAATTCACCTGGGGGGAAAATGTATCAATAAAAAAACACACTAGACAGGTTTTTAAAGTAATTTATTAGGCAGCTCCGGGGGGTCTTCTTCCGACTTCGGGGTTCTTCTTCTTAATTCTGCGCTCTCCAACCTCTTCTCCCGGTGTCCGGTTCTTCTCCCGCTCCCCGGCCTCTTCTCCCGGTGTCCGGTTCTACTCCCGATCTCCGGATCTTCTGCCGGGCTCCTCCGCTAACTTCTGCTCTTTTGCCGCTCTTTTGTTAGCAGTGGCCCGGTCTTCTCCGCCGTCTTATTCCTTCTTCTCTTCTTCCAATGTTGACACGACGCTCTCTCCCGCTGTAATGCTGTGTGAGCGGTGCACAATGACTAATATAGGCATTGGGCATGGTCACCGGGTGATGTCACCCGGTGACCCTGCCCCCTTATGACGTCACAGTCCTGGGGCAGAGACATCGCTGCAAAAGAAGCCCACTTTCAGACATGCTATCATTCATTCCCTGATGGGTTTTACTTCCTCTTTATTTCCCTGCAAAGGTAAAGCATAATGGGCTACTATGCATCGCATAGTAGCCCATTATGTGTCACTTACCTGAAACCGAAGCCTGCGATGTCACCGCTGTCCCCACTAGCAGCAGCGAGCGTCCATCTTCACCCCTCTTCCTTCCGGGGCCATAAACTCAGGCTCTGTGACTGGCCTGAGGCGTGCGCGCGGGAGCTGCCAGTCGTGGCATGACCCCTTTAGAAACGGCACAATCTGCCCTTTTTAAAGTGTGCATGCGCCGTAGACGTCGGCGCATTCGCCGTAGACTTCGGTGCATGACTTTCTTGTAAATATCTCCTAAACTGTGGAGGTTTAGGAGATATTTCCAGCACCTACAGATAAGCCTTTAAATCACTTTAAGCCTTTAAACCACTTTAAATCAGGCCATATGAGAAGAGAGAGTCACTGCTCTGATTCATTCATTTGTGTGTGTAAATTTTAGGTTACGCTATTGAGCTCTGTACACAACTTACTTTTTATTCATGTGGTAAGGAGAAAGGGGAAAATATGTGAAAAGGAGCCTAAAGCTTTACCTTTTAGCTGCATAAAAGACTACATCAATTGCAATATTTAATATTTTCCTTCCCATAATAAAGACCAAAGCATATGTACAAACTGCTATACTGTACATTCTATTTGAATAATAAAGGTACCTTTGGTACCTTATCCTAATATTACATGATAGATATTTTTATAGTACATATGGTCAATTATATAAATACATTCATGTGAATAGCATTGTACATCTCACAGGGTTCCTCATTATTTCTAGATCTGATTGGGTCAAGTTGATTCTGGAAAATAATCCTCCATATGGAGTTAATAGAAGATATGTAGACTGTATCTAATAAAAACAAACTTACCTGCAGATGACTGGCTGAGGTTCTTCCTTAGCTGGACAATCTCTTTTTGCAAAGACTGACCTTTATAAACTGGAAGACACAAAGAGAGGAGACATAATGGGTGGAATGAAACTCTTATGCCCCTTACACGCGATCGGAAATTCTGCCAGCAAAAGTCCGATGTGAGCTTTTGGTCGGAAATTCCGACCATGTGTATGCTCCATCGGACTTCTGCTAGCAGAATTTCCGCCAGCAAAAGGTTGAGAGCAGGTTCTCTATTTTTCCGACGAAAAAAGTTCCTATCTGAAATTCTGATCGTCTGTAGCAATTCCAACGTGCAAAATTCCTACGCATGCTCTGAAACAATTTGACGCACGCTCGGAAGCATTGAACTTCATTTTCTCGGCTCGTTGTAGCGTTGTACGTTACCACGTTCTTGACAGTCGAAAGTTCAGCGAACTTTTGTTTGACCGAGTGTATGTAAGGCAAGCTTGAGCGGAATTCCGTCGGAAAAACCATCCAAGGTTTTTCTGACAGAAATTCCGATCGTGTGTACTGGGCATCACATATTAGAAGGGTCATCATTTATCACTGTGAATATCAGAGAGAAGAATTATTTCCAAGGGTCTTTGTGTCTCATCAGCAAACCATTTCATTAGACAGTTTGATAAAACAGGTCCAGTGACTTTCCCTTCTTAGGGATTGTGTCCACCATATTGTATAACTTACCCAGCGCTGCAATGACGCAGCTGATGATGATTTTGGATCCTATAAGGAGGGTTATAATGACCCCTTTCCATAAAAGACGCCAGAGTTTCTTCTTACTGTTACCTGTTGAGATTACCAGTAATTAATTTATTAATCATATTGCACTAAAACTGTTGGTAGTGTATATTCTAGAACTCTAGAAGTAGAGTGAAGGAATAAAGTTCAGTGGCGGGCTTCCTATCAGGTGAAGAGTCCGGAGTCGATCCTATCTTACCTTATAAGAAGGAAGTGACGTCACTGTGATGTAACTTCCTCCTCTACAGAATTGCATATCCTGGAAGTAGAGTAGAGCTGTGGAACTTCCTGACCACAAGCCAATCACATGTTCATAAAAATATTGTAAAAAAACATTTTTAGTATGTCTGGGATTCCATTCAAATAGCAGGTCTGGACCAAATTTTATAGGCTTTCGATCTAAATTAGTTAACTCAATGATGACAAGAAAAAAATGATCTGACTTTTCTACAAGTTCAAATGAAATTCTACTTATGTGTACCCAGCATAAAGCAGACTTCCACTCAAAAGTGGAAGCTTGGTTTGTTTGTTTCCTCCCCCCCCCTCTGGTGCCACATTTGGCACCTTTTGGTGGAAGGGGTGAACGGTACCTGTTTTTGACAGGTACCCGACCCCACTTCCGGAAGACTTGGCTGCAGCGAGGTCCCCCAGAAGTTCGGTCCCCCTCCTCTTTCCAATGCCGCTGGGCCCAGTTAGAAAGCGCAGCACGCTTCGTGCATGCGCAGTGGGGAACAGGCTGTAAAGACGAAAAGGCTTACCACGAATGGCGGCAGCTGCACCCTAGAGCCGATCAGAAAATCGTCTGGGGTGCCGACATCACAGGATTCCAGGACAGGTAAGTGTCCATATATTAAAAATCGGCAGCTACAGTATTTGTAGCTGCTGACTTTTCATTTTTTGGTGGGGGGGGGCTGATTTCCCTTTTTTCCCATAAATAGAGCTTTCTTTTGGTGGTGTTTGATCACCTCTGCGGTTTTTATTTTTTGCGCTATAAACAAAAAAAGAACAATTTTAAAAAATATATATATTTTCTGCTAGAAAACATATTCAGTAAAAAATCTAATTTCTTCATTAGTGTAGGCTAATTTGTATTCTGCTACATATTTTTGGTAAAAAAAAATCACAATTAGTGTATATTGATTGGTTTGTGCAAAATTTTTAGCATCTACAAAGAAATAGATTTAAGGAATTTTTTTTTTTTTTACTAGTAATGGCGGCAATCATCGATTGTAATCGAGACCGCGACATTGCGGTGGACGAATTGAACACAAAGTGACATTTTTTGGGGACCAGTGACACCAATACAGTGATCAGTGCTAAAAAATGCACTGTCACTGTACTAATGACACTGACAGGGAAGGGGTTAACATCAGGGGCAATAAAAGGGTTAAAGGATGAATACAGAGCTATCTCCTTCCATCCACTGACCATGCCCACATTCTAAGGGAGTTATACCAAAATAGTACCCTATGCCCAACAAGCCCTCCCCCTATAACACAGTACCAGCCAACCTCAGCAACAATTGACCATACCTTGGACACATTACTGTTCTCAGCCGCACTTTAATGCCCCGTACACACGGTCGGATTTTCCGATGGAAAATGTCCGATCGGAGCATGTTGTCGGAAATTCCGACCGTGTGTGGGCTCCATCGGACATTTTCCATCGGATTTTCCGACACACAAAGTTGGAGAGCAGGAGATAAAATTTTCCGACAACAAAATCCGTTGTCGGAAATTCCGATCGTGTGTACACAAATCCGACGGACAAAGTGCCACGCATGCTCAGAATAAATAAAGAGATGAAAGCTATTGGCCACTGCCCCGTTTATAGTCCCGACATACGTGTTTTACGTCACCGCGTTTAAAACGATCGGATTTTCCGACAACTTTGTGTGACGGTGAGTATGCAAGACAAGTTTGAGCCAACATCCGTCGGAAAAAATAGTAGGATTTTGTTGTCGGAATGTCCAAACAAAGTCCGACCGTGTGTACGCCCTATAATACATTTAGATCTACAGGTTGGGCCTTGACCCCCTCACCACGAATGATCCTATGTTGAAGTGATTGTATCTTCTATGTAACGGTATTTTGTGGCTGTACAAATCATCATTGTATAACTGTTGTACAAGATATCTGTAAAGGCTTCTTATGCCGCGTACACACGATCGGAAATTCGGCCAGCAAAAGACCGATAAGAACTTTTGGTCAGAAAATGCGACCGTGTGTACGCTCCATCGGACTTTTGCTGGCCGAATTCCAGCCAGCAAAAGATTGAGAGCATGTTCTCAATTTTTCGGTCGGAAAAAGTTCCTATGCAAAAATGCGATCGTCTGTAGCAATTCCGACGCGCAAAATTCCTACGAATGCTAGGAAACAATTCGACGCATGCTCAGAAGCATTGAACTTCATTTTCTCGGCTCGTCGTAGTGTTGTACGTCACCGCGTTCTTGATGGTCGAAAGTTCAGCGAACTTTTGTGTGACCGTGTGTATGCAAGCCAAGCTTGAGCGGAATCCCGTCGAAAAAGCCATCATATCTTTTTCCGACCAAAATACTGATCGTGTGTACGCGGCATAACTTTTCAATAAAAGAAAATTATTTGGAAAAAAAAAAAATAAAAGTGTTAAATGTGTTCCCTGGGAGTGCTTGCTAACTGTGTGGGGGATGCTGACACTGGACAAAGAGAGAGATCTGTGTTCCTGATTAGTAGGAATCACAGATCTCTCTCCCTGTCTGACAGAACGACGGTCTGCTTTGTTTACATAGGCAGACCGCCATTCTGTCATTCCAGAGAATGAAGGCAGGTGGCCAGCGCCCATCACGGCTGCCGGACCCGCTGATTGGCCTCCGCTGTGTTGAATCACAGCGGGTCGCCAGAAGCACACGCACGCGCCCCAGACCAGGGAGTGCGAACAACGTACAGGCACGTTGTTCCGCGCAGCCGGGCGGCCCTGCCACAGTATATGTGTAGTGGGCGGTCAGGAAGTAGTTAAGGAATTTAAGCTGAACTCCAGCTTACACTTTCAAGCAGTTTTTTTCTTTTGGAATAAAGGATTTACATAAATAAATAAATAAGAACTGGCGATTGTAAGCACCCCTGTCAGTGTTAAATGGTTTGTCTCAACCCTCTAAGTGCCACTTTTGCGGCATACCATAAAGATATGTAACACAGCGAAATAAGTGGTTCATCTAGCATAACCAACACACTATATCATGTAAGAAGAAGCGTAACAAAACACAGAAAAATCGTTAAAAGATAGTTTAAAAAAGTCTATAATAGTCCATTAGAGCTAATTAAAGGGGGTTCTGCAGTCAGTAGGCAGCTCCACCAAAGAGACGGGAATCACTCTCTGAAATACAAAAGAGAAGCACAAGGGGATGCCAATCTGAGAGCAGTATTGCAGGCGACCCAATACTTTTGGTAATATAGTGTATTTTGAACAAGCATCAGTTCACTGTTCACAGTGGACTGAACATCAGACACTGAGTCAAATGGTGCCTACAAATAAAAATGATATACTGTATTTATTGGCGTATAACACTCACTTTTTCACCATGAAAATCGGGTGCAAATAGCCTGTGCGTGTTATACGCCGATACTTCAATCTTAGCTTCCTCGGAGGGGACAGGGAGGGGGGCGGGATGAGCGCCATCAGATTACATACAGTGAGAATCTCCCGTTTACTTGGCGGCCTCTGTAATAGGATTTCCTGTCTCCTTGGCCACCATTGGACCAGTGATCTGTCTATCATAGGACATTCTCACTGTATGTAATCTGTCGGCGCTCGTCTCGCCCCCCTCCCTGTCCCCTCTAGGCTGCAGATGGGCATCAATCAGGCTGAACTGATGGCAATGGTGAGGCTGCTGCACTGATGGCAATGGTGAGGCTGTTGCATTGATGGCAATGGTGAGGCTGCATTGATGTGGAATGATGAGGCTGCATTGATGGCACTTGTGAGGCTGCAGATGAGCATTGATCAGGCTGCATTGATGGCAATGGTGAGGCTGCTGATGGGCACTGACCCTTATTTTGCTTCAAAGTTCCTTATTTAAAATTTAAGTTTTTTTCCTGAAACTTCCCTCTTAAAATGAATGTGCGTGTTATATGCCTGTGCGTGTTATATGCCGATAAATACGGTACTTGAACAAATTACCTATAAAACTGACATGGTGTACTAATTTTTATAATAATTATTATTATTATACAGGATTTTTACGCAGCGCTTAACAATGTAGAGGGAGGACAGCACAATCACAGTACAGTTCAATACAGAAGGGACAGGAGGGCCCGGCTCATAGAGCTTACATTCTAAAGGGAGGGGGTGATGGTACAAAAGGTAATAGATGCAGAGAATGATTATTTAAATCTAAATAAAAGTAAGTACCCTCCTACATTTACAACCACTTCAAATCCACAAAATTACAATAGGTTTTCCAGATTGGATGGCAATAATTAGAGCCTCCTTATGGGTTATGTAGGTGGAACCTGACTTATTTAAACTACAGACATCTATGGATATGCATATTGGATAGATTCATGCATTCATCCACCTTATAAATAAATATAGTATAGTGACATCTGGGATGCTGTTTTGATGTTACATTTTGAAAGAAGCTGGACGCCTAACAATAGAAAGGTGTCGGAGGCCATGTTGGTACACCCCGCACTGCTCAGTGCTAAACCTATAGCCTTTCAAAATTAAACATCCAAACAGCCTCCCAGATGTCACTATACTATATTCATTTATATACGCTCACTTTATCGCTAAACTTACTGTCAAATTCAAGATGTAGCTGGGTGTAGTAAGATGACCGCTACTGCCTTCTGACTGGTGTTCTGTCAGATTAGCAAACCTGGTAGCGGTGGAATGCATGCGCAGCTGACTGAATCTCACTTCCGTTCGCTGATCTGATGGATTGACTTCAAACTTATGTTCTCCAGAAAAGAAACCAAAACTAATGAAAATCAATCAAATGTGTCGATGGAGATTAGTGAATCACAAATGGTTGACTATCTCGAGGGAAACACATGGATTGACTCTGAGATAATGGACCCCCCTCCTATGTCTGGTCTAGCTAATAAATCTCAGCGTTTCCCTAGTTTCTCCAATAACAAATGTTTACAAATGTTTATTGAGGCAACCACGGAAGACATACGAGCTATAAACTGGGATAACATTGGACCTGTCAAGGATAATCTCTCACCTGATGAAAGAAAAGCCCTCCATGAATTAAAAATGCTACCCAACTGTATTATCAAACCAAGTGATAGGGGGGATGTAGTTCTATGGCCTGAAAGTGACTACTTGGAAGAAGTCTATAGACAGCTAAATGATTGTAGCTGCTATGAAAGATGGCCAAGTAATCCCTTTCCGTTACTGATTATGGAAATTGACCACCATTTGGCAAAAGCCTTTGGCTTAGTATGTCAAAAAGAACTCCTATTCCTTAGCATTACTAAATATAATATACCAACGTTCTATGTAACACCTAAAGTACATAAAAACCTTAAAAAAAAACCCTGGGAGACCCATTGTGTCAGGGGTGGGGGGTCCCCTCGAGAGAATAGGAAAATACATAGACAAAAGAATTAAACATCTTGTTAAGGAACTACCATCCTAAGTTCAGGACTCTGCAGATATACTGCGTAAACTGAATAATTTGGAGATACCGGAGGACTGTATACTAGCAGGGATTGATGTGGAATCCCCCAATCATCAATTCATCATGCAGTGGGAATAGATGCAGTATCCCAGTAGTTGGACATTAGACACCCCCTGGTGGGTCCCCATAATGATTTCCTGGTTGAGCCATTATGGGGCGTACACACGGGCGGACTTTTCGACCGGACTGGTCCGACGGAATTTCAACGAACTTTTGATGGACTTCCGACTGACTTTTTAACAAACGGACTTGCCTACACACGATCACACCAAAGTCCAACGGATTTGTACATGATGATGTACGACCGGACTAAAATAAGGAAGTTGATAGCCAGTAGCCAATAGCTGCCCTAGCGTCAGTTTTTGTCCGTCGGACTAGCATACAGACGAGCGGATTTCTGGGTCCGGCGGAGTTACAACGTAAAGATTTGAAGCATGTTCCAAATCTAAAGTCCGTCAGATTTTCGACTGGAAAAGTCCGCTGAAGGTCCGATGAAGCCCACACACGATTGGATTGTCCGCCAGACTCGGTCCATCGGACCAGTCCGGTCAAAAAGTTTGACCCTGTGTACGCCGCTTTAGAACTGGTTTTGAATAATAATTTTTTCAACCTTGATCGTAAATACTATCGACAAAAACGGGGTGTCACCATGGGGGCTCCCTGCGCCCCATCATATGCATGCTTGCACCTCAAATAGTGGGAAATAAAAGAGGTTTACAACCATCTGGCGTTCCTGGAACATGTAGCTCTCTGGGTACGCTTTATTGATGATGTCCTGGTGGTGTGGAGGGGGACTGTGTAGCAATTTGAGTCATTTATGGGAGAACTGAATAAAAACACAAGAAATATTTTTGTTACATATAAGGTGGATGAACACCAAATCGAGTTTTTAGATTTAATGATTCGTGAAGAGGACGGTAAAAATGTGACCAGTACGTTCAGAAAACCCACACCGGGGAATACTCTCCTCCACACCACCAGCCATCATTCATGGCCATTAATCAGGGGTATCCCGGTGGGACAATTTTTGAAAAGTCGCCGTAATTGTTCCAAACTCAGGGATTTTCAAAAAGAAAGCAATGAACTGGCCCAAAGATTTCGAAGTAGGAGATACCCCAACTCCGTTATCAGACAGGCCAAACAAAAAGCCCTAAGAAAACGGAGGGAAATCATTCTGGGCCTTGAACAGGACGAGGAAAAGCAAAATAAGGCGAGTGCAGATAAAATAGGACTGGTAACTCCCTATGGTACCCACTGGGAGTACCTGAAAAATATTTTGGGTAGACACTGGCACTTACTCATGTTGGATAAAAGACTTAAACAAATTCTGGGACCCCGCCCCAATATGATAGCAAAGCGTCCACCCACATTAAGTGGCGCCTTGGTTCATAGCGAATATACCCAGAAAATGACTAACAGTTACCCCTCTTTACCCTTTGCCCCACATATAGAGGGTATGCATCCTTGTGGACACTGCTCTATATGTAAATTTGTTATGAAAACAAGTACCTTTAAGGACTCTAGTAGCAGACAAACATATAGGATTAAGCCATTTGTAAACTGCTCTACAACCCATGTCGTTTACCAGATCATTTGCCCTGGTAGGAAAATATATGTAGGAAAGACAATTAGAGAATTTCGTAAAAGACTGGGTGAACATATTTCCAGTATAGTCACAAAAGATGATAAATCACCAGTGGCAATTCACTTTAGAGACAACCATGGGGCAAATCCAACGGGTTTGCAATGCACGATTATTCACAAACTTGAAATGTCTAGCAGAAGGGGTGATTGGGATAGGATGTTATTACAGAAAGAAGCTAAATGGATATTTCTTTAAGACTCAATTACCCCCAAAGGGTTAAACATTGACAAGTCCCTACAATGCTTTCTATGAGAGATTATCGTGAATGACCATGCATTTGTCGAGTCTAATTGCCAATTATGGGTTAATGCGGATTGTCCATATATCTGACAAATCTACTATTGTTTGGATACCACCAACTCAATATTCAGCTATGCTGATTTCTTTCTGGGTGGATTTCTTTTCTAACGGTCTGAATTATATTTTTGTTTTTTCTCCAGCCATGTATTACAGCAATTTAACTATAGCCCATATGTATATACTATTTTTACTTTTTTTTGGTGGTGGAAACAATATGTACTTACCAATCTATGTGTCCCAGATCCACACATTGTGATTGATCACGTTATGGTCGACATACATGTGTGGATATGCGATATCAGTGTTCACACTACATTTGATTATTGGACAGCCCACGCTACCCTATTTACAATCCTACGCTGACCCTGATATGATTTTGTATGCTGCTTTTGTCTCCCTGCATTGACGCACTACGATCGATCTGGATGGGATTGATATATGTATGGTACTTAATGAATTCATCATATTTATGATCGATTTTTGCCCACCATGCAGATTGATCATTGTGCTGCCTTGTGGGAGGACCGCTGTACTTGGAGTAATACCCTTTCATTGTCCTGCTGATATTCATAGTACTCTAATATTGGATAGCAGCATGGGACCTTATATCAGGGAATATATAGACCTGTATTAGTGGATCCCCTTGGCATTAGCTTCTTCTATATGTGTGTTTATGCCTGACCACTTTCAATTTATGTGGTTAATTTATCAGGCTGGAATTGAGTGTAGGACCCTCTGGGTTACATACTGGATCTGTGCCCATTAACTGGATCGAATGTATGCACCCTCTGCTTTGGATCCATCTCTGATTTAGGTAATATTGATTGATGTAAGGTGATCAGCATGTGTATGTCGTCACCCCTGCCTACTGGCATTAGATCTAACTGATTATGCATCTTTCCTTACACCACCGATCGGCTATTAGGAGCATGCATCTGCTCACCGACCTACCCTGATTTAACTCCTGCAATCTTTTGTATTCCATTGGATTGGCCAGTTAGAGCATGCATTTGTCTGCCGATCCAGCTTAGTCAAAAACTCCTTACCCTTATGTATAGGTCAGTACTGCTACATTTGTATGCTGTTTTAACCTTATGGATACATTTATAACTACTTCTGCTGTATCTTTTTTTTTGTTAGCTTTCCCTTATCTTTTCTTTTCCCTCTGCTCTCCCTATTACTGTCATATTAGCCTTTCTAATAGAGTAACCGGGTTTAGCCCTAAGATAAACACGGCATTATAACCTGGGAATTAGAAATTAATCTATTTAACATCTGCATGTAGGCAACTACCTCCTATACCTTATTGATTATGACACTAGTGTTATCCCTATTTTTGTTATTTGATGGATTGTGCTATGTGTGGAAGCTAATGTGAAAGTGATTTTTATGTGTGTGTAGGGCAGCGCTCTGGTACATGAAACCTTTAGTTTGAAAACATTTAATTATCACACTATTCACTGGGTTTTGATGGATGGGATGCACCTGTTTTTAATTTCACATAATTAGAGGTGGGTTGTGGCCCCCTACTTAACCACATGCCGACCAGGCCATAGCCGAAAAACGGCTACAACGTGGTCGGCTTATTCTGGGTGGGCGTCCACGGACGTCCTCACAGAATCGCGCTCCCATGCACCCCCTGGGGCACGCACCCGGAAACATCCGTGACCGCCGAGTCCAGGGGACCCGGCGCATCACAGATCATGGTAAACAGCCGCTGATAGCGACCATTTACCACGCGATTGCTCCGTCAAATGATGGAGCATCACTTGTAAAGAAACCGGCGTCATGTCATGACGCCGGTTCCTCCCTCCCCTCTCTGTAACGATTGGTACAGTGTGAGAGGAGTGGGAGAGAGATCGTTTGCAGCGCTGTGGGCACTACAGATCCAGCCCACAGCACTGCTCAGTGCCCATATACCAGTACTGCCATACTATGCAATACTATGCAATACTCTGCAATACCCTGCAATACTCTGCAATACCCTGCAATACTCTGCAATACTATGCAATACTCTGCAATACTCTGCAATACTATGCAATACTCTGCAATACTCTGCAATACTGTGCAATACTATGCAATACTGTGCAATACTATGCAATACTCTGCAATACTATGCAATACTCTGCAATACGTTGCAATACTCTGCAATACCCCGCAATACTCTGCAATACTATGCAATACTATGCAATACTCTGCAATACTATGCAATACTGTGCAATACTATGCAATACTCTGCAATACTATGCAATACTCTGCAATACGTTGCAATACTCTGCAATACCCCGCAATACTCTGCAATACTATGCAATACTCTGCAATACTCTGCAATACTATGCAATACTATGCAATACTCTGCCAATACTATGAAATACTATGCAATACTCTGCCAATACTCTGCCAATACTCGCCAATACTCTGCAAATACTCGGCAATAAATTTTAACAGAAACAAAGAATTTTTTTTTCCGAATTTTCAGTCTTTTTTGATTTATAGCGCAAAAAAAAAAACCCAGCGGTGATTAAATACCACCAAAAGAAAGCTCTATTTGTGTAAAAAAAAAGGAAAAACATTTAATATAGGTTCAATGTTGTATGACTGAGTAATTGTCATTCAAAGTGCGAGAGCACCGAAAGCTGAAAATTGGTCTGGTTAGGAAGGGGGTTTAAGTGCCCAGTGGTCCAGTGGTTAAACAGGTGATGACTGACAAATCCCTAAGCTCTGACGAAGTTCCGCCACTTAAGGAATGAAACATGTAAGCTTTTAGCTTTATGCTGGGACGGACACCCCCGTTTTTTGCTCCTCTACCCCTAATTAACACCCTATGATGGGCTTGAAGGACTGAGCTGGAATTTGATGAATCTGATCTATCTGATGATACACCAACTATGAATCTATCAGCATGATTGACCATCATATGGACTCAAATGGATTATTCAATCACGGAATACAGACACTGTAACTATGAACTATATTATTTTATTGGCTTATTCATAGAGTGACACATACTGATAATTTAGTTTGGATGTGGAATCATCACCTGTGAGCGATCATCAGCTGGAGACCTCTGGCTATTACACACAGATGAACAGATTGTATCTCATCCCGCATTGGAGAAATCTCTGTGTGATCCAGTATCAGTAAAGCCGCGTACACACGGTCGGACTTTTCGTCTACAAAAGTCCAACGGACGCTGACGGACTAAAGCTGGCTGGTAATCCGATCGTGTGTGGGCTTCTCCGGACTTTCAACGTACTTTTTTAGCCTCAAATCCGACGTACTTTAGATTTGAAACATGCTTCAAATCTTTACGTCGTAACTACGACGGACCCCGAAATCCGCTCGTCTGTGTGCTAGTCCGACGGACAAAAACCCACGCTAGGGCAGCTATTGGCTACTGGCTATGAACTTCCTTATTTTAGTCTGGTGTACGTCATCACGTACGAATCCATCGGACTTTTGTGTGGTCGTGTGTAGGCAAGTCCGTTCGTTAGAAAGTCTGCCACAAGTCCGCCGCAAGTCTGCCGAAAGTCCTCCGGAAGTCTGTTGGACAGGCTGTCGGACTTTTGTAGCTGAAAAGTCCGACCGTGTGTACGCGGCATAAGGCTCGATTCACACCTATGCATGTTGCTTTTGAGCGTTTTTGGAGGTTTTTTTTTCATGCTTGCCACGTTTTTGAGCAGCGTTTTTGAGCAGCGTTTTTGAGGCGTTTTTGCTGCGATTTTGCCGCGATTTGCGTTTTTTGCGTTTTTTAAAATTTTTTTTACAGTTTTTTTTTACAGTCTTAAAAAAAATTAAAAAAAAAAAAAAAAACGGCAAAAACGCATCAAAAACGCACCAAAAACGCTGCAAAAACGGTGCACTTGCGTTTTTGATGCTTGTCCATTGAATTCTATTACATGCAAAATGCAGAGAAACAAAAAGGCATTGATGTGAACATGTTCCATAGGAACCCATGTTAAAAAATTCCCGTGCATTTCTGCAAAATGCATCAAAAAACGCGCTAGTGTGAATGGAGCCTTAGTAACCGCTATGTATTCTTATTATGACAACTACTTGGAGGATATACCTGCACGCTGTGGAAACCCTGGCATTAGATTACATTGCCGGTATCTGTGTGATCACTCTGATCTGTGTTATACACCTGATAAATTTGGGACTGAAGTGCTCAATGATCCATCCATCTCTTATCAGTGTCTGCCATTGTTTAAACACACATACGTCATCCATTAAGATTTTACAGCAGGATTTTTTATACATCTGAGGACATACCCCTTTTTTCTGTGAGGAGAACAGTTTCTTTTCTCCCCCTTATTTTTTCATTCTTTGGACTATCCATTATCCCAGGTTGCCCTCTTTCAATAATATTCCATCCCTGACTGACTGCTTGACTTTTTGTGTAGTTTTATCCATTTTTTCCATTTCAGCTTGCTGTGATTGTATCATTTCAGAAGTGTAACAGTGTGACATACCTCCGTGGTTACGGAATCACACTGTCCCCTTCAGGAATCACCCAGTTAAGCTTTTCACCCCGGGTATTTGGGGTATTTTCAGGTGCTCATAGGGGGTGTCTTATATTGGGGGAGGGAGGGGGTCTACCCCACTGCATGATTCATCCCCTTCTCATTATTTTGTGAGAATCTTTGAATCTAAGGTTTGGGGAATTGTTTCAGCTCAGCGAAGCTGGCCCCCCTACAATCAGCACAAATAAAAACTCAAGTGTGTTTCTTTAGTGCTACGTTTGTGCTGTTTTGTGCCGTAAAAATTTACATTTGTGCTGCTTTTATTTTTAAGATATTAGCAATTGTTTTTTCCAGACTATGACATCACCTAGCTCCCCTACAACAGCCGAATGGCACAAAACTGGTCTCGTTGGTTAGTGCTACGTTTGTGCTGTTTTGTGCTGCTAAAATTTCCGTTCTATATTTTATCGTTTTTGCGTTATTAATGATTTATTAAAGGTCACCAAAAGTCACTTAGCCCCCCCTACAATGCCCAAATGACATGAAACTGGTCTCGTTGGTTAGTGCTACGTTTGTGCTGCTAAAATTTTTTATTTGTGCTGTTGTGGTTTTTAAGTTATAACAGTTTTTTTTTTTCAAACCCCACTCACTTTGCCTCCTCTACAATCAGCACAAATAAAAACTGTGTTTCTTTAGTGCTACATTTGTGCTGTTTTGTGCTGCTAAAATTTCCGTTCTATCTTTTTTTGCGTTATTAATGATTTATTAAAGGTCACCAAAGGTCACTCAGCCCCCTACAACACCCAAATGACATGAAACTAGTCTCGTTGGTTAGTGCTATGTTTGTGCTGGTTTGTGCTGCTAACATTTTTATTTGTGCTGTTATGGGTTTTAAGTTATGACTGTTTTTTAACCCCACCCACTATCTTTTATGGTTTTTGCATTATTAATAATTTATTAAAGGTCACCAAAGGTCACAGAGCCCCCTACAACACCCAAAAGACACAAAATTGGGCTGGTTGGTTAGTGCCTCATTTGTGCTGGTTTGTGCTGCTAAAATTTGTATTTGTGCTGTTATGGTTTTTTAGTTATAACAGCTTGTTTATATTTGATAACACCCCACCCACTTTGCACCCCATGTTATTAAATCTTAAAAACAAACATACTATTTGTTAGTGCTACCTTTGTGCTTTTTTGTGTCATAAAAATAAAAATTTGTGCTGCTTTTATTTTTAAGATAATAGCAATTTGTTTTTTCCAGACGATGACATCACCCCCCCGTCACGTACCTGGTTAGTGAGCTCCTGGTTAGAAATCAGCCATGGGAGCACAGCGAGGTATGAGTGTCTGTGATCAGTCCAGTAGACTGCGTGGTGGCAGCAGTCAGCAGGTGGATGTGGCAGCAGAACCGGCTGGTGGCAGATGAGCTGGCACTAGCTGTGTGAAGTTGGCACTCCATGTTTGTAAAACCTGAATAAAAATATACTATTCATTTGTGCCGCGTTTGTGCTGATTTGTGCCGCAAAAATGAGCGTTTGTGCAGCTTTGGTTTCGGAGATATTGTGCGTTATATTTGCTGAAACCCTGCCCACTTTGCACCCCATGTTGCTGAATTTTAAAAACAAACACGCCATTCGTTTGTGCCGCGTTTCTGCTGGTTTGTGGTGCAAAAGTAAACTTTTGTGCCACTTTGGTTTCGGAGATATTGTGTGTTATAGCTGTGTGAAGTTGCCATATTTGTAAAACCTGAATAATAATATACCATTCGTTCGTGCTGATTTGTGCCACAAAAAATGAGCGTTTGTGCAGGTTCGGTTTCTGAGATATTAAACATTCAATTTAATGTAAGCCCCGCCCACTTTGCACCCCATGTTGCTGAATTTTAAAAATAAACACCTCATTCGTTTGTGCCGCATTTGTGTTGGTTTGTGCCGCAAAAATATACGTTTCTGCCGCTTTGGTTTCGGAGATATTGTGCGTTATAGTTGTTGAAACCACACCCACTTTGCACCCCATGTTGCTGAATTTGAAAAACAAACATGCCATTTGTTTGTGCCGCGTTTCTGCTGGTTTGTGCCGCAAAAATAAACTTTTGTGTCGCTTTGGTTTCGGAGATATTGTGCGTTATAGTTGCTGAAACCCCACGTCCAGAGGATCTCACAGTGCGGGTAGCAACTTGGATCCCCTGCTGTTGCTGGACGAGATGCCAGACGTGGACATGCTGCTTTCCCAGCTCAGGGCGGAGGCGGCGTTCAGAGGAGCGGAGTGGCTGCAGGAGCAGCTCTCATCTGTCCTGCGAGATCGAGCCTCTGGGTCAGGGACAGGGGGGCAGGAGTCCGTACGAGCTCGGAGGTCTCGGCCCCTGGAGCTCTTCTTTCTGGTCTCCTCCCCCAGAGCTCAGTGCCACATTGGGTGTCCCATGCTGGCCTCTTCAGGACTACTTGCAAAGCAATTGGCTGTGCCTACTTGCAAAGCATTGTCGGGGGCAGAGCTTCCGGGGTTGTCTGTGTCTCTCCCCGGCCTGCTCGGCATCAGGATCAGGAACAGGCAGGCTCCTCCCCCGGCGATGAGTCAACAGGGGCAGAGCCTCAGCAGGGGAATCGTGCTGCTACCGCCCCCAGGCCCTTTACCTCCGTGGCCAGTGGCTCTCCCAGGACCAGCCAGCACCAGGTGATGTAGGAGGTGCAGAGGAGCGGAGGTGTGAGACCAGCGGTGAGCGCCCAGGGCTCTGGGCACTCCGGTAAGGTGACCCAGAAATCTGTTGGTGGAGCCGTGCAAGCAGGCGGGGCAAGCAGTCGCACGGATCCTCGGCATTCAGGGCCACTTCTCCTGGGGTGCTGGCGGAGAGAGGAGACGTGGAGATAGATGAGAGATCAGAGGGCAAGTTTTCCGCTTCAGAGGGGGAGGAGTCGCATGGACGCCCTACATCAATGGAGTCAGGACCTGCGGCTGATGGGATCCTTCCTAGGCAGCCTGGTAGGTCTTCTACTTCTTTTAACATGTCTGTGTTTTCTGCTGTTGTTGATAATGTGTGTCTAGAGGGGAGGGCCCTCTCCTGCAAGGATTTGGCGGCTCTGCGGTCTGATTTGCCCATGCTTTCTGCACCTTCTAGTGCGGACTGTGGGTGCCCCATCAAGGTCAGATGGGGGGTTGCAGGGGTTCCTTTTGGGTTTGAGGGAGCTGGTCCAGCTATTTGAACCAGAAACGAGTGCCCAAGCCATGCCGTCATCGGCGTGGATCCCGTCGGTGGGTGGGTCAGAGGCAACGAGGCTGGCTTCTGTGTCCAGGATTGATCCCCCTGCGGCGGTGGTGCCCGCCACAGTGGCATTCGTGGAGCCAGGCCAGTCTGCGGCGGGGCACAAGTGGGCGTTAAGGGACAAGGCTGAGTCATCGGGGGAGGCCGTTACCAAACAGGATTCAGTCAGATTGGCCGACTCTGCGAAATGTGAGGTTTACATTTGGTTTGAGGGGCCTCTGGGTGCGCACCTGAAGCCGGAATTCCGTGAAAAAAATTTGGAAGGGTGAGTATGTGGGGATATTCTTCCTGCTACCCCTGGAAAAATTTTATCTGGATGGGGTCAAGCCAGAGGAGAGCAAAAAGGAGGATGAAGAAAATGGCTGTACAGGCTTAACCCACGGACTTTCCCTAATTGGCTTGAGTCTTTTGCCATTATGGCAAGTGTAATTGGGGAGAAGAATCCGGAACACTGTTCGGCGCTCTTCTGTTATCTTGACGTCATCAGGGAGGCCTACAGGGTCTACGGGGAATCCGCATGGTTGTGGTATGACGAGCAGTTTCAGCAGCAGAGATCTATCCGCCCGTTCTTGAGGTGGGACCACAAGGACATTAGTTTGTGGATGTGACTTATGACCTCAGCGCGGGCCCCTAATCAGTTTTTTCCAGGGGGGGCCGGTGGCACATCTACTCCCGGACAACTGGCCGCAAAGAAAAGGGGTGTCTGCTGGCAGTATAATGAGGGCTCCTGCAAGTTTGGGGGGCTTGCCGTTACCAGCACAAGTGCTCCGGCTGTGGAGGTTTGCATCCCTTGTCCCGCTGCTTCAAACAGGGGAAGGGCCGTGCCGGCAAGTCTGCTAACAAAATGGATGACGTTAGTGAGGGTGGAAAGGATGCAGCCTTTCCTCGATAGATATCTGGATCGGGAGGCTGCTTGGTTGTTGTGAGTGGGTTTCTCCGAAGGCTTTCGCATACCTTGTTACCTGGCCTCTGTTCCACCAGTGTCGAGGAACTTGCGTTCGGCCTTGCAACATCCTGCAATGGTTTCTGAAAAATGGCGGAAGGAACTTGCATTGGGCCGCATGGGTGGCCCTTTCCCCTCGCAGCCTTTAGCGGATTTGGTGGTCTCGCCCCTGGGGTCCTGCCTAAGAAGGACCTTAAAGTGCGTTTTCACTGTGACAATCTTGGGGTGGTACAGGTCATTAACCATGTCACAACCTCGTCGCCACCCGTGGTCCAACTTCTTCAGCACCTAGTGTTACGTTGTCTACAGTTAAATGTTTTTCTTTATGCTGTTCACCTCCCGGGAGTTGAGAACGACTTAGCTGATGCATTTTCTCGCTTTCAGTGGGGCAGGTTCCAGAAGTTGGCACCGGCAGTGGAGCAACGCAGGGTCCCTTGTCCCGAATGGCTGTGGAGGTTTGCCTTGGGGTCATCTCCGGGTAGATCAGACGGTCAGTGCGTGACATGACGTGGGCAGCCTATAATAAATTATGGCAAGAGTGGTTGTCTTTGTTGCAGCAGGCTGTGATGGAGCAAGAGGGCCTGAAGGTGAGGTTGCTGGTCCTTTACTTTGTCTTACGGAACCTTGAGGAGGGGGTGTTGGTTTCAGTCGTGGAGCGCAAATTGGCAGGATTAGCATTTTTCTTCAAATTGCAGGGCTGTCGTGATTTCACAAAAGATTTTTGAGTCTGACGGGCTCTAAAGGGGTAACGTAGGTCTCAGAAGCACAGGGATTTCAGGCACCCTGTTTCTTTTGATATTCTGTAAAATGTTTTAGCCCAGTTAGTTTCCCTGTGTTCCTCAGCCTACGAGGTCTCTTTGTTTAAAATGGCCTTCTCTCTGGCTTTTTTGTAGCTTTTCGGATTAGCGAACTAGTCAGCCCTTGCAAGAGGGTCCATGGGGGTATGTTGGATCAGGAGGTCACCTGTGGGGAGGACAGGGTATCCCTGCTTTTGCGATGGTCCAAAATGGATCAGGCTGGCAGGGGCAGAAGGGTTCAGATTTTTGCTGTGCGGGCTTTGCCCTTGTGTCCGGTGGGTACTGTCAGAGAGTTTCCCACAGTGCGCCTGGATTTGGCTGGGTCCTTTTTGTTACATGCAGATGGGTCTCCCTTGTCCAGATTTCAATTCATATCCATTTTCCGTAAATGTTTAAGGGCATTGGCTTTGGAGGAGAAAGAATTCATTTGGCACTCATTCCGAATTGGGGCAGCCACGGAAGCCGCCAGGTGTGGGTTGGATGACGAAGCGGCTGAGCGTATTGGTAGGTGGGAATCTAAAAGGTTCCAGCTATATGTTCATCCTCATCTGTTGTCTGATTGGGGGGGTGGGTCATTTTGTGAGTGTTCTGTGTTGGTAAGCCTGTGTTTGCGTGCTTGTTTGGTATTATTTGTGGTGTTGTTTCTTCTCTTTCAGGTGATGTGATGGGCCTTGTCTGGATACTGGGCCATGCCTATTTGTTTTGGGGGGCCAAGCGAGCAGACATTAGGTCCAATGGTAGGCAACTAGGCATTTCTAGGCAGGAAGCTTGTGTCTGCTAGTTGGGGATACCGGGCATGCTGTGGAGCAGAATGGTGCTGGAAATGCATCGCTTTGCACTACTGGATAGACCGCCAAACGTTCTGGTGCTACGCGTCGGCGGCAATGATTTAGGACTGAGGTCCATGTTGGACACCATTTGTGATGTCAAGTTTGATTTCCTGTGGCACCGCATGGCCTTCCCAGATATGCTCGTCGTGTGGTCCGACATCATTGCTCAGACAACTTGGCATTTGGCTAGGTCAGTGGAGCAGCTCAATAAGGCCCGCAGGAAGGTCAACAGCGAGGTAGGCAGATTTGTAGTTAGGAATGGGGGCCTGGTTATCTGGCATTTGGAACTGGAAACGGGTACTTGGGGATACCTTTGGGGTGACAGGGTACACCTCAATGTGGTGGTAATTGATTTGTGGGCTCTGGGGTTGCAGGATGGTATTCAGAGAGCTTTGAGGGTGTGGAGGGGCACTCAAGGGTAAGGTCTTCCCCTTGTGCGCTGTGGCGGAGGTTGGTCTTTGCTGGCGAATGAAGAACCCTCGGATAAGGAAGGATTCGGGACCCATCGGTGGTATAGGTCCCTCTGGTGTATTTAGGGTAACGTGGTTTAGCTGGAATTGGTTAATTGGTGCACTGCGGTTAGTGGGTTATCTCCGAGCCAGTATGTCGGCTGGAGGCCTAGTATAGTAAAAGGTACCGCAGTGCATTCTTGAACATACGATAGTTTGGGGTTCCTGCAAAGACCAACGCGATTAGTGACTGATGAGTTTTTGGTTTAATAAATGTTTTTTACGGTTTATGTTCATTTAAGTTTTTTTGTTAATAATGAGGCTCCTACAGCCAACTTTTTACTCCATTTATGGTGTGGTCTCCATTAATGGGATTTAATGGTATGGGTGGGATGGAGTATGGGATTGGTCTGGCAGTTATTGGCTAAGGATGGAACATCTGTTTTACAATGGTCATGCCTTTTCCAGGATACAGTATGAAGGGCAGTGCGCGTTACAGTGGGAGGAGCATTACATTAAGGAAACCCAAGCTGAGTATAGGTTCTGTAAGTTCCGTATGTAAGATTTAATAACGAGGTGTCAGTGTGGTTTGGCAACATATAACGCACAATATCTCTGAAACCAAAGCAGCACAAAAGTTTATTTTTGCGGCACAAACCAGCACAAATGCAGCACAAAAGAATGGCGTGTTTGTTTTTAAAATTCAACAACATGGGTTGCAAAGTGGGCGGGGTTTAAGCAACTATAACGCACAATATCTCCGAAACCAAAGCGGCACAACATTTTTTTTTGCGCAACAAACCAGCACAAATGCGGCAAAAACGGATGGCGTGTTTGTTTTTAAAATTCAACAACATGGGTTGCAAAGTGGGCGGGCTTTAAGCAACTATAACGCACAATATCTCCGAAACCAAAGCGGCACAAACGTTTATTTTTGTGGCACAAACCAGCACAAATGCGGCACAAACGAATGGCGTGTTTGTTTTTAAAATTCAGCAACATGGGGTGCAAAGTGGGCGGGGCTTACATTAAATTGAATATCTAATATTTCAGAAACTGAACCGGCACAAAACGCTCATTTTTGCAGCACAAACGCGGCACAAATGAATAGTATATTTTTATTCAGGTTTTACAAACATGGGGTGCCAACTTCACACAGCTAGTGCCAGCTCATCTGCCACCAGCCGGTTCTGCTGCCACATCCACCTTGTGACTGCTGCCGCCACGCAGTCTACTGGACTGATCACAGGCACTCAGACCTTGCTGTGCTCCCATGGCTGCTGTCTAACCAGGAGCTCACTAACCAGGTACAAGGCAGAAGGGCGGGGTGATGTCATTGTCTGGAAAAAACAAATTGCTATTATCTTAAAAATAAAAACAACACAAATTTTTATTTTTATGACATAAAAAAGCACAAAGGTAGCACTAACAAATAGTATGTTTGTTTTTAAGATTTAATAACATGGGGTGCAAAATGGGTGGGGTGTTATCAAATATAAACAAGCTATTATAACTAAAAAAAACATAACAGCACAAATAAAAAATGTTAGCAGCACAAAACAGCACAAATGAGGCACTAACCAACCAACCCAATTTTGTGTCTTCTGGTTGTTGTAGGGGGGCTCAGTGACCTTTAATATATTAATAATCAAGCAAAAATGATAAAAGATACAACGAAAATGTAAACAGCACAAACGTAGCACTAAAGAAAGACACTTGAGTTTTTTTTTGTGCTGATTGTAGGGGGGAAAAGTGAGTGGGGTTTGAAAAAAAAATAAACTGTTTTAACTTAAAAACCATAACAGCACAAATAAAAATTTTAGCAGCACAAACCAGCACAAACGTAGCACTAACCATCAAAACCAGTTTCGTGTCATTTGGGTGTTGTAGGGGACTGACTGACTTTTGATGACCTTTAATAAATCATTAATAAACGCAAAAACGATAAAGGATAGAATGGAAATTTTAGCAGCACAAAATAGCACAAACGTAGCACTAACCAACGAGACGAGTTTCGTGTCATTTGGGTGTTGTAGGGGGGCTGAGTGACCTTCGGTGACCTTTAATAAATCATTAATAATGCAAAAACAATAAAGGGTAGAACAGAATATTTAGCAGCACAAAACAGCACAAATGTAGCACTAAAGAAACACACTTGAGTTTTTATTTGTGCTGATTGTAGGGTGGGCAAAGTGAGTGGGGTTTGAAAAAAAAAAAACTGTTATAACTTAAAAACCAAAACAGCACAAATAAAAATTTTAGCAGCACAAAACAGCACAAACGTAGCACTAACCAACGAGACCAGTTTTGTGTCATTTGGGCATTGTAGGGGGGCTGAGTGACCTTTGGTGACCTTTAATAAATCATTAATAAAGCAAAAACAATAAAAGATAGAACAGAATTTTTAGCAGCACAAAACAGCACAAACATAGCATCAACCAACGAGACCAGTTTTGTGTCATTTGGGCGTTGTAGGGGGGCTAGGTGATGTCATAATCTGGAAAAAACAATTGCTAATATCTTAAAAATAAAAGCAGCACAAATGTAATTTTTTTTTGTGAGAGCCAAAGTTGGGGGGTGGAGCTGAGAGGTGGAGCGTTCTACAGATTTTTACTCAGTGTGTGTATACAGCGGCAATCCAGATGCAAAACGGGTCATGAGACCGGGAGGGAGAGAGGCGCCGGGCGGAGGAACCGGAGATCGATGACCCCCTAAAATCTGATAAGTGTACCTTATATTTTTGTCTTTAAATACTCCTTAAAATAAATGTTATACTGATGTTGGCCAAGAATGTTTGTGTCTAATCTGCTTGCAATGTTATGTGCAAAAGTACTAATTTTTTTTTTTATGTTTTGGCTCCACAGTTTCCTTCAACGCCACAGGAATGGCAGTTTGTGGCATCCCACTTTGCCGACCGTTGGGACTTTCCCAACTGTGGAGGGGCAATTGATGGGAAGCAGGTCCACATCATCCCACCACCCCATTCGGGGTCATACTATTTTAACTATAAGGGGTTTCATAGTTTCGTGTTAATGACGGTGGTGTCGGCGAGATATGAGTTTCTCTATGTGGACGTGGGGAAGAATGGCCGGATGTCGGATGGTGGAGTCTTTGCTCAGACAGAGTTCTACACACATCTCCAGAGTGGTGGCTTGGGATTGCCACCTGCGGAACAGAACGTGGAAGGACTACCGTTTGTTTTTATTGCTGATGAAGCGTTTGGTCTGGTTGATCACATGATGAGGCCATTCACGCAGAGGACCCTCACCCCGGAGAAGAGGGTTTTTAATTTCCAGCTGGCCAGAGCCAGAAGAGTCGTGGAGAATACCTTTGGGATAATGGCCAGCCGGTTCCACCTATTTCTACCGGCAAAAAATATGTCGGAGTACAAACTTAACCACATTGTGTTAGCATGCTGCATCTTGCACAACTTTTTAAAGCAAAATGCTACTAATTATGTGGCCTCAGTTGGGCCTGAGGCCGGACTTCATGAACCAACAATGACAGCCCTGGAAGCTGGCCGTCCTGGCTTGCCCCCCCCAAAGCGCCCGTGAAGTGCATCAAAAATATGTTGATTCGTTTACAGGTGGGGGGCCATTGCTATGCCAGCAAATTTTTAAATATTTGAAAAAAAAAAAATTATATGATAAAAGCTTGAATATGATTTACTGCTTGTGTTTCTTTTATCTGTCTCCTAGGTTCTCCTAGTGCAGTGGTGTCCAAACTATGGCCCTCCAGTTGTTAAGAAACTACAACTCCCATCATGCCTAGTCATGTCTGTGAATGTCAGAGTTTTACAATGCCTCATGGGAAGTGTAGTTCCGCAACAGCTGGAGGGCCGTAGTTTGGACATCCCTGTCCTAGTGCACTTGTAGTGCTAAGTGGTTTTTCCATTATTTAAATAATACCCATTGTCACTATAAACACCAACGTAATACAAAAACTGGTATTGAGCATTGAAAGAAGAAGCCACACATTGTTGAGTATAAAACCTTTTACTCCGTGCACATTCACATGTGCGTTGTAAAACCTTTTTTGGTAAAAAAATAACATCTTGGTTTTAAAAAGTTTTACCGTGAATATTTTTTTTTTTTTGGTACATAAACAAGCATGTTTCAAAACATAACATACACAACTCAGGAACTTACAAAGTTCAACATTGAAAAACTGAAGGCAATATCAGACATTATAGTGTCAAAAATGTGTTGATATTGCCTTCATCAGATGGGGTGATGTCACCCCTGTAAAAGCCAAATTTAGAAGATGCACACAAATTGGGAGTCAAACTGGGGATTTCCCTCCTGATCCCATGCCTAATGTCAACATGTGCTATCTCCCATCATGGGGGATCAATGGACATGTTTGGGGGTGCAACCACTTCCTCTCACCTACTAGAGTTGCGAGGAAGGGGTTGCACCCACAAAACTTGTACATTGATATCCCCTGATGGCAAATAGCACATGTTGACACACTGTGTGCATCTTCAAAATTTGGCTTTTAAAATGTATTAAAACGTTATTTAAATTTTCTTTTCAAAAAAAAAAAAGGTGTAATATTTTTTGGATTTAGATTCTCCCTATTATATCAATCATGTTCTTCATTCTTTGTTCAATCTCCTTGGTTTTTTCCTTTATGAAGTCTAAATCATGACTAGGGATGAGCTTCGAGTTCGAGTCGAACTCGTGTTCGACTCGAACATCGGCTGTTCGCCAGTTCGCCGAACACTGAACAATTTGGGGTGTTCGCGGCAAATTCGAATGCCGCGGAAAACCCTTTAAAAGTCTATGGGAGAAATCAAAAGTGCTAATTTTAAAGGCTTATATGACCTTCAGGTCTTGTATGGATTTTAAGGGGAATCCCACGCCAAAATTTTTTTAAAAAGTGCGTCAGAGGGGGGCGGGGTCACCGGGTGGCCCCGCCCTCCGTTATTTAAGAACCGTCAGAAGAGGAGAAGCGTCAAACAGCAGGAGCTTCCCTCGGTGCCATCATGGATGCGGAGCGGCCCGAAAAGACGATGAAGACAAGAAGATGAAGACAAGAAGATGAAGAGAAAAAGATGAAGAAAAAGATGAAGAGAGAAGCGTCACACAGCGGGAGCCTCCCTCCATGCCATCATGGATGTGGAGCAGCCCGAGGAGAAGAAGATAAGAAGACGCCGCAGAGGAGATGCCGGACGAGAACACCGGAGGAGGAACCAGAAGAACCAGAAGAAGAAGAAGATGGAGGAAGAAACCGAAGGAAGATAGAAGATAGAAGAAAGAAGATAGAAGAAAGAAGAAGCATTTAAATAAAGTAATTGTTAAAAACTGTCTCTTGTCATTTTTAACATCTTTGACAGTTTTTTTGTGAAATGGTAGGGGTACTTTTGTACCCCCTTACCATTTCACAAAGGGGGGAGGGCCAGAATCTGGGGGTCCCCTTGTTAAAGGGGGCTTCCAGATTCCGATAAGCCCCCCGCCCGCAGACACCCACAACCACCGGGCAAGGGTTGTGGGGATGAGGCCTTTGTCCCCATCAACATGGGGACAAGGTGTTTTGGGGGGCTACCCCAAAGCACCCTCCCAATGTTGAGGGCATGTGGCCTGGTACAGTTCAGGAGGGGTGGCGCTCTCTCGTCCCCCCCTCTTTTCATGCGGCCTGCCAGGTTGCATGCTCGGATAAGGGTCTGGTATGGATTTTTGGGGGGACCCCACGCCGTTTTTTTTTTAAATTTTGGCCGGGGTACCCTTTAATATCCATACCAGACCTGCAGGGCCTGGTATGGAATTTAGGGGGACCCCCCACGTCCTTTTTTTTAAAAAATTTTGGTTCGGGGTTCCCCTGTGGGGAATTCCCATGCTGTTTTTATCAATGAACTTTTATGTGTATTGTCGGACTGGCAATTCATTAATAGCCGCGAGTAGTTTTAAATGACTTTTTTTCCTTTGAAATGTCATTTTGCTGTCAGACTGTTCTAAACACGGGAAACATGCGCCCCTTTACAGGCATACTATAGACACCCCCCAGGTACAAAATTTAAAGGGATATTACAATTTTATTGTTTCACTTTAAGCATTATTAAAATCACTGCTCCCGAAAAAATGGCCGTTTTTTAAAACTTTTTTTTGCATTGATCCTTGTCCCCTGGGGCAGGACCCAGGTCCCCAAACACTATTTATGACAATAACTTGCATATAAGCCTTTAAAATTAGCACTTTGATTATTCATGTTCGTGTCCCATAGACTTTAACGGTGTTCGCGTGTTCAAACAAATTTTTTGCCTGTTCGCAAGTTCTGGTGCAAACCGAACAGGGGGGTGTTCGGCTCATCCCTAATCCCGACTACAAAACATTATGTCTTGGATTAGCCTTTGTACACTGTCAGTCGTGAAATGAGTAGATTGGTCTTCCACAACATGCACATCACCTAAAAGAAAAAATACACACCATGTATTATAAATATGCAGGCATACCTCTATTACCTGAATCAGTGGTGTCAGCACTGACCTGTTGTGGTGACAATTTCAACCACTTCTTCCACCTCTCCTCCCTCCACATCCTGAGGTTGTGGTGTCCTCTGTTCCCCTTCTTCAGGAGGTGGGGGGTTCCTGGTGTCCTCAGACGTCATGAGTCTTTTCTCCTTTATGAGAATGAAACAAAAGGTATACTTAGTACACAGATATTTGTGACCAGAAATATGAATGTGAATCATTGCTTCAAAGTGGGGTACAATTGTCTGATTGGGCAGAGTTCCAAGTTGAAGACATGATTTATCCCCTTAAGAAAGCTACGCTTTAGACCCCTTAAGACACCCTAAGTATCCACTGGAGTACCTGTGTGGGACACCCTAAAAAGTTTGTTCTTGTGTCCCACACTAGTGCTCCAGTGAGTCCAGATGTGTAAACAGCTGCTGAGTGTCCTCTCCTTACATTACACTGAATCAAGTTTGCTATTCATTTTAGTTACAAACACATCTAGAGAGCAATGTCCTAAACTTCTTTTAATACAAATTAGCATGACCAAATGTAGTTAACCCTGTAGGTGCCAAAAACATTGTATTTAGTTGGCGAATGAACGATGTTTACTGCGAATGATTACTGTGCCCACAAGCCTGAAAGTTGCCATTTTAAACTGTACTACAGTAAAGAAAAGCACATGGAGCAGCATGCAAGTAATAATAATAATAATAATAGGGACACATCACAGCTACTTACTTTTTAGAAGCACTCTCTTGATTCTTCTGTACTGATCCTGCTACCTCAATTTCAGGTCTGACCAGCGTTTCCTCAATTGCTTCTTGGATCGTCGTACCCCAAAATTCCTGTACAGACTTCTCACAACTTTAGACATGATCTTGGCCTTTCTCACATTTGGGTTTAGGTATGGTCCATACTTCCCATTATAGTCGGCCCAATCAAGATGTCCACCATCCCCACCATCTCTACAAAGGACATATTTGAGGCCTTATATGTTCTCCTCCTGGATCGTGACGTTTCTGGCTCCTGGCTTTCCTCCTCATTACTGCTATTATCATGCACCTGCTGTGTCTCCGCCATGTCATCTCCCACTGCGCCAAAAGAGAAGGGGCGGGGAATATTCTAGAAAGAATGGCAGGGACAGGTGACACGGGCGGAGTTTCACGCATGCGCAGTGTATATAAAGCTAACAGGCATGTGTCGTACCTACATTCTGTGTATGTAGGAAGGAGGACCGGAAGCGCTGAACGTTCTAACGAAGGTAACATTTTAACTTGGGACATCAGTGGCCTATACTGATTCGAGATTGAGGTCTATATTGGGATAAGATTAGGAGAGTTTAGCCTGATATTAGTGTTTTTGTCCTGTATTTTTTCTTGCAGCAAATATGAAACAATTCAAAGACCCTGAATTCATGGGCCAGTTCATTGACAAATACAGGGATATGCAAAACTTGTGGGAGGTAAAAAAAACATTATATCGCAATAAACCAGCTAGAAAAGCATCACTGGAGAAACTGCTGCAATTTGTGAAGACGCAGGTCCCCGACGCAGACATTGAGTTTGTGGAGAAGAAAATTGGTAGCTTGAGAAGCACGTATAGGAAGGAGCTTAATAAGGTCCAGGATTCCATGAGATCAGGAGCAGCAGCAGAGGATGTGTATGTACCCAGTCTGTGGTACTACAACAGGATGCGGTTTCTGGAAGACCAGGTGGAAGTCAGGGAATCACTTTCTACACTTCCATCCAGCCTTCCCTCAACCCTCCCCTCAACACCAGCTGAGGCTTCCAAGGACCAACCTGGGCCTTCCATCCTGGAAGAAGTTGAGGAGCCCAGCTGGAGCCAGGTATTGTATTTTTTAACATATTTATTGTCCTAAAATGATTGTTGTTAACTAGATGTTATTATTGCAAACAAATTAATGATTTACAAAAAAGTGTTTGACATATCAATAGACAGTAGGGGCCAAAAATGATTGGGACAAGAATGAACAATGCTGGGCTCAGAATTTCTATTCTATTTATTAACATTCAATTTGCAACAGTCATGAGCTGAAAATTGTGTGTGATTGATGAACCAAAAACTAAAACTATGTCCCTTTTTCATACACAGGAAGACCTCAGCCAGGACGAGGCTCTGGAATGTGGCACACTGGAGGAGGCGGGGGTAAGTGTCAGCCAGGAGGTGGCCAGGTCCAGTAGCCTCACACAATCCCAGGTGCCCCCCCCCGCCTTCCAACAAAAAGGGCAAGGAGGGCCAGGAAGGGGAGTAACGTGGAGGAGGCAGCACTGGGCCTCATTAAGGACGCTAATGCAGCCTTGAAACCCCCCCCAATGATGAAGAGGCCTATGGCTGCTATGTAGCTGCCAAATTGCAGCAAATGGAGGAGGACCAACGCTTCATGTGTGAGAATCTAATTTTTCAGGCCCTTCGGAAGGGGTTGAGGGGCCAAATGACAGATAACGTGCACTTATGTGCACTCGCCCATCATCCTCCTCCTCCTCCTCTTCCTCCTCCTCCTGCCACAGGTCCACCTCCAGAGCCACAGCCTCCAAGGAAGGCTGCATTGAAGGCTGCAGGGAAGCATGGAGGGAAGGCTGCAGGGAAGACAAGAAAGTGATGGCCTGGGTTCAGTCTGGTCTGACAGAAGATGCAGCCTATTGTAGTACCACAGCCTGGGACATATATGTCATCTGCTGCTGTTCGTGATCTCTGGGAGTCCTGGACCAGATTGTGCTCACTATTATATGGACTTCTCAGGCTACCAATTTTAATTTACAAAAAGTTGTGTGCCCTGGGGGCCAAAGGCTTCACAAATACAAGCAGTTTCTCCAGCGTTGCCTTCCTCTTTATTTTGTTAGGAGCCAGAATAAATGGGAATTTTTTTGTATGAAAATACTTGCCTATGTGTTTTTATTCAAATAGGACAGTTTGTTTGTGAGTAGGCAGGTATATTTCAAAAATACAATGTCAAATTAACAAGGGACACCAACACCAACCTCCTTGAGCTTTATAAAAATACAAGATAATAATGTTGTTGTGTAAACTTGACACACCAAAAAATATAAATTATGGAGATCACTAGAAACTAATAATCCAAAAAACAGGAGATCTTGATTAAAAATAAAAAAAGATGACTATAAAAAATAATTCTAAACATTATTATTAAGCAAAAAAGATTATTCAGGAGATCACGAGAAATAATAAAGAAATAAGTTTGTCAGAACTCTGTGTGAATATCAGCAGCAAAACAACTTAATTCTTCTAGCATTATAAAGAACAAAAGAATGCGCTGCATTAAAAGACCCAATAATTTGCAGCGTGACGAATGTGCTATCTCCATTACGAACGCTAGTTTTACCAGAACGAGCGCTTCCGTCTCGTACTTGATTCTGAGCATGCATGATTTTTGGCACGTCGGAATTGCATACAGACGATCGCATTTTCGGATAGGAACTTTTTCCGACCGAAAAATAGAGAATATGCTCTCAATCTGGAATTCCGCCAGCAAAAGTCCGATGGAGAATACACACGGTCGCATTTTCTGACCAAAAGCTCTCATTGGAGTTTTGCTGGCGGCATTTCCGATCGTGTGTACGGGGCATAAGAGTTAAAGGGGTTGTAAAGGTTCTTTTTTTTTAAATTAAAATAATAAACATGTTATACTTACTAATGTAATTCCTTTATTTCTAAGTGATTACCAGGGATCACTGTTCTGGAATTAATCCTAAATCCACAATCGTCAATCAATTCTACAATATTATAAGACAGAAGAGCCTCTTACCTGTTGTCTCCATGTCTGATAACATGAGAAGAGTCCTGAACTTATGCACTGTGGTGTCCCGTCAGGTTGGCTAGATGTACAATATCACATACACTATTCAAGGTGTGGGTGTTCCTGTGTGGTCAACCAAGATGAGACCAGGCTATTCTTGAACCTAACTAGGAAGGATAGTATGAAGAATACAACTTCCTGTATTTTTGAGAATATGTGTGTTCTTATGTTTTTCATTATGAGTCACTTAGCAAATGTCAAGTGAAGAGGCCTGGTGAGGGCAATGGTGAATTAGAATAATCTTCATGCAAGTTGACAGGTTAAGTACAAACCTCCCTTGATTCTTTTAATTCTCCATTGCCCTAACTGGCCCTCTTCCCTAAACATTTGCCAGGTCACTCAAATTATGCAATACAGGGTAGAATGCAGTACATGTGTATTTTGCTGTTTTTTAAAGTTGGACAATATTGACATATGACATACACAGTGGATATAGTTCTCTGTTTTGGTCTTTATAAACCTTACGTCTTCTCTTATGTTATGTGTAATTCTTACCATATGATCTGTGTGAATGATGCAAAATAGTACTTTCCGGGTGTATTATGTCTACATGGACAAGTGCAGTTGCTCTAGAGCTTAGTAAATGAGCAGAAGCTCTGCTGACTGTTATCATCCAATCGCGTGCAAGCAAAAATGCTGTTTTTTTAAATTTTCCTTACATGTGATTAGGTATTCTTTGCAAAGTAAAACGAAATGTCCCACTCTCCGCTTGAGTGCTTTCGCATACCTCCCAACATTTGAACTTCAAAATGAGGGACTCCTGAGGGAAGTAGTGATCTGCTACGCACGGGTGGGGAAGTGTGGGTGTGGCCAAAGTATTACCAGTGGTGCTTTTTCCGAGCCTACCTTAAAGAAGAACTTCATTAAAATAGTCAGGGACTGCATAGCAACCAGCAACTGTTGAGACAATGAAGACTTTGGTGAGAAGTATATAATGTACAGTACTGTGTATATAGTACAGGGAGTGCTGTGTTGGGCTTAGGATGCACAACGCCGACAGCAGGGGTCCAGGGTGTTTAATGCAATGTGTTTAAGGATCAGGAGTATGTAATGCACAGAGGGCTGTAGTCAGTGTTGGGTTTAGGAGTACATGACACACAGAGCAGGGTCCAGGAGTGTTATCCACAGAATGCAGGGAACAGGAGTATTATCCACAGAATGCAGGGAACAGGAGTATGTAATGCACAGAATGCAGGGGTCAGGAGTATGTAATGCACAGAATGCAGGGGTCAGGAGTATGTAATGCACAGAATGCAGGGGTCAGGAGTATGTAATGCACAGAATGCAGGGGTCAGGTGTATGTAATGCACAGAATGCAGGGGACAGGAGTGTCATCCATAGAATGCAGGGGTCAGGAGTATTTAATGCACAGAATGCAGGGGACAGGAGTGTGTAATGCACAGAATGCAAGGGACAGGAGTGTGTAATGCGCAGAATGCAGGGGACAGAAGTATGTAATGCACTGAATGCAGGGGACAGGAGTATGTAATGCACAGAATGCAGGGGACAGGAATATGTAATGCACAGTAAGAGTCAGGTGTACAAAACAAAAAGAGTGCAGAAGTCAGTGTAGGGGTAAGGAGAATGAAAAATCCCCCCCCCCTCGCAAGCAATACTCTCCTCCACTTTACCACTCCCTCCTCTCAAAGAAAAACAAATTTGCACGATACCCCCCCAGTACAAATCCTCTCTCCCCCTCCCAGAACAAATCCTCCCATGCAAATCCCCCCTTACAACACAAAGTTCCCCCTCACAGCAACACTCCTCCTTTCCCCCAGTACCCCTCTCAGAATAAATTCTCTTCCACCAAATACCAAATTTCCCCCAAATCCTCCATCCCAGCCAAATCCCCCATTTTAGTACAAATCCTCTCCCCCCCGATACCCCCATTTTGAAATGCCCCAGCACAAATCTTCTTTCCCCCACCAGTCCCCCTTCCCAGCACAATAAATCCCCCCCAAATGTATTTTCCCAGCAAACATCCCCCCAATCCCTATTTTTTTCTCCACTTCTAGCACAAAGCATCTCCCCCAAATCCCCCCTCCCAGCACAACTCCTCATCCTTCCACAAATAACTCACCCCCAAATCCTCTCCCAGCACAAATCCTCTCCCCACTAATAGCACAAAGTCACCCCACCCCTCCATTCCTGCACAAATCCTTCTTCCTCTTCTTCAAAACCCTCAAGGACAAATCCTGCCCCCCATCTCCAGTTCCCCCTCCCAGCAAAAATCTTCTCCCCACTTCTAGTACAGATCCTCTCTCCCAAGTCCTCATTTCCAGCACAACCACCCCCTGCCCCATCCTGCACAAGTCCTCTCCCAGTTTGGTGCGGAATGTATGGTGGTTAGTATGCACAGGAGAGGAGTGCGGCGTGTATGGCGGCGGTTAGTATGTGCAGGAGAGGAGTGCAGAGTGTATGGCGGTTAGTATGCGCAGGAGAGAAATGCATAGTGCATGGCAGGGAGTATGTACAGAAGAGAAGTACGAAGTGTATGGCGGTTAGTATGTGCAGGAGAGGAGTGCAGAGTGTATGGCAGTTAGTATGGGCAGGAGAGAAGTGCGGAGTGTATGGCAATTAGTATGTGCAGGAGAGGAGTGCGGAGTGTATGGCGGTTAGTATGCGCAGGAGAGGAGTGCGGAGTCTATGGCAGTTAGTATGCGCAGGAGAGGAGTGCGAAGTGTATGGTGGTTAGTATGCACAGGAGAGGAGTCTAGAGTGTATGGCGGTTAGTATGTGCAGGAGAGGAGTGCGGAGTTTATGGCGGTTAGTATGCGCAAAAGAGGAGTGCGGAGTGTATGGCAGTTAGCATGGGCAGGAGAGGAGTGCGGAGTGTATGGCGGTTAGTATGTGCAGGAGAGGAGTGCGGAGTTTATGGCGGTTAGTATGTGCAGGAGAGGAGTGTGGAGTGTATGGCGGTTAGTATGCGCAGGAGAGGATTGCGGAGTGTATGGCAGTTAGTATGCACAGGAGAGGAGTGCGGAGTGTATGGCGGTTAGTATGCGCAGGAGAGGAGTGCAGAGTGTATGGCAGTTAGTATGCGCAGGAGAGGAGTGCAGAGTATATGGCGGTTAGTATGCGCAGGAGAGGAGTGCAAAGTGTATGGCGGTTAGTATGCGCAGGAGAGGAGTGCAGAGTGTATGGAGGTTAGTATGTGCAGGAGAGGAGTGTGGAGTGTATGGCGGTTAGTATGCGCAGGAGAGGATTGCGGAGTGTATGGCAGTTAGTATGCACAGGAGAGGAGTGCGGAGTGTATGGCGGTTAGTATGCGCAGGAGAGGAGTGCAGAGTGTATGGCAGTTAGTATGCGCAGGAGAGGAGTGCAGAGTATATGGCGGTTAGTATGCGCAGGAGAGGAGTGCAAAGTGTATGGCGGTTAGTATGCGCAGGAGAGGAGTGCAGAGTGTATGGAGGTTAGTATGCGCAGGAGAGGAGTGTGGAGTGTATGGTGGCGGTTAGTATGCGCAGGAGAGTAGTGCAGAGTGTATGGCAGTTAGTATGCACAGGGGAGCAGTGCGGAGTGCAGAGGGTATAAATGTAGATGGTGTGGAGTCCTGATTCAATGCTCCATCGCTGCAAGGGCCACAGTGGCATCATCATGCAAAGAGGCAGCAACTGATGTTGGCTGCAAACACCTACCTGCACACTCATCCCCCTTCTGTGCCCCCCCCAGATTACCTTCCCATACACATCCTGGAAAGAACTACTGCAGTTGTCATCTCTACGGAGGGGGGTCTCAGCTGGGCAGTTATCTCTCTTCCTGCTGGTATATCGGGAACAGCAGAAGGCAGTAGAGGTGGCTCCACCTCCAGCTCTGAACTCACTCGGTGGCCGCAGCACAACTAGGGAGAGCACACTCACTGGGATCACTGCAGAGTGCTGGAGATGCCAAGGGTGAAGCGCTGTCACTAGAGACTGGCAAGCACAGCTAGGGATGAGCTTCGTGTTCGAGTCGAACCCATGTTCGACTCGAACATCGGCTGTTCGGTCGTTCGCCGAATTGCGAACGATATGGGCCGTTCGCGCCAAATTCGTGTGGCACGTCACGGCCCATAATTCACTGCGGCATCGCAGTGCATTGCTGGCTGATGATTGGCCAAGCATGCACTATGACCCGCATGCTTGGCCAATCACAGCGCCGTCAGTAGAGAGAGCTGTAATTGGCCAAAGCCAGGGTCGCTTTGGCCAATTATGGCTCAGGGGATTTAGTACACACCCCACACTATATAAGGCCGCCTACACGGCGGCCCTGTGTAGTGTGTGTTCCGGTGTGCTGAGAGATAGAGAGAGAGAGAGAGACAGTGTCATTTGATTTGAGTTAGATAGATTAGGCAGAACAGTCAGTCAGTTAGCTGCACTTACAGTGTATTGTGTATATATATGCATCCCAGGTGTTGCATATATATATATACACTGTATTCAGTTTAGCTAGATCCGTTCCTGTTATCTTCTATCTAGACTATTTACATTTAGTGCAGTGCGTCCTGCTCACAGTGTTCAGCTAGATCCGTTCCTGCTATTTACATTTAGTGCAGTGCGTCCTGCTCACAGTGTTCAGCTAGATCCGTTCCTGTTATCTTCTAGACTATTTACATTTAGTGCAGTGCGTCCTGCTCACAGTGTTCAGCTAGATCCGTTCCTGCTATTTACATTTAGTGCAGTGCGTCCTGCTCACAGTGTTCAGCTAGATCCGTTCCTGCTATTTACATTTAGTGCAGTGCGTCCTGCTCACAGTGTTCAGCTAGATCCGTTCCTGCTATTTACATTTAGTGCAGTGCGTCCTGCTCACAGTGTTCAGCTAGATCCGTTCCTGCTATTTACATTTAGTGCAGTGCGTCCTGCTCACAGTGTTCAGCTAGATCCGTTCCTGCTAATTACATTTAGTGCAGTGCGTCCTGCTCACAGTGTTCAGCTAGATCCGTTCCTGCTATTTACATTTAGTGCAGTGCGTCCAGCTCACAGTGTTCAGCTAGATCCGTTCCTGCTATTTACATTTAGTGCAGTGCGTCCAGCTCACAGTGTTCAGCTAGATCCGTTCCTGCTATTTACATTTAGTGCAGTGCGTCCTGCTCACAGTGTTCAGCTAGATCCGTTCCTGTTATCTTCTAGACTATTTACATTTAGTGCAGTGCGTCCTGCTCACAGTGTTCAGCTAGATCCGTTCCTGTTATTTACATTTAGTGCAGTGCGTCCTGCTCACAGTGTTCAGCTAGATCCGTTCCTGCTATTTACATTCAGTGCAGTGCGTCCTGCTCACAGTGTTCAGCTAGATCCGTTCCTGCTATTTACATTTAGTGCAGTACGTCCTGCTCACAGTGTTCAGCTAGATCCGTTCCTGTTATCTTCTAGACTATTTACATTTAGTGCAGTGCGTCCTGCTCACAGTGTTCAGCTAGATCCGTTCCTGTTATCTTCTAGACTATTTACATTTAGTGCAGTGCGTCCTGCTCACAGTGTTCAGCTAGATCCGTTCCTGTTATCTTCTAGACTATTTACATTTAGTGCAGTGCGTCCTGCTCACAGTGTTCAGCTAGATCCGTTCCTGTTATCTTCCTACTGACAGGCAGGCTTGTCTGGTTACAGTATATAAAGCTACCTGAAGAAAATTACAGGTGTTCTATTTGATCCTATTAGTACCATGGTCAGGCAGCTAGACTATTTACATTTAGTACAGTGCGTCCTGCTCACAGTGTTCAGCTAGATCCGTTCCTGTTATCTTCCTACTGACAGGCAGGCTTGTCTGGTTACAGTATATAAAGCTACCTGAAGAAAATTGCAGGTGTTCTATTTGATCCTATTAGTACCACGGTCAGGCAGCTAGACTATTTACATTTAGTACAGTGCGTCCTGCTCACAGTGTTCAGCTAGATCCGTTCCTGTTATCTTCCTACTGACAGGCAGGCTTGTCTGGTTACAGTATATAAAGCTACCTTAAGAAAATAACAGGTGTTCTATTTGATCCTATTAGTACCACGGTCAGGCAGCTAGACTATTTACATTTAGTACAGTGCGTCCTGCTCACAGTGTTCAGCTAGATCCGTTCCTGTTATCTTCCTACTGACAGGCAGGCTTGTCTGGTTACAGTATATAAAGCTACCTGAAGAAAATTACAGGTGTTCTATCCCAGCTTAGTGCAGCTACAGGCCATTAGTATGTCTGGAAGGCCAAGAAGGAGAGGCAGACAGTCACAAGCCAATAAGAGAGGGCAAGCAGGCTCTGTGTCTAGTGCTGGTCGTGGAGACGGTGCATCCTCATCAGCACGTGGCCATGGGACACGCTTGGCCTTTTTTTCGGCAGCTGGCCGTGTTGAGCCGCAACATGCGGAAGACTTGGTCGAGTGGATGACCAAGCCGTCCTCATCCTCCTCATCCTCTCTCACCCATGCCCAGGGTGCTTTGTCTGGCAAAGCAGCGGCCTCTTCCCTCAGCTCAATGTCATCAGTGACTCCTTCCCTAGCTCCACCATGTCCTCATGAGGATTCCCTCGAACTGTTTGACCACAGTGTTGGGTACATGCTCCAGGAGGATGCCCAGCGTTTGGAAGGCTCTGATGATGATACTGAGCTCGATGAAGGCAGTAACATGAGCACGGACAGAGGGGGTGCCCAAGAAGGACAGCAATCTGGCAGTCATGCTCCCCCTGCTGCAGCATACTGCCAGGTTTGCTCCAGTGATGAGGAGGGAGGGGATGATGAGGTCACTGACTCAACGTGGGTGCCTGATAGGAGAGAGGAGGAGGAGGAGGAGGAGGAGGAGGTGGCACATCACCAACGAGGCAGGATGCCCTCCAGGGGCCAGCCTAAGGGCAGCACATTGACTGCATCACACCCCAAAGCTCCACATGTGCAGGGCGCTCCAGTCTCTGCGCGTTATTCAAAAAGTTCTTTGGTGTGGGCCTTTTTTGAGACGAGTGCATCAGATCGCACCGCTGCTATTTGCAACATATGTCTCAAGCGTATCTCGCGTGGCCAAAACATCTCCCGCTTGGGTACCACATGCTTGACCAGACATATGTTGACCTGCCATGCAGTTCGTTGGCAAGCGTATCTAAAAGACCCACACCAAAGAACAAAGAGGATCTCTCCTTGCTCCTCATCAGCTGAGATTTCCAACCCCACTAGACCTTCAGTCCTCTCTGAGACCTGCAGTGAGAGGAATGAAGGTGTAGAATTAGGTGTGTCACAGCCAAGTACTTGTGGGCAATCTGCTTTTGGTACACCGACGTCAGATTGTACCAGGCAAATTTCCCTGCCCCAGCTGCTGCACCGCCGAAAGAAGTTTGCTCCCAGCCATCCACATGCCCAGCGGTTGAATGCTAGCTTGGCAAAATTGCTAGCACTTCAACTGCTGCCTTTTCAGTTGGTAGACTCTGCCCCCTTCCGTGAGTTTGTGGAATGTGCGGTTCCTCAGTGGCAGGTACCCAAACGCCACTTTTTCTCACGGAAGGCGATTCCGGCTCTCTACCGGCATGTGGAAGGCAATGTCCATGCCTGGAAAGTCTGTGTGCATTTCCGCCGGTCATATAATGCCAGTGCTCGGCTGACGGACCTCCAAAAGGAGTTTAACCTGCCCAAGAACCGCCTAATCTGTGACATGCCCACCAGGTGGAACTCAACGTTGGCCATGCTGCAGCGGCTGCACACGCAGCAGAGGGCCATCAATGAGTACCTGTGCGACTATGGCACCAGGACAGGGTCAGGGGAGCTTGGTTTTTTTTCCCCACGCCAGTGGGCCATGATCAGGGATGCATGCACTGTCCTGTCACCATTCGAGGAGGCCACGAGGATGGTGAGCACTGACAGTGCATGCATCAGTGACACTGTCCCCCTTGTCCACCTGTTGGAGCACACGCTGCGTGGAATAATGGACAGGGCACTTGAGGCAGAACAGAGGCAGGAAGAGGAGGACTTCCTTAGCTCTCAAGGCCCCCTTTATCCAGACAGTGTTCCTGCGTGCCCGACGATCACACAGGAAGAGGACGAGGAGGAGGAGGAGGAGGAGGAGGAAGATTGTGTCAGTATGGAGGTGGAGCCTGGCACTCAGCATCAGCAGCAGTCTTTAAGGGATCAGTCCCAAGGAACACATGGACTTGTACGTGGCTGGGAGGAGGTGGCTGCGGACGTTGTTGTCCTTAGTGACCCAGAGGACTCCGGACCGAATGCCTCAGCAAACCTACGCTGCATGGCCTCCCTGATCCTGTAAAGCCTGCGTAAGGATCCTCGTATTCGTGGTATCAAGGAGAAGGACCAATACTGGCTGGCAACCCTCCTTGATCCACGTTACAAGGGTAAGGTTGCGGACCTTATCTTGCCATCGCAGAGGGAGCAGAGGATGAAACATCTTCGGGAGGCCTTGCAGAAAGGTCTGTGCAACGCGTTCCCAGAGACTGGGAGGTTACAAACTCCTGTTTCTGGACAACGTGTTGCTGAGGCTTCGGTGACACTGTCCCCCTTGTCCACCTGTTGGAGCACACGCTGCGTGGAATAATGGACAGGGCACTTGAGGCAGAACAGAGGCAGGAAGAGGAGGACTTCCTTAGCTCTCAAGGCCCCCTTTATCCAGACAGTGTTCCTGCGTGCCCGACGATCACACAGGAAGAGGACGAGGAGGAGGAGGAGGAGGAGGAGGAAGATTGTGTCAGTATGGAGGTGGAGCCTGGCACTCAGCATCAGCAGCAGTCTTTAAGGGATCAGTCCCAAGGAACACATGGACTTGTACGTGGCTGGGAGGAGGTGGCTGCGGACGTTGTTGTCCTTAGTGACCCAGAGGACTCCGGACCGAATGCCTCAGCAAACCTACGCTGCATGGCCTCCCTGATCCTGTAAAGCCTGCGTAAGGATCCTCGTATTCGTGGTATCAAGGAGAAGGACCAATACTGGCTGGCAACCCTCCTTGATCCACGTTACAAGGGTAAGGTTGCGGACCTTATCTTGCCATCGCAGAGGGAGCAGAGGATGAAACATCTTCGGGAGGCCTTGCAGAAAGGTCTGTGCAACGCGTTCCCAGAGACTGGGAGGTTACAAACTCCTGTTTCTGGACAACGTGTTGCTGAGGCTTCGGTCAGTCAAAGAAGGAGCGGTGGAGAAGGTGGCCGTCTGACCGATGCGTTCAGGCAATTTTTTGGTCCGCAGCCCCAAGGTATGTTCGGTTCCAGCAACCATCGCCAGCGTCTGTTTTACATGGTGCAGGAATACCTAGGGGCAAGATCAGACTTGGACACCTTTCCCACCGAAAATCCTCTGGGTTACTGGGTCTTGAGGATGGATCACTGGCCAGAGCTTGCACAGTATGCAATTGAGCTACTGGCCTGTCCTGCATCCAGCGTTCTTTCGGAACGCACATTCAGTGCTGCTGGAGGCGTGGTAACCGATCACAGGGTGCGTCTGTCCACCGACTCTGTCGATCGGCTGACCTTCATAAAAATGAATCAGTCTTGGATCACCACCAGCTACCAAGCACCTGATGCAGATGTAACCGAATAATTTTTTTTGAAATCTCAGATCCCTTCAAAGACTGCCTATGCTGATGCTGAGTGACTATCCCTGAGTAATTATCCTCTTCCTCCTCCATCATCACGCTGATAGCTTGTAAGAACATTTTTGGTTCTGGGCGCCACCACCAGTGCCTAAGGCACAATTTTTCAACCCCTGTTTAACAGGGGCGTGTAATTACAATTTTTGATGTAATACTTTGCAGCAGGGCTCGTTCCTGCATTCCAACTAGAGTGTCTGTGAGGGGTTGCAGTGTTGTGGCACCAGCACCAGTGCCTAAGGCCCAATTTTTCTGCCCCTGTCTAACAGGGGCGTGTAATTACAATTTTTGATGCAATACTTTGCAGCAGGGCTCGTTCCTGCGTTCCAACTAGAGTGTCTGTGAGGGGTTGCAGTGTTGTGGCACCAGCACCAGTGCCTAAGGCCCAATTTTTCTGCCCCTGTCTAACAGGGGCGTGTAATTACAATTTTTGATGCAATACTTTGCAGCAGGGCTCGTTCCTGCGTTCCAACTAGAGTGTCTGTGAGGGGTTGCAGTGTTGTGGCACCAGCACCAGTGCCTAAGGCCCAATTTTTCTGCCCCTGTCTAACAGGGGCGTGTAATTACAATTTTTGATGCAATACTTTGCAGCAGGGCTCGTTCCTGCGTTCCAACTAGAGTGTCTGTGAGGGGTTGCAGTGTTGTGGCACCAGCACCAGTGCCTAAGGCCTAATTTTTCAGCTCCTGTTCAACAGGGGCATGTAATTACAATTCTTGATCTAATATTTCACAGCAGGGCCCTGTGAGGGCTTACAGTGTTTTGGCCACAGCAACACCTAAGGCCCAAATTTCTGCTGAGTATATAGGGCAGGACCCTACTTTCAAACATCTAACTTACAAACGACTCCTACTTGCAAACGGAAGGAGACAACAGGAAGTGAGATGAAATCTACCCCTAGGAAGGGAAATTCTCTCCTGTAAGAGTTAATATATTAAAACAATTTCTCCTTTCCACTGATGCTTTCCAATCCTTGTTCCACAAAAAAACCCAAATTTTCAAAAAACATTTTTCATTGGGACAAAAAAGTGAGGTGAAATCTTCTGAAGAGGAGGAAAGACGCAAAACAAATGTCACAGGGGTGATAACCCTTCCCTATGTTTTCCAAAAAGCTTAGAAAAGATTTTTTGGCTGGAGCTAAACACGTTAAAAATGTTCAAAATTACAAACAGATTCTACTTAACAACAAACCTACAGTCCCTATCTTGTTTGCACCGCCTGTATACTGCTGTTCAGAGTATATAGGGACCTTTCCTTATTTTAATTTGGGTGCGGGGTTCCCCTTAATATCCATACAAGACCCAAAGGGCCTGGTAATGGACTGGGGGGTACCCATGCCGTTTGTCTCACTGATTTTCATCCATATTGCCATGACCCGACATGACATTAAACCCGCAAGCAGTTTTAAATGAGATTTTTTCCTTTAAAAATGACATTTGGTGCAGGGACTGTTCTAAACATGGGAAACACGCGTCACTTTACAGGCATACTATAGACACCCCCCAGGTACGATATTTAAAGGAATATTTCACTTTTTTTTTTTTTACTTTAAGCATCATTAAAATCACTGCTCCCGAAAAAACGTCAGTTTTTAAAAGTTTTTTTTGCATTGATACATGTCCCCTGGGGTAGGACCCGGGTCCCCACACCCTTTTTAGGACAATACCATGCAAATTAGCCTTTAAAATGAGCACTTTTGATTTCGAACGTTCGAGTCCCATAGACGTCAATGGGGTTCTAACGTTCGTGCGAACTTGCGGTCCGTTCGCGGGTTCTGGTGCGAACCGAACCGGGGGGTGTTCGGCTCATCCCTAAGCACAGCCAGGGCAGGCTCCGGAGCAGGGCCGGACTGGGAATAAAAACCAGCCCTGGAAATAATTTCATACCAGCCCCATAGCATTTTTATACCAGCCCAACTGCATAACGTCGTTATTTTTTTGTTCACAAAAGGGAAAACCATGCATTTTAAAGCACATTTGAAGAGTGTATTATCTATAGATAAGAGAGACATGGAATTTACAAACAGCAGCAATTTTTTATTTTTTTACTGGCAAAAATCATGGCATTTACTGGCACATTTTTTACTGATACTGCAAAAAAAAGGTGCCGTAAATGGCAGGTTTCAGTGCAAATATCAATATTTAAGCTATAAACTGCTATTGCAAAATATGTGAAAAACTGACGCCTATATCTCACAGTGCTCTGCGCCTAGGACCGCCCATGAAATCAAATGTAGTAAAAAGAAAAGCAGCTACTTAAATGAAAAACATATATATATAAGCAAAAAAAGGTGTAAACCAATGGTGCCAAGTCTCTGATTCCTTATTTGCAGCAGCGCTATGTGCCCGATGTCAAGACACATATAAATAAGACAAAAATGGTGAAGAAGATGTGCAGGACAGTTCAAAAGAATTCCAGTCTGTGCATATGAAGAGTATCTTGTCACCAGGAAAAAACAACACCGCATGAGGGGGTGTCCCCCAGTGAGTTTGCACTCACCACAATTCCAGAAAATACAGGCCTTTGTACTGTTGTTATTTAATAACCTTCCATCTTCTATCACCAACCACCAGATGTCGCTAGCATTCTCGATTAATAGTATACCATAAGGGGAAAAAACAAACTCATATAGCGTAATATTGCTAATGATAAGTTTATTGACATATAGTATTCCCTCCCCCCTTAAAAACTGCGTACCAAAATAAAACAATAGTAAAGCAGAAAGAGCATTTGTAAAGTGCACTGTGCCTTAGTCTACGTCTCCCGGGAGGAGTTGCCAGAGCGCTCGCTGTTTGCGGCTGGTTTCACTTGCTTCCTGGTTCCTTCCGTTGCGTGGAACGCACACGTCACTTCCGGTGGATTACGACCCTGACGCGTTTCGTCACTTCCGGACGTCATCTGAGTCTCGGATGGTACAGGAGAGGTCAGAGGCTGCGCATGGTACAGGAGAGGTCAGAGGCTGCGCATGGTACAGGAGAGGTCAGAGGCTGCGCATGGTACAGGAGAGGTCAGAGGCTGCGCATGGTGCAGGAGAGGTCAGAGGCTGCGCATGGTGCAGGAGAGGTCAGAGGCTGCGCATGGTGCAGGAGAGGTCAGAGGCTGCGGATGGTGCATGGGAGGTCAGAGGCTGCGGATGATGCATGGGAGGTCAGAGGCTGCGGAGGGGACGACAGGAGGTCAGAGGCTGTGGAGGGGACGACAGGAGGTCAGAGGCTGAGGAGGGGACGACAGGAGGTCAGAGGCTGAGGAGGGGACGACAGGAGGTCAGAGGCTGAGGAGGGGACGACAGGAGGTCAGAGGCTGAGGAGGGGGCGACAGGAGGTCAGAGGCTGAGGAGGGGACAACAGGAGGTCAGAGGCTGAGGAGGGGACGACAGGAGGTCAGAGGCTGAGGAGGGGACTACAGGAGGTCAGAGGCTGAGGAGGGGACGACAGGAGGTCAGAGGCTGAGGAGGGGACGACAGGAGGTCAGAGGCTGAGGAGGGGACGACAGGAGGTCAGAGGCTGAGGAGGGGACGACAGGAGGTCAGAGGCTGAGGAGGGGACGACAGGAGGTCAGAGGCTGAGGAGGGGATGACAGGAGGTCAGAGGCTGAGGAGGGGACAACAGGAGGGCTGAGGAGGGGACGACAGGAGGGCTGACGAGGGGACGACAGGAGGGCTGAAGAGGGGATGACAGGAGGGCTGACGAGGGGACGACAGGAGGGCTGACGAGGGGAAGACAGGAGGGCTGACGAGGGGACGACAGGAGGGCTGACGAGGGGACGACAGGAGGGCTGACAAGGGGACGACAGGAGGTCAGAGGCTGAGGAGGGGACGACAGGAGGTCAGAGGCTGAGGAGGGGATGACAGGAGGTCAGAGGCTGAGGAGGGGACGACAGGTGGTCAGAGGCTGAGGAGGGGACGACAGGAGGTCAGAGGCTGAGGAGGGGACGACAGGAGGTCAGAGGCTGAGGAGGTGACGACAGGAGGTCAGAGGCTGAGGAGGGGACGACAGGAGGTCAGAGGCTGAGGAGGGGACGACAGGAGGTCAGAGGCTGAGGAGGGGACGACAGGAGGGCTGAGGAGGGGACGACAGGAGGGCTGAGGAGGGGATGACAGGAGGTCAGAGGCTGCAGGGGGGTGCGAACAGGAGGTCAGAGGCTGCAGGGGGGACAGGTGGTCAGAGGCTGCAGGGGGGACAGGAGGTCAGAGGCTGCAGGGGGGACAGGAGGTCAGAGGCTGCAGGGGGGACAGGAGGTCAGAGGCTGCAGGGGGGACAGGAGGCCAGAGACTGCGGATGATGCAGGGGAGGTCAGAGGCTGTGGAGGGGACCACAGGAGAGGTCAGAGGCTGCGGAGGGGACCACAGGAGAGGTCAGAGGCTGAGGAGGGGACCACAGGAGAGGTCAGAGGCTGAGGAGGGGACCACAGGAGAGGTCAGAGGCTGAGGAGGGGACGAGAAGAGGTCAGAGGCTGAGGAGGGGACGAGAAGAGGTCAGAGGCTGAGGAGGGGACGAGAAGAGGTCAGAGGCTGCAGGGGGGGACAGGTGGTCAGAGGCTGCAGGGGGGGACAGGTGGCCAGAGGCTGCAGGGGGGGGCAGGAGGTCAGAGGCTGCAGGGGGGGGCAGGAGGTCAGAGGCTGCAGGGGGGGACAGGAAGTCAGAGGCTGCAGGGGGGGACAGGTGGTCAGAGGCTGCAGGGGGGGACAGGTGGTCAGAGGCTGCAGGGGAGGGGGCAGGAGGACAGAGGCTGCAGGGGGGGCAGGAGGTCAGAGGCTGCAGGGGGGGACAGGTGGTCAGAGGCTGCAGGGGTGGGCAGGAGGTCAGAGGCTGCAGGAGGTCAGAGGCTGCAGGGGGGGTAGGAGGTCAGAGGCTGCGGGGGGGGACAGGAGGTCAGAGTCTGTGGGGGGGGGACAGGAGGTCAGAGGCTGCGGGGGGGGGACTGCAGGGGGGGCAGGAGGTCAGAGGCTGCAGGGGGGAGACAGGAGGTCAGAGGCTGCAGGGGGGGGCAGGAGGTCAGAGGCTTGCGGGGGGGACAGGAGGTCAGAGGCTGGGGGGACAATGAGGTCAGAGGCTGCAGGGGGGGACAGGTGGTCAGAGGCTGCAGGGGGGGGACAGGTGGTCAGAGGCTGCAGGGGGGGGGGACAGGTGGTCAGAGGCTGCAGGGGGGGGACAGGTGATCAGAGGCTGCGGGGGGGACAGGTGATCAGAGGCTGCAGGGGGGGGACAGGTGGTCAGAGGCTGCAGGGGGGGACAGGTGATCAAAGGCTGCAGGGGGGGACAGGTGATCAGAGGCTGCAGGGGGGGGACAGGTGATCAGAGGCTGCAGGGGGGGGCGGGCAGGAGGAGGCACAGGCCACCAGGCGCCAGACACTGAGCGCTGCAACCGCTTTACCTTTAAAAATGGCGCCGCTCGGCGCCATCGTGTCACTGCGCATGCGCCCGCACTTCCGAAAATTGCCGAGCGTGTACGGGTTTTCCCGAGCACGGCCAACCTCGGAACAGCGGCACGCTGGCGCCTGCGCAGTTGCACGTCGGCCCGGCCCCCGCAGCCATTTTTCTTTCAGGCGCCGCTGCCCTCACAGCGGCCGGCGGCCGCAGGGGTAGCCAGACCACCGGCCCACCGGGGGATTTCCCGGTATCCCGGTTGGCCAGTCCGGCCCTGCTCCGAAGGTAGCGGAACACTTCTACGGAAGGAAATTGCATAGGAGGAGCGGCTCGGCTGCATATGGATGAATCAATCTCTCCATATACCTCCTGCAGCTGCTGAATACCCGCTCCTACTCCTCTCCCTCCCGCAGGCATTCAGCGGCTGCAGGAGGTATATGGAGAGACCGATTCTTCCATATGCAGCCCAGCCGCTCCTCTTTTCCAGGTGCAAAGGGGGGCCGCGCGGTCTATGTCCCTGCTACATGGCTCCTGCCGCTGACCAGCAGGAAACTAGAGCCGGAGGCGGGGGGTAGAGCTGTGGGGAGCTGGGAATCTGGGACTCCAGCCCTGACCCCGGGACTGACTTTAAATCGTGGGACAGTCCCGTGGAATCTGGGATAGTTGGGAGGTATGAGGTATAGGGGGGGAGGTGCTGCGCTAACCAGAAGAAAGCTGTAAATCTCTGTCTGTGGTCAATTAATAAAATGACATAAAATCGCATAATAAATCGCATAAATAAGTGTTGACACTAAAAAACATTCAAGTCTTAATAATCAGCATCATGTGTATGTGAAAAAAAGTGCATAAAAAATCCTTTTCAATTCGTATATACTAAATGACAAAAAAAATTGCATGTTAAATCGCATAAATATGTGTTGACACTAAAAACATATAAATCTAGATAATCATGTGTTGGTGCACAAAAGGACATAAACACTACTTCATGTGAATAATTCTAAATAAAAATACATAGAATAAATCAGAAATAACCATCAAAAACATATCCTTATAAATGGTGCAAAACGTACAAAGTGCCAGTGCTTAAAGGTGATCTAGATATCGCAAATAAAACACATCAATCCAACGCAATATGGATAATAAATAATATAAATAAATGTCCCAATAATAGTGATATAAAATATATTGTGCTGGCCTGCGAAACAAATGACCAATGACATGCCAGTAAGTGCAGCAAACTTAAAGTGCCAGTGTAAAAGTCATTGAAGGTGCAAAAGCAAGTTCTGGTGTATTCAACAAAACAACAGTGGGGTGTCTGGGATGCAATTCACTCAGTGTCCTCTTCGTGCATAAAACATTAATGTAAGCAGTGGCCCCTTACCCAGCGGTGCTAGGTCAACCGCATGAATTGTAGCTAAAACGCCAGGTCCTGAGCCTCAATCGCGTCCCTATATCCACGCTTGCCGGTGTTGGGTTATCCTAATGGCAGCTGATTACAAGTGGCTATGGTCCTATCAGGGGTCCTGGACCAGCGCGGATCCTAGCTCAGCCTCCACATCTCAGGTATGTATGTACAGGAATATGCAGGACAAAGGTACTTGATAGTGAAGTATGTATTAACCAGGTAATGCTTTATTAAAAATCTTTAAGTAGATGTACTCACATAAAAACAATGGAGAGCAAACCTCTCTCCTACGAGCAGCGAACTCGTTCTGTGCCTAGCAATGTGAAACAGCCTATTCAGTCCCTACCCGTGACATCACCGATCACAGTTGGGAGGTATGGCTTTCGTCATATACCGCTTCCTTTCAGTCTGAATATAGATATCAGATATTCCAACCGTTCGCAAGCATAAAACAAGACGATACTTGTTTAGTTGCTGAACATGGACTCTTTTATTAGAACTAAAATACAAGTCTTATATACAGTTAAAGAGCAGGAGGTTCCTACCTCCTGCTCATATTACTCTGACAATACAACTGTAACCAGAAACAAAATTAACATGAGCTAATTAACTAATTCCTTAAAGCAGCTGATGTGACTCCGTGCCCTCCTGAGCATTGTTATGATTAATCAGGATTTCACTACAGGTCAGACTTGTTGTCACCAAGCTTCACACAGTAGATTATACATTATCATAAACATCAACACAGAACTCCTTCATACAGTAGCAAGGTTAATTAACACAAACAACAATGGGTGAAATACTCTTAGAAGCTGTGGCAAGCCAGACTAGACTCATTGACATTATAGAAGACAACAGACAGGTGGCTGGAGTTGATGACATTGGCAGCCAACAGTATGTGTCCCAACAGTATGAACCAGTCACTATTTCTAATATGGCATATACAGGGTTCCCAGAGTCTGTGTGTCTTGGGGGACACGGACCTGAATCCAAAGTTACACCATCTCAAGGGTCCCCAGGTATACAGCTCACAACGAGCACCGTTCCCCCAAATGCCAGGGCCCATAATCGGTAGGCAAGAGACTAGCATTCAGTCCCCTCCAAAAGCCTCTGTCCTGGCTAGGTCTGTCACAAAAGCCTTACCTTATTTACTAAGCTCTGGAGCAACTGCTCATGTAGAGTGCAACTGCACTTTGAAAAGTGCACATTCTGCTTTTCTTTAGTAAATCAACCGCAGAGTCTGCTAGTCTGATTTTTTTTGAAGCACCGATTAGAGCCAGAGGCTCTAATAGGCTTCAATATAGGATGAGCTTGGGTCGCACAGAATACAAGCCGAGCCCACCCAGGTGTGTTGCAACAGCAAATGAATATTCGCTATTGTAACACTGATCCTCCTCCCGGCCAATCAGGATGCGGGTTTTGACACCGGTCACCCGATTGGCTGAAAGGACAGGCAATCCTATTGGACGCCTAGGAGGAGGAGGGGAGGAGCTGGAAGCCGCCATGGAAGAGAGGATTCGGAGCCGAGCCGCTGCACCACGCGGCCTGCCACCCACCACGATGGGGTAAGTACCAGACCGACCGACAAACAGTGGGGGGGTGGGTGCCGCTGGGGGGGATGGGTAAATGTTTGCCCCCCCATAAAAAAAAAAACCTAGCCACCACTGGATTAACACCTTGTATGACAGAAATCAATTGAATCATATCTTGCCAGAATGGATGGATGAGTGGGCAATCCCACCAAATATGGCCATGTGTGGCTCGGCTGCCACAGTCACACTAGCACTGAGAGGAATTGTATGAGAACATGGCAAGAAAGTGGAACTTCAGTCATTTTTCATCTTTCCATCTATTAAATCTTCTGCCATTGTTGTTTTAACTTTGGATAGTAATTTTTTTTTTCTGCCAGTAAATCCCTTATACAGCCCACTTCCTGTTTCTCGTCTGGTCATTAGCCTAGGCTGATGACATCAAGCACAGCTCTCTCTCACTCTCATGAGAGTTTACCAGGAAGGGAGGGGGATGATGTCTTAAGCCATCCACAACTCGGCCCCCAGCTATATCACTAGCCTAGTCTCAAAATACCAACCTAATCGTGCTCTTCGTTCCTCCCAAGACCTCCTGCTCTCTAGCTCCCTCATCACCTCCTCCCATATCCGCCTCCAGGACTTCTCCCGACCCGCGCCCATCCTCTGGAATTCGCTACCCCAATCTGTCAGACTGTCTCCAAATTTATCCGCTTTTAGGCGATCCCTGAAAACTTTAATCTTCAGAGAAGCCTATCCTGCCTCCATCTAATAACTGCACTATTTTCTCCATTAGCTCATCCCCCACAGCTATTACCCTTTTGTATAACTTGACCCTCCCTCCTAGATTGTAAGCTCTGACGAGCAGGGCCCTCTGATTCCTCTTGTATTGAATTGTATTGAATTGTATTGTAATTGTACTGTCTGCCCTAATGTTGTAAAGCACTGCGTAAACTGTCGGCGCTATATAAATCCTGTATAATAATAATAATAATAAGAGGGCCAATGAGAGCCACGGAGCTGGAGGTTTGCCTCTGTTTATCTGTGTAAATCCAGGAAGTGAACAGGCAGCAGCTTCAGCTGCCCACAGTTAAAATGGTTGCAGCCAAACTCAGTGGATGGAGATTTCTGCAGCATATTTGGCAAGTACAGAATAACGGTATATATAAAATAATTTGCAAAGTGGTTGGAGGGAAGCTTCAGAATGGCAAAGATGTTTTTATTACAAATTATGTGAGCAAACTACAGTTCCTCGTTAAGCTTAACTGGAGTATAGTGCCTTCTTGTGAGAAGTTTGAAATTCAACTAAGAATTGTGACTCTTTTGGCACCGTGGTGTTATAATGAAGGATGAGCCGAACACCCCCAGTTCGGTTTGCACCAGAACTTGTGAACAGGCAAATAATTTGGATGAACACACGAACACAGTTAAAGCCTATGGGACACGGACATGAAAAATAAAAGGTGCTCATTTTGTATCAATGCAAAAACTGTTTTAAAAAAATGGCCGTTTTTTTGGAAGCAGTGATTTTAATAATGCTTAAAGTGAAACAATAAAAATGAAATATTCCTTTAAATATCGTGCCTGGGGGGTGTCTATAGTATGCCTGTAAAGTGGCACATTTTTTCCAGTGTTTAGAACAGTCCCTGCACAAAATGACATTTCTAAAGGAAAAAGTCATTTAAAACTGATCGTGGCTGTAATGAATTGTCGGGTCCCGGTGTTCTGTTGAGAAAGTTCCCCTTGGCGGATAAGGACCCCCCTCTACTGCGCAGGCGCAGCGCTTGCACAGTAGAGGGGGGGACGAGAGAGCCCCCCCTCCTCCTGAATCATACCAGGCCACATGCCCTCAATATTGGGTGTGCTTAGGGGTCCCCAAAGCATCTTGTCCCCATGTGATTGGGGACAAGGGCCTCATCCTCACAACCCTTGCCCAGTGGTTGTGGGGGTCTGCGGGCGGGGGGCTTATCGGAATCTGGAAGCCCCCTTTAACAAGTAGACCCCCAGATCCCGGCCTCACCCCCCATGTAAATTGGTAACGGGTACATTGTAGCCCTACCAATTCACAAAAAAGTGTCATAAATAGTAAAAAAGGCAGGAGAAACTTTGGGACAAGTCCTTTATTAAAAAATAAAAAGAATAAATATGTCCCACAATGTAGATCCATCTCACGCCACCCGACGGACCAAAAAAAGAAAAAAAAAAGCCACAACAGCTCCGCCTCCATGGGAGACTCCCGCCTGGCCTGAAGGGCCTGGTATGGATTTTGGGGGGACCCCCGCTCAATTTTTTTTTTTAATTTTTGGTTTGGGGTTCCCCTTAATATTCATTCTGGACCCAAAGGGCCTGGTAATGGACTGGGGGGGGACCCATGCCGAGTTTTATCTGTATTGCCGAGACCCGACAATTCATTACAGCCGCAAAATTACTTTTCTTCCTTTAGAAATTTCATTTTGCTGTGGTACTGTTGTAAACACGGGAAACATGCGCCACTTTACAGGCATACTATAGACACCCGCCAGGCACGATATTTAAAGGAATATTTCCCTTTTATTGTTTCACTTTAAACATTATTAAAATCACTGCTCCCGAAAAAACGTCAGTTTTTAAAACTTTTTTTTGCATTGATACATGTCCCCTGGGGCAGGACCCAGGTCCCCAAACACTTTTTATGGCAATAACTTGCATACAAGCCTTTAAAATTAGCACTTTTGGTTTTTCATGTTAGCGTCCCATAGACTTTAATGGGGTTCTGCGGCTTTCAAATTTGCAGCGAACACCGCATAATGTTCGTTGTTAGCCGAACGTCCAAACAACCAAAGTTTGGCCCGAACTCATGCTCGGGCCAAACCGTTCGTCCATCCCTATTTATAATGAATTCGTCACAGTGATGTCTGAAAATGTTTAATCCTCCATATGAGCACAGACTCTGGCAATCTTCTTTAGCGCCCACCCCATTCAGGTGGGTGCTTAGTGTGCTTTATTATTAATGTTAGGTAAATTTGGCCTAGGCCTTGCATTTTTCCCTCAGGCCTGGTTGTTAATTTGTGGGTGTGAGTGTTAGAATAGAGGGGGGTGTGGCCACCTACACTCTGGCTCAAGGAGGTCCCCTCATCCTTTCAGTGGAAATGTTCTGGAAGGGAGGCAGGATTTGGGACTTGAGTGGCAGGCAGCTTATATGGAGAGCTCTGGACCAATCATTAAATTGTATTGGCAGGGGCAGGACTCGCATATAAGCTGGGGTCACATGCTTCCTGGGAGGAGTTTTGGAGGAGTTGGAGAAGATTGGAACCATGTAAGGTGCAGGAGGAGGAGGCTTGAAGGCCTGGGTGGTTCAGAGACCCCAGTGCTGGATAGCAAGAGAAGTTTGGGTGCAGGAGGAGGAGGCTTGAAGGCCTGGGTGGTTCAGAGACCCCAGTGCTGGATAGCAAGAGAAGTTTGGGTGCAGGAGGAGGAGGCTTGAAGGCCTGGGTGGTTCAGAGACCCCAGCACCGTTTTGGAGGAGTTGGAGAAGATTAGAACCATGTAAGGTGCAGGAGGAGGAGGCTTGAAGGCCTGGGTGGTTCAGAGACCCCAGTGCTGGATAGCAAGAGAAGTTTGGGTGCAGGAGGAGGAGGCTTGAAGGCCTGGGTGGTTCAGAGACCCCAGCGCCGGATAGCTGGAGCAGTAGTCATCATGTAAATGAGAAGAGAAACCAGGCGCCCCAGCCGGTGATGCGTCGTTCCACCATGAGGAGGAGGAAGTGAGAGCAAAGCGGACGGAGGAAATTGGGAATTTACCATGGACTGTTAATTGGGAGTGAGCAAAGGGAGTGCAACCCAGTGGTGCTTATCCGTACACTTGCTATGTGTCCAAGGACCTAGTAAGGGACACTTTCCAGGACTGGTAAGGATTGATTTCAAGAGTCAAGGAATTAGGCGGTGATGGCCTGGGACTTTGGAATCCTTTATCCACAGCATTATTCAGAGTGATGCTGGTCAGTTCACAAATGGGAAGTACACAAGATCAGGGACAGGAATCAGAATTTATAGAGACATCTCATATCCTCTATTAATTTGTTACCTCAACCAAAGTTTAAGAATAAAGTTAAAGTTCTTTATAAAATACAAAGATTGTCTGATGTTTGAAGATGCATGGGAAGGAAGATCGGGGGTCATTGACATAAAGGTAATGAACAACTTTGCAGCCCCCAAGGGAGTAGTGCGCTACACTTCTAATAGGTGACAATATTGAATATAGGGTGTAAGATTCCTGTATTACTTTGTATTATGGATCAGTGAACAGAGTGTCAGTATGTTGTAATGTATCTGTGAGATCTTGGGGCTTTCTTCTGACAAGTCCATCTGTGTTCGGATTGACAGTTAACATTAATTGTATTCAGCATCTGCTTCCAACCATACACAGTTTCCTGAAGATTTTTTTGATAGCTGAAATCTGGATAATAAATAACAATGAGTAGTTATGAGGATCTATTGTTTTCTGGATGAGTAACATTCATATTCTCAGTGTAGATGAAGAGTCACTTACAGGCTGGTATTATAAAGCTGACCTTCCACCCATCTCCATCTTTGTCCAGACCAATCCAGAACATTTCCCCTGTGCATCCTCCACTGTATTTGTTGATACATTTCTGGGACAATAGAACATCATCTGTCACAATTCAGCTTATTAGTCTAAAGTAGAATATCCAAGCTGGTCCAAACAAACTATTTTCTTTACATGACGATGTGGCCGCTGTGTGCTCTGTAATATACTGTGGTAGCATTTTCTACATACAGTAAGTGTCACTTTGTTCCAGCAACAGTACTTGTGGCTTCCCATCTGCTGCTGGAACTACTGTAAATAGAGTCAAGCTAATTACTGTCCCCCATTTAAGAGAAACTTTGTATTTTTATCAATAAAAATGAAATCATGACATCAACCTCTCCACCTCAGCCAATCAGAGGAAGCCTTGCATTCATTGATAAAAACTACATCTGCCATCTGTGATAAAGGGACTCGTAAATCTCAGTGGAGCCCAAGTACAGAGATATCATCCATCCCACTCCATTGACTGCAAGAATGGATATAGGGGAGTGCTGCGGTAGGCTGCGCCTTCCTAGATTTCAGTGGTGACCCCCTGGTCTGCTCTGGAGGCTGTGCAGAGTTAAGCCTTCTTGACCATTCTGCTATGTGATCTAGTTTCTGCAGAGCTCCCCTGAGACTCAGGGAACATGCCCTACATAACTCAAATGTTGCTCTGAGTGCCGACACTGCCTGCCAGCCAGCCATACTTCCTTGCACAATGCTGCTGTGTAGAGATGCAATGAAGCGAGTGTATGTTTAAAAAAAAAAAAAGAAAAGCTTATGCTGGTGGTTATCTAAAAAAAAAAATCCATGTTGGCTGCTGTAAAGAGGTGGGAAATGTAGATCGGTGTGGGCTGGGTGGAAACGTGAACACTGTAGATGATTTGGGGACAGATGAAGAGATGGGAACTGTAGATGGGTGGGGGCTGGGTGAAGAGGTGGGAAATGTAGATGGGTGTGGGAGGGGTGAAAAGTTGGGAAAAGTGGATAGGTGGGGGGCTGGGTGAAGAGGTGGGAAGTATAGATGGGTGTGGGAGGGGTGAAAAGTTTGGAGGTGTGGATGGTGTGGGTTGGGTGAAGAGGTGGGAAATGTAGATGGGTGTGGGCTGGGTGAAAAGGTGAAAACTGTAGATGGGTTGGGGACGGATGAATAGATGGGAACTGTAGATGGGTGGGGGCTGGGTGAAGAGGTGGGAAATGTAGATGGGTGTGAGAGGGGTGAAAAGTTGGGAAAAGTGAATGGGTGGGGGGCTGGGTGAAGAGGTGGAAATTGTAGATGGGTATGGGCTGGGTGAAGAGGTGGGAAATGTAGATGGGTGTGGGCTGGATGAAGAGGTAAAAACTATGGATGGGTTGGGGACGGATGAAGAGATGGGAACTGTAGATGGGTGTGGGCTGGGTGAAGAGGTAGGAAATGTAGATGGGTGTGGGCTGGATGAAGAGGTAAAAACTGTGGATGGGTTGGGGACGAATGAAGAGATGGGAACTGTAGATGAGTGTGGGCTGGGTGAAGAGGTAGGAAATGTAGATGGGTGTGGGCTGGATGAAGAGGTAAAAACTGTGGATGGGTTGGGGACGGATGAAGAGATGGGAACTGTAGATGGGTGTGGGCTGGGTGAAGAGGTAGGAAGTGTGGGCTGGGTGAAGAGGTGGGAAGTGCAGGTGAGTGTGGGCTGGGTGAAGAATTGGGAAGTGTAGATGGGTGTGGGCTGAGTGAAGAGGTGGGAAATGTAGATGGGTGTGGGCTGGGTGAAAAGGTGAAAACTGTAGATGGGTTGGGGACAGATGAAGAGATAGGAACTATAGATGGGTGGGGGCTAGGTGAAGAGGTGGGAAGTGTAGATGGGTGAAGAGTTGGCACGTGTAGATGAGTGTGGGCTGGGTGAAGAGGTGGAAGCTGTAGATGGGTTGGGGACTGATGAAGCGATGGGAACTGTAGATGGGTGGGGTCTGGGTGAAGAGGTGGGAAATATAGATGGGTGTGAGCTGGGTGAAGAGGTGAAAACTGTATATGGGTTGGGAATATGTGTGCTAAGCTACAGTATTAAAACCAATGTCTGTCCATACAGAAGGAGGAGAGTTACATCCACATTTGTACTGGTGAGCTAAAGAACAACTCTATTTTTCACCAATAGAAAGATATTATGTGTATTGATTATTTCCACTGGGAGTGAGAGCTGACCAGCATATGTCTTATATCTGTATCAGTGATTTTTTTACTGCTTTTTCATTCCTATACATGTTTAAAGTGAACTTTGGTCCTGCTGAGATCAGGTTTTCCTCCTTATTGTTATATGATGACATTTTTTTTATGTTTAGATATATCATCGCAGGGTCCCACATACGGCATGGTGAGTCATGTTTTAAAGGGGTTGATTAGTACTGTCATGACTCTGCAGTAATACTTTCATGCCCTGTCTGTCTCTTACCTGGTCTGTATATCAGCCTTAGGGACTGCACTCTCACACCTGCATGGTTAAGTAATCTTCCCTCAGTGTGGCTCCACCCTAGCCTTAACAGGAACCACTATTTAACACACTGTTCTCCAAGCCTGCCTTGCCAAGCAATATTGTGTGTTTGGTTTCCTGTCTCCTGCTTGCCGTGTATGCTACCTCTGTCTCTGTTACCGATCTTGGCTTGTTCTTTGACTATCACTGCCTGCTTGTTACCCCGACCTTTGGCGTGTTCTCTGTCTATCCTTGTCTGCTAGTTGCCCTGACCTTTGGCTTATCTCCTGACTATCCCTTGTTGTCTTGGGCTGCTGCTTCCTCTCTATCCTCCTGTAGCCTACTGTGAGTGGAAGCTGGGGGACCCTGGGGGCCGCGACCTGGAGCCAGTAGCAGCGCAGTTCATCCTCACCACTAGAGGCTCTGGTGAACACCCGCTGGCTCTTAGACTGCGCGCCCTGGGGAATCTTATGCTCTAGCTCCCAGTGGGATCCGTGTTGGTGCTCCAGTGGACCTGCCTTCCTGAACCACCCAGAGTTCCATCCGCAGCAGTCAGCTGTAGGGTCCACTACAATAGCAGTGCAATCCTGACTCCAACAGTGTGCATCTGTCACCTGGACACAGGTATGCTTATCTTTACTTGTGTATGTAAGAAAGAACTGTTTTGACTTAATGGCTGCGAGTCAATTATATTTTGATAAAAAAAAAAATCTGGTGTTAATATAGGATCCCCGTGGTAGTCCATTTAGCAGTGGTGGATGGACATTTTTTGTTTTTGGTTTTTTTTTTTTTTTTTTTCCTTCCAAAATATTTTATTAAGTTTCAAATAGATCAAAAACAAAAATACATAACCATCGCTTTCAATGCAGGCGTACATAGAAAAGTAAATGAAAAAACAAAAGAAAAAACATATGGATGAAACCCTTTGGGGGCTACATATATACCTTATGACCTTAGATATAACACAGACAGAACATATCATAAAGAGAATGGAGTCCTTGAAAGAGAACCTACATACGAACAAGTTAGATCGCAAAGTTCTGTAGAGCCGTGGCTCAGGGAACGTTTGGTGAGGAGGAGGTAGGAGAGGCCGTCTGCACCCCAATTGGGAACACACTGTGCCTGAGCGGAACTCTCCCACCTGCCCCAAACACTCCCTGTTTAGATGCTTCATGTCCCTGGAAAACTAAACATAGGGTAACGATCTAACATCCTTGCTGCCCTTGGGAACTGGGTTCCCTGAATTCTCTGAAAAGGTCTGTAATAAGGCAGGAGAACAATTAGTTGACAGGTAAGCCTGCAAAGAACAAGAAGTAGGAGAAAAAAAAAAAAGGGGGGAAAAAATAGAGAGGTAAGAGAGGGGAGACAGGAGAGGAGGAGGGGGAGGAAGGAAGCCAAACCACGGGAGGAGGTCCCCAAAGCCCAGATACTGTATGATTCGTCAGGGTATAACCCCTGGGATCAAGGAGGTGCCTAGGAAATTAGCCCATGGTTCCCAGATAGCTTCAAATTTCTCTGTGGTGTTATTTAGGATGCTGGCCACCTTCTCTTGGGCCATGATCCATGAAATCTTACGGACAGCCGCTTGGAAGGGTACCTTGGGTTGTTTCCATGCCTTGGCTATAGATAACTTAGCTCCCAGCAAAATAAAGTGAATCAGTCTGCGTGATATTTTTGGAGTTTTGGGTAAGTGGTCGTTCAGAAGGGCTATGGCGGGGGTTCTAGGGACCTGAATTCCGGTGACTTTTTTAATCAATTGGAAAATCTTATGCCAGAAAGACCTCAGCCGTGGGCATTCCCAAAAGGTATGGGTCAATGAGCCCCTAAGCAGACAACCCCTAAAGCACCTGGAGTCCGTGGAGGGGAACATTCTGGCCAGTCTCTCTGGTGGGAGGTACCATCTCGTGATGACCTTTACGCTGGATTCCACCAGGGAGATGTTCAGGATGTTCTTGTAGGCCCTATTATAGGTGACTCTCCATTTCTCCAGGTCCCACTCCATGGCTAAGTCAGACTCCCAAGCTACCATGTATGGAGACTTGGCTGTTTGATTAGAGAGTGACTGATAAATGATGGAGATTCCACCCCTCTGCTCCGTGGAACGACCGCACCATACCTCGTAGGGGGTGAATGAGTGGTTAGAAGGATTGTCTTTACCTCTATTTGTGAGGAAGTGTCTGATCTGTTGAAAGCGGAAGTTCTCAGAGTCAGGCATCTCTAGCTGACTCACACAGAAGGCCCTGGTTATAGGCCCCTTTGAAGTGAAGTAGTGTCCAATCCGGTACATCCCCTTGTTCAGCCACCAGCGGAATGCTTTAATGTCAGTTCCAGGGGGAAAGTCAGGATTATTGAATATATGGGCCAGCGGTTGTTTACGGGAAGTTAAGTTTGGAAGGTTTCTTAGAGAATCCCATAATTGAAAGGATTGTGAGAGGATTGGGGATAGAATGGGGGGACGTTTTTTAGGGGGAACCCATAAAAGGAAATTAATAGTAAAAGAGGGGACTGCCTGTCTCTCAATCATTATCCAGTCCGGTCTCTCCGCTTTCGCATATACCGTCGAAATCTGAGCTAATCTGGCCGATTGAAAATACCAAAGTAGATGTGGGAGGCCTACACCCCCTTGGGTTCTGTTTAAGTATAAAGTGCTCTGTTGAAGTCTGTACCCCTTCCCTCCCCAAATGAATTTGACTATTTTCCGTTGGAGAGATTTCAAATGTTCCCTATTGATGTTGATTGGGAGGGCTCTAAATAGGTAGAGAATTCTGGGGAGTAGGGTCATCTTGACGGCGTGAATCCTCCCCAACCAGGATAGACCCCCTCTAGCCCATTTAGATAAGTCGGACTCTAGTTTGCGGTATGTGTGAGGGAAGTTGGATGTATAAAGGAGTTCAGTTTTCGCTGTGAGCTTGTTTTTGGTTTATATAGTTTTGAGTGTATTCAATAAACAGATGAAAAAGGGGGTTGTAGGCCCTGTATCATGTGTAGTTTTCCAAAATACTGCACACATTGTTTAATCCTATCCCTGCCACTGGAGTTATTACATTGCCAGCAGTGTTGACATGTAAACAAGCACCATGTTGACACACCCGCTGCTATAACTCCCAGCTGCCAGTCTTTTAGTAAAAGTGATTCAGGAGACTGTAAAGACACCCAGTCTCTTCTACATTCTCAAAAAAATATATATTTTGAGTGTATTTTTTTACTGAAAATATAGATTTGATAAACAGTAGCACATTTATCTTGTGACATTAATAAAATAACAGCCACCATTTTTAAGGTCTCTGCTTTCAGAGAATTTAAAATGTTTTGGGGGTTTTAAGTAATCTTCCAGCTTAAAATATGTGAAAATGTGGACAACATGAAAAAAAATGCTCTGGCATCCAAAGAGGTTAAAGGGGATGTATAATCTTTTCAAAGATTTTTGCATGGATTGTACATGTAAAAGAAATCAACTTGATATAAATATTCCTATCAGTATTTGTTATTTAAAAAAAAAACAAACAGTGTTTACGTCAGGGGTAGGAAACCTCGGCCCTCCAGCTGTGGTGAAACTACAAATCCCATCATGCCTCTGCCTTTAGGAGTCATGCCTGTGATTGTCAGGGTCTTGCAATGTCTCATGGGACATGTAGTTTCAAAACAGCTGGAGGGCCGAGGTTGCCTACACCTGATCTATATGATCCATTGCGGGTCCATATCTCGGTGAGTGCAGGGTGTTTTGGTCCTGCCCTCTAGGGGGCATCAATAAGGTGCCCACCACTCAAAGAACTTTGATGTGGAGAACTGTGCTGAGATCACCATGTCAATGACTTGTTCTGCATCAACAGACAGTAGATCATGTCTGAGAAAACACTGGACAGGTATGGTAGAAAATTAACTATTGACTTGGCTGTAATAATTATGAAATAATGCAACAGAAATAATGTGACACTTGGTATCATAAGTTTATTTTTGCAGAACACAACCTCAACATAATGTATACTGCATTACTTCAGGCTTGTCGCCTTCTGGAGCATTTCAGTTCAATTTGGTTTTCCTGCTTTATCTCACATTTCCTTTAGTATCTGGAAAGAAAAATTGCCAAACGTGCACTTATTAATAGTTAGGGTTAGGGTTATAAGTCAGCCATACACTATATGGTTATAATTCCTCAAAAAGGCCCTGTCCCCGGCCACATCACAGCATCACCAGCACATAGAGGCCAGAAAAGGAAACGGGGTGTCTATAACATTGTATATAATTGTGCCAAAAAAACATGAAAACACGAATAAGTATTAATCAATCATAGTGTGTATTAGTGACTGATGATTTTCTGACTTTGTAAAACTCTTCTGCCAAAAAAAACCTTTACCCATCTGCTAGAATAGTTTTTATTTATTTTTTTGTTGTGCACAGTTGCTTGTGTCACATGCGCAGTGCAGTGTACAGTCTTGGGCCTCTCCTACTATCTGTAAGATGGTGAGAATGGATCTGGGGGCTGGGATGAGGTAACACTAGTATGCTAACCCAGAAGTTACATCATCAGTGACCAGCCAATGGCAGAGGAAAGAGGACCCTGAGCCGCAAGAAATAAAAGAGGAGAGGGCAGAGATGGAGGATGAAGTCATGAAGAGAAGCATGGACCTTGAATTGCTTGCGGCTAAACTAAATGGCAATTCTGCCATAATGTGCAAGAATATTGTCCATAGGTTGCTTTTGTTCAGCTTTAATTTGTGCACTTTTATGATTATATATTAACCACTTAAGGACTGGAAGGATTTTCCCCCTTAATAACCAGGCCATCTTTTGCGATACGGCACTGCGCCGCTTTAACTGACAATTGCGCGGTCATGCAACGCTGTACCCAAACAAAATTGTCGTCCTTTTTTTTCCCATAAATAGATCTTTCTTTTGGTGGTATTTGATCACCTCTGCGTTTTTATTTTTTTTTGTGCTATAAACAAGACAATTTTGAATAAAACCCCAATATTTTTAACTTTTTGCTATAATAAATAAATAAAAAAAAAAATATTCATCAGTTTAGGCCGATATGTATTCTTCTACATATTTTTGGTAAAAAAAAAAAAAAAAGTCGCAATAAGTATATATTGTTTGGTTTGCGCAAAAGTTATAGCATCTACAAAATAGGGGATAGATTTATGGCATTTTTATTTATTTATTTTTTCTTTACTGTTGGTGATCAGCGATTTTTAGCAAGACTGCGACATTGTGGCAGACAGATCGGACACTTTTGACACTTTTTGGGACCATTGACATTTTTACAACGATCAGAGCCACTGATTACTGTATAAATGTCACTGGCAGGGAAGGGGTTAACACTAGGGGGCGATTAAGGGGTTAAGTGTTCCCTAGGGAGATGTTTCTAACTGTGGGGGCAGTGTAGTGACTGGAGGAGGAGACAGATCGCTGTTTCTAATCACTAGGAACAGATGATCAGTCTATCCTCCCCTGACAGAACAGGGATCTGTCTATTTATATTGACAGATCCCCGTTCTGTCTCTCTCAGGAGCGATCACGGGTGGCCGGTGGCCATCGAGGCCGCCGGACATGTTTATCGGCTCCGGCGTCATGCCACGGGCATGCCCCCTGGCGGTCCTAAAGCGGCTGACGTACCATGACGGCGATTCACTCAGGAGAGCTAACCTGCCGCAGTACAACTGTGGCGGCTGGTCTTTAAGTGGTTAACGTCTCCTGACACAAGAAGGAGAAACAATCAGCAGACATACTTGAGTTGTACAGATCAGTATATCCATAAGGATGATCAATACCAAAACCTCTATGTGGTTGCACAATACAGTGTGTGTGGGGGGGGGGGGGTGTATTACGATTGGAGATAAAAAAGTGTTGAAGGGGTTGTGTATGTACAACATTTTTGTTGCAGTAGTTGAAAAGTAATTGGCAGTATGTTCCAGCAGTCTTGGAGAAATTTCTATGGCTAGGGCAGTGGCGTAGCGTGGGGAGTGCGGGGGGTGCCGTGGCTCCGTGCGTGACATTTAGGGGGGCGAAACTTTGTGCCAGTAGTGTCACCACTGGCTGCCTCCTCCTAATTTTAATTTCCTGTGTCCCCAGCACTCCGGCCGCCATGTTCAGTGTCCGGCGTTTTGTGATTGGATGTATGGGGGTCATGTGCGGCGTGGGGCTGGCCTGTCCGCAATGGTAGCCGGAGCGCGGGGAAGACAAGCACTGGAAAGTGTGAGCCGCCGGGGCCGCTGTCTTCTCCTCCTCATATCCTCCGGAGTCTGAACCGATGCAGGACAAGAAGGTGAGGAATGGATGGACACGGACTGGGGGGGAGAGAAACGCCATATATGTAGTGTCAGTATAGGAAGACTGTAGGCAGGACAGTATAGTGGTCAGTGTAGTATAGTGTTGTGGACAGTATAGTGGTCAGTGTAGTATAGTGTAGTGGACAGTGTAGTGTAGTGGTCAGTGTAGTGGTGTGGACAGTATAGTGGTCAGTGTAGTGTACAGTATAGTATAGTGGACAGTATAGTATAGTGGTCAGTGTACTATAGTGGACAGTGTACTATAGTGGACAGTGTACTATAGTGGACAGTGTACTATAGTGGACAGTGTAGTATAGTGGACAGTGTAGTATAGTGGACAGTGTAGTATAGTGGACAGTGTAGTGGTTAGTGTAGTATAGTGGACAGTATAGTGGTCAGTGTAGTGGACAGTATAGTGGTCAGTGTAGTGGACAGTATAGTGGTCAGTGTAGTGTAGTGGACAGTATTGTATAGTGGTCAGTATAGTGGTCAGTGTAGTATAGTGGACAGTATAGTGATCAGTGTAGTGTAGTGGACAGTATAGTGGTCAGTGTAGTGTAGTGGACAGTATAGTGTAGTGGACAGTATAGTGGTCAGTGTAGTGGACAGTATAGTGGCCAGTATAGTGTAGTGGACAGTGTAGTGGTCAGTGTAGTATAGTGGACAGTGTAGTGGACAGTGCAGTGGAGTGGACAGTGCAATGTAGTGGACAGTAAAATGGTCAGTGTAGTGGTTAGTGTAGTGATTAGTGTAGTGGACAGTATAGTGGTTAATGTAGTGGACAGTATAGTGTAGTGGTCAGTGTAGTAGACAGTACAGTGGACAGTGTAGTGTAGTGGACAGTATAGTGGACAGTGTAGTGTAGTGGACAGTATAGTGGTCAGTGTAGTGGACAGTATAGTATAGTGATCAGTATATTGGTGTGGACAGTATAGTGGTCAGCGTAGTAGACAGTATAGTGTAGTGGACAGTGTAGTGTAGTGGACAGTATAGTGGTCAGTGTAGTGTAGTTGACAGTGTAGTGTAGTGGACAGTATAGTGGTCAGTGTAGTGGTATGTGTAGTGAACAGTATAGTGTAGTGGTCATTGTAGTGTAGCAGACAGTATAGTGGTCAGTGTAGTGTAGTGGACAGTATAGTGGTCAGTGTAGTGGAAAGTATTATATAGTGGTCAGTATAGTGGTGTGGACAGTATAGTGGTCAGTGTAGTAGACAGTATAGTGGTCAGTGTAGTGGACAGTGTGCTTCTCAGTATAGTGGACAGTGTAGTGTAGTGGACAGTATAGTGCAATGGACAGTATAGTGTAGTGGACAGTATAGTGTAGTGGACAGTGTAGTGGTCAGTGTAGTGTAGTGGTCAGTATAGTGATTAGTGTAGTGGACAGTATAGTGGTCAGTGTAGTGGTCAGTGTAGTGGACAGTATAGTGTAGTGATCAGTGTAGTGTTGCGGACAGTATAGTGGTCAGTGTAGTAGACAGTATAGTGGTCAGTGTAGTTGATAGTGTAGTGGACAGTGTAGTGTAGTGGACAGTATAGTGGTCAGTGTAATGGACAGTATAGTGGTCAGTGTAGTGGACAGTATAGTTTAGTGGTCAGTATAGTGGTGTGGACAGTATAGTGGTCAGTGTAGTGTAGTGGACAGTGTAGTGGACAGTATAGTGGTCAGTGTAGTGTAGTGGACACTGTAGTTCTTCAGTATAGTGGACAGTGTAGTGTAGTGGGCAGTATAGTGTAGTGGACAGTATAGTGGTCAGTGTAGTGGGCAGTATAGTGTAGTGGACAGTGTAGTTGTGTGGGCAGTATAGTGGTCAGTGTAGTGTAGTGGGCAGTGTACTTCTCAGTATAGTGGACAGTGTAGTGTAGTGGACAGTGTAGTGTAGTAGACAGTGTAGTGTAGTGGACAGTGTAGTGTAGTGGACAGTGTAGTGTAGTGGACAGTGTAGTGGACAGTGTAGTGGTCAGTATAGTGGTCAGTGTAGTGGTTAGTGTAGTGGTTAGTGTAGTGGTCAGTGTAATGGTCAGTATAGTGGTCAGTGTAGTGGACAGTATAGTGTAGTGGCCAGTGTAGTGGTGTGGACAGTATAGTGGTCAGTGTAGTGTAGTGGACAGTATAGCGGATAGTGTAGTGGACAGTATAATGGTCAGTGTAGTTCTCAGTGTAGTAAATAGTATAGTATAGTGGTCAGCGTAGTGTAGTGGACAGTATAGTGGTCAGTGTAGTGTAGTGGACAGTATAGTGGTCAGTGTAGTTCTCAGTGTAGTGGACAGTATAATATAGTGGTCAGTGTAGTGGACAGTATAGCGGTCAGTGTAGTGTAGTGGACAGTATAATGGTCAGTGTAGTTCTCAGTGTAGTGGACAGTATAGTGGCCAGTGTAGTGTAGTGGACAGTATAGTGGACAGTATAATGGTCAGTGTAGTGGACAGTATAGTATAGTGGTTAGTGTAGTGTAGTGGACAGTATAATGGTCAGTGTAGTGGACAGTATAGTATAGTGGTCAGTGTAGTGTAGTGGACAGTATAGTGGACAGTATAATGTATAATGTTCAGTGTAGTGGACAGTATAGTATAGTGGTCAGTGTAGTGTGTAATGGTCAGTAAAGAAATCAGGTTGGTCAGTGTTCAAATCAAGTATGTTAGTGTAGTGGTCAGTATAGGAATCAGGTTGGTCAGTACTATTGTATTTGAAGGGACTCGGGGAGTGCTAAAAGTCCGCAGGTTAGGGGGCGCAAATTACTTGGCTTGCCCCGGGTGCTGACAACCCACCCTACACCACTGCCAGTGGGGACTAATCTGAAATACTTTGAAGGCATTGTATACCTTCAAATGTTTTTGTTACTTTAATTAGGTATTAGTGTAGTTAAATCCCATGTGTTGTTACCTTGTAACGATGGGCTCACATGTCCTTGTTGTAGTTTGTGGTGTCATGGCTGATCGATTGCCCTATGTCCATGTATTTCTACAGTTAGCTTGTCCCTATTCTCAAAGGGACAAGACAACTTCCTGTTCCAGGTCACACAATATCCAATGCATGTCTTATTATTTGCTCTGTTGCATCACAAATATGGGAGTGCCAATGTAATAAAAAGAATTAATTTTTAGCTCTGAATTGCAGAGCACTAGACAGAGAGAACAATGTGGGATATTGTGTGGGATATGTAGTTTCTTTACAGTAATTGTCAGTTACACACTACTAACAGCAGTCATGCATTAGCCTGTGCAGTTCCATACTGAATACCCCATGTTTGTACACAAACTTCTGACACAGGAATGTGAAGACTTACCCTACTCATAGGCTGTGTGTACAGGACAACAAATGACACAATGGAGTTGATTTGCTAAAACTGGAGGGTGCAAAATCTGGTTCAGCTCTGCATAGGAACTAATCAGCTTCCAGGTTTTTTACCGTCAAACTTTAAATGAACAAGCTGAAGTTGGAAGCTGATTGGCTACCATGCAGAGCCGCAGCAGATTTTGCACTCTCCAGTTTTAGTAAATCAACCCCATTGAAACGACATGATCAATGCACATCTTATGCAAGTGAAAAGCACAAGGTGCAGGTAAGAAGCTTTACAATGCCTTTAAATATGTGCATGAGCAGGAATAGGAGAGGACAAAGTTTAGATGAACAGGAAATGCCCTGTCTTTAGACCAGTGTTTCTCAACTCCAGTCCTCAAGGCGCCCCAACAGGTCATGTTTTCAGGATTTCCCTCAGATAAAACAGCTGTGGTAATTACTAAGGCATTAAAACTGATCAAATCACCTGTGCAAAATAATGGAAAGCCTCAAAACATGACCTGTTGGGGCGCCTTGAGGACTGGAGTTGAGAAACACTGCTTTAGACCATTCAGGCTATAATAGAGGCTGATAGAGTGAAGACCTTCAGTGGTTGCCTGTTTATATTCAGTTATTGTCTTTAATAGTCCTTTTCATCCTTGAGCTCAGGCAAGGTAGTGTTTTAGGGACACTAAGCACAACCTTTGGACACTAGTATTGCATGGGATCACTGTAAATACTCCAAAAAAGATAATGCAGAGAAAACCCTTTTTTCATGTACAAGCATAAAATTTAGCTACACAAGTTAGTAAATATTCTGGTAGCCTTCTGAGCCTTAACTGTTCGTCCTATCTATCTTCTTAAAGGGGACTATATGGGGACAAGGTGCTTTGGGGTGGGGGGCACAAAGCCCCACCTTCCCCAAAGCAGCCACCTCCCCATGTTGCGGGCATGTGGCCTGGTATGGTCCAGGAGGGAGGGGTGCTCGCTCATCCCCCCCCTCCCTTTCCTGACCTGCGGGGCTACATACACAGATAAGGGTCTGCTATGGATTTTGGGAGGCCCCACGCCGTTTTGATTTTTTTGGCATGGGGTTTCCCCTCAAAATTCATACTAGACCAAAGAGTCTGGTATGGTCTTGGGGGTGGGGGGCCCACACCATTTTTCTTTCCATTTTGGCATAGGGTTCCCTTTCAAGACCAATACCAGAATCAATGGGCCTGGTATGGATCTTGGGGGGGGGGGGGCATGTCATTTTTTGTTATTTTTGGCATGGGGTTCCCCTTTAAAATCCTCAGAGCACAAGTCAGATCATGATGATCAAACTTTGATGCAACTTCTATTCAAATCAATAGACTGAAAGTTGGATCAGTTAAGACGGCTCTCATTGATTTTGAATGGGGTCAGAGAGATGCGGCTAAAAGCTAACGCGGCTAAACATGCATTAACACCAATGCAAAAAGCTACTAAAAGCACGTTTTTACAGTCGTTTTTTCCTGGTGTTGGTAGTGGCCTTGCAGCTCGTTTTTGCATGAGGCCTTACTCCTGGAATCTGAATGACTGAGCTCTCTTCTGCAGTGATCCAAGTACATGAGGCTCTGTGCTGGTTGGAATATGAAAAACTGGAAACAGAATAAATGCACTTACCAGAGCCGCAGGGAGAGTTGTATTCTGCAAAGGCTTCATCAGCTAAAAAACAGCAACAGGTAGAACACTGTGAGTGTTTTCAATCAAATGTATAATAACTGAAATGGTAAATGTATCAGCTGAGTGTTGTACTATGTAAGCCATCAAATGAAACAGAATGTTTGGTCTTTACGTCATGTCTTTTCTTAGCTAATGTAAAGTTTATCTAAACTCTAACAATGAACTTCTCTCAATTGTTTCCTCTTGGTTTGTGAAATATATAATTTAAAGCCTTTTTTATGTGTCATTAACAACAACAAAAATACCAATTGATCCTGCCAGAAATCCAGCAAGCTTCTAACTGCAGTGAGCTAATAATTGTACACTAAAATCTACAAAACACCTTCCCCTATTTTTCAAAGATGGGCAGGAATGTTCTGTAATCCTATCTCACTTCCTGTCTTACGGTGACAAAGTTGCTTCTCCATAGATATAATACAATGAAGGCTGAAAAAATAAAACAAATGCAGCCACCTCATCCAAGGACTGGTAAACTGAAATATAGATAGATACTTTTAAAGTTACAAAGTTACATACAGTTACATAGTTAGTCAGGCTGAAAAAAAAGACACAAGCCCATCTAATTCAACCTACAGAAAGAAACAAACAAATAGCAAACCCCCATATACATAACTCTATACCCTAAGTTGATCCAGAGGAAGACAAAAAAATTCCAATAAAGCCATGATCCAATTCGCTTCAGCAGGGGAAAAAAAAATACTTCCCGATTCCCCAGAAGGCAATCGGATATTCCCTGGATTAACTACCCCTGATGTTATTAGCTAAAAATCTTAGTATTCAGTTATATTTTGTGCATTTAGGAATGCATCCAACTCTATTTTTAAAACTATCTGCTAGTTTTTGAGGGAGCCTATTCCACATTTTTACAGCTCTTACTGTGAAAAATCCTTTCCACATATAAAGGCTAAATCCTGTTCGCCTAACAGCGAATATTATGGGGCGTTCGCAGGAAATTTGAGTGCCGCAGAACACCCCATAATGCACTGCAAGATCACAGTGCATTGATGTCTGATGATTGGCTAAAGCATGCACCTGACCTGCATGCTTTGGCAAATCACAGTGCGCTCTGCTGCAAGAGCCATAATTGGCCAAAGGCAGGGTGCCTTTGGCCAATCATGGCTCAGGGGGACTAAGTCCATGCCCCACACTATATAAGGCTGCTTACACAGCGGCCGTGAATAGTTTGTGACTGTGGATGGAGATGGATTGAGCTGGATTAGGCAGGCAGGTTAGTTAGTGGCAGTGTATTTAACCACTTGCCGACGATATACGTCGACACAATGGCACGGCTGGGCATATGGGCATACAGGTTTTAAGAAGCGGCATTGTGGGTGCGCACGCACCCGCCGCAAGCCCAGTGAGTGTGGCCGTGGTTCCCGCGGACTCGATGTCCACTGGGAGTCCCGCAATCGTCTCACAGGGAGGAAGAACAGGGAAATGCTGATGTAATACAAGCATTTCCCCATTCTTCCTAGTGACAGGACAGTGATCACAGCTCCCTGTGATCGGGAGCAGTGATAAGTATTGTGTCACACGTAGCCCATCCCCCCCACAGTTAGAACACATCCCTAGGACACACTTAACCCCTTCAGTGCCCCCTAGTGGTTAACCCCTTCACTGGCAGTGTCATTTTTACAGTAATCAGTGCAATTTTATAGCACCGATCGCTGTATAAATGACAATGGTCCCAAAATGGCATCAAAAGTGTCCGATGTGTCCACCATAATGTCGCAGCCACGATAAAAATCGCTGATCGCCGCCATTACTAGTAAATTTAAAAAATATTAATAAAATAAAATAAAATATATATCAGCCTAAACTGAGGAAAAAAATTTTTTAATATATTTTTTGGGGATATTTATTATAGCAAAAAGTAAAAAATATTGCTTTTTTTTTTTCAAAATTGTCGCTCTTTTTGTTTATAGCTCAAAAAATAAAAAAATGCAGAAGTGATCAAATACCACCAAAAGAAAGCTCTATTTGTGGGGAAAAAAGACATCAATTTTGTTTGGGAGCCACGTCGCATGACCGTGCAATTGTCAGTTAAAGCGACACAGTGCCGGATCGCAAAAAGTGCTCTTGTCTTTGGCCAGCCAAATGGTCCGGGGCTGAAGTGGTTAATATATATACACACACAGTCTAGTGTATGTGTGTATCTATATCTGTCTATCTATTCTATCTATCTATCTATCTATCTATCTATCTATCTATCTATCTATCTATCTATCTATCTATCTATCTATCTATCTATCTATCTATCTATCTATCTATCTATCTATCTATATATCTTCTGCATTTAGTGTAGACTAGATATTCAGTGTAGACTCTATATACAGTCAGTGCAGGCAGTGTATTGAAGTGGTTAAGGGGAAATGTAAAAAAAATTGCGTGGGGGTCCCCCCAAAATCATGGCAGGCCAGGAAACGGGGGGGACGAGTGAGCGCCCCCCCCAACCATACCAGGCCTCTTGCTCTCAACATGGGGAGGGTGCTTTGGGTGCCTTTGTTGCTTATTGCTTTTGCTTTTTTTTTTATTGCTTTGGGTGCTTATGTTGATGAGGACAAAGGCTTTAGCCCCACAACACTTGCCCGGTGGTTGTGGGGTTCTGCGGGTGGGGGGCTTATCCGAATCTGGAAGCCCCCTTTAACTAGGGGGCCCCCAGATCCCACCCCCCCATGTGAATGGGTAGGGGTACATTGTAAAAAAAAAAAAATGTAAAAACGACAGACAGTTTTTCACAATTTCTTTATTAAAAAAAAAGTGTCAAGTGACATCAGAGGGGGCGGTATCACCCATTTACATCATGGGGTGGCTCCACCCTTGCCTATATAACAGCAGTCACAGCCAAGAGAGAGCAGTCAGCGGGACGCCTCCCATCGAGGCAGAGCTTCTTTTTTTTTTCTATTTTTCGGGTCCGTCTGCGCTGTCATTGAAGATGGCTGGACAATGTGGGACACTTTTTCTTTAATAAAAGGAATACTCAAAAACTGTCTCCTGTCCTTATGTCTCCTTTCCTTTTTTCCTTTTTTGACACTTTTTTTGGTGAATAGGTAGGGGTACAATGTACCCCATACCCATTCACATAGCGGGGGACCAGGATCTGGGGGCCCTCTTGTTAAAGGGGGCTTCCAGATTCCGATAAGCCCCCGCCCGCAGACCCCCACACCTACCGGGCAAGGTTGTGGGGATGATTCTTTTGTCCCCATCAACATGGGGATAGGGTGCTTTGGGGAGACCCCAAAGCACCTCCCCATGTTGAGGGCAAGTGGCCTGGAACGGTTCAGGAGAGGGGGTACTCGCTCGTCCCCCCCTCGCCCCCCCTTTTCTGGCCTGCCATGGCTGCTTGCTCGGATATGGGCCCGTTATGGATTTTAGGGGGGACCCACCACGCCATTTAAAAAAAAAAAAATGGTGCGGGGCTTCCCTTATAACCCATACCAGACCTGAAGGGCCTAGCTAACAATCTAGATTATGAATTACTGTGGTTATGAAATGTATTCAGTATATGTTATGATTTAAGGTGGTAGCAGTTATTTTCTTGTTTGAATCACTAATAAGGTTTTTTTTTTCACTTGTTTCATTTTTTATTTTATTCATTTGCATAGTGTGCTTGTTTGGAATTTTTAGATCTTTAATCAAGGCTAACTGTCCTGCCCTCACTTCTGTTTGTCACGGCTATTCTTTTTTGGGGGCATTGTCACCCAATATTGTGGGTGGACAATGTAAATTAAAGACTGGACTATTATATTCAGCTCGAGTCTTGGTGACTAAGCTTCGGTGTTTGATATTTATTAAAAATAAAAAATCTTGGTTTGTTTATGATTATAAAGTGATTGTAAAGTCTTGTGTGTTTTTTTTTTAAATAACAAACATGTTATACTTACCTCCTCTGTGCAGTTAGTTTTAGAGCAGCCCCGATCCTCCTCTTCTCGGGTCCCTGGCTGGAGCTCCTGGCACCTCCTTCCTGTTGAGTGCCCCCTCAGCAAGCAGCTTGCTATAGGGGCACCCGAGCCGAGTCACAGCTCAGTGTGTCCATTCAGACACGGAGTCCCACCCGGCCCTGCCCCTTTCTCTTCTGATTGGCTAACTGACTTTGACTGACAGCCGCGGGAGTCAATGGAACTCCTGCGTATGGAATACATTAAGGCAGACTAACAGGAGGCTTGGTCTAGAGCAATGCAGGTAAGGCTGTCTCTATCACAAGTGAGGGATAGAGTGTTCCGTTTGCTTATATCAGGTGACTGGTGAACACAGAAAGGGAGGAAAAGCAACAGCCAACACCCGGGTGCTAGAATGAGGAACAGGGGCACTAAGTAATCATGACAACAATTTAGTATAATTAAATATCATGACCATGATTCCTCCTGGACCCAAATGATTTTATATCCGACCAACTAATTTACATTCTTTTATTTTACTACTACATTAGTAATATATCTATCATATATATTGTTGCATTTCCTGTAATAAGATTTTTTTTTACATACTTACATAATTATTGGATACATGTTAATGGTTTACAGTATATTGTTTTGTTTTATGTGTTGTGATAAGATCACATCTATTTACTGCATATGTATTGTTATATGACCATATCTGCACATTTCTTGTTTCAAACGATATTCTTATTCATCAATGCAGTGGACTAACCTACTCGGAATGGTCAGGGGTGGAAAGTGGGGTCCCCCAGGATTCTGTGCTGGGACCAATCCTAATTATTTTGTTCATAAACGACCTGGAGGATGGGATAAACAGTTCAATCTCTGTATATGCGGACGATGCTAAGCTAGGCAGGGCAATAACTTCTCCGTAGGATGTGGAAAACCTTGCAAGAAGATCTGAACAAATTAATGGGATGGGTAACTACATGGCAAATGAGGTTCTAAGTAGAAAAATGTAAAATCCATTTGGTCGGCAAAAATATGAATGCAAGCTACTCAATGGGGGGGGGGGGGACCTCTGGGGGAATCTAGGATGGAAAAGGACCTGGAGATGATAGGCTCAGCAATGGCATGCAATGAATTTTGGGGTCTCATTCCTATACTTTTACCTCACACTAACATCAAGCCATTTACTGTATTTTCAGTTTGAAGTCTCCAGACCGACAGGTATAAGCTGGTCATACACTAGTGGAATTTCATTACAAAATCTTTGTTTTAGAACATTAGTTCAATTTTCCAATCATTAATGAGGTGAAAAGAATGTTTGTTTTTGGTCCTAGTGACAAGAAAAATTTGAAGTAGCAAGATGAAAATTTTGCCCTAAATTAACAAATTTCTAACAATGTATGTGGTTTTCTATTGGGAAATTATGTTTATTCCAAAGCTAAATGTTAAAATCACATACAATTTTGAAGTCTTTTTAGGCATTATTGAGTGTGCTGACTAGACTTTTTTGTACAACTGTTTGTATGAAAATCTAAAACTGGAAATATTTCAGTTAATGACAAAGTCTAATGCTAATGTCACATCTCACCTGTCTCATAAATATGAAACACTCTCACAGTAGCAGGCTTCAGGTTTGTAACCTCGATGTCCTGTTCTATCTGGATGTTAATATGTACAGGATCATGTCCTATCTACGGAGACAAAAAGACACAAATCAGGGCTGAATATATCCAAACAAAATAACTTCTAATAACAAAATGACAATATGTTCTAATAACAAGATGACAAAATAACTTCTAATAACATTTGCTGAAAATTGAGTCACTGTTTCTGCCCCTTCCACAACAAATAGGTGTGTTGGAGGACATCAAATAAACGAAAAATGTATTTCTGTGCTGGTCTGATATTGAACTGCTGCAACCCAAATCCTGGACAGGAATATAAATGCTAAACAAAAATTGAACTTTTTGGAAAGGAAATGTGTGGCTTTTTAGTTTACAGCACAGTTTGTATATAATAAATTCAAGTTAGCAGTATCATTCAATTAGATTATATCACTTATTTATCTCAACCAATATGCAGAGTGATCAATAACAGAGTTATTGTTATCTTGTCTTGGCCTTGAGCACATGCAGTATTACAAACATTATCCTATTACCAAGTTCCCTTGTAAGAACGTACGATTGGTGAAAAAAACACAGAACTTCGTGAAGCTAAAAAGGGAGATATCTGGGGGGAGGAGCCGGCGGCCGGGGCTGATGGTGGTGTGAGAGAGGAACTCTGCCACAGCGGGACATACAGCGCCGCTCACAGCCCATCTTTAGGGACGATTTTGGTCTCTACTGAAAGGAGAGAGAGGGGCTGCGCAAACTCACTGACTTTTACCCCCCGACGACAGGCCACGGAATCCAAGATGGCGCCAGAAGCAGCACATCCTCCTATGCAGCTAAAGAAGCCAACAATCCACTGCCTTCTGTAGGTGAGTTACCCAGTGCAGGCAATCCACAGCCATCCTCCCCCTTCGATAGCCCTGTTAAACAGAAAAGCAGGATTGGGGAAGCAGGGGAGGCCCGGCATGATGAGGGGAGTGAAGGGGACAATATGGATGAATCATCCACATATGGCCAGCATTTGAATGCATTCCCCACCTCAGGTCAGCGCATCCTGGATACAACAATGAAAGAAATGCTGCAAACACTGCAGGGGGCCCTTCAACTTTTATGCAAACTGCACAAAGCAAACTTAGTTCAGTCAGCAGCAGGGTTGAATTTGTGGAGCAGAAAATGGAGGAATTTACTCTGGCACATAATGAATTGGTTGATGCTCACTTTGATGTTGAGGATGAACTTAAAGCTATGTGCCTTAAAATGGCAGATATTGAAGATAGGGCCCGCAGAAATAATATTAAATTCAGAGGGATTCCTGAATCGATTAAACCAGCCGAACTTTCTGCAAAAGCTCATGACAACAACCCTCCCATCCCTGGGGCCTCCTGACATAATAATAGACAGGGCCCACAGACTGCCAAAGCCATCCTTCCTACCTGACCAGACCCCTAAAGATTTCATAGCGAGAATCCACTTTTACCATGTAAAAGACCAGCTTATGAGATACGCTAGACAGAATCCCGCACTCCCAGGTCAGTTCGCAGGAATTGCACTCTATGCTGACTTATCGCAAGCAACACTAGCAGCACGGCACAACCTGGTCCCTATCGCTAAAGTCCTGCGGAACCAAAAAATCTTATACAAGTGTGGTTTCCCGGCTAAATTGCTAATAGACATGCATAACAAATCGCACGTGATCACTTCCTTGGACAAAGGTATAGAACTCCTCAAAACGTGGCGCCTCCTCCCTGTGAATGGAGACCCAGTGGAGCCAGAACCATTTCCTGACAGACGGAACAACTACCGTCAAAACCGTTGGAATAAATCTGCCCTCAACAACAGCCCCGTAAGCCTGCCTACTAATGTTTTACTGTGTTAAGTACCACAATACCCTCGGTGCCTTACTACATGCCTCTGTGATGGAATGTCTATCACCGGCTGTTCGACTGATTTCAGAACTGTTAGTTCCCCCAACTTCATTTACGTGATGTTTCCCATAACCTTTTGGTTTTCGCAAGAACTGTTTTCCTGTTTCAAGTTACTGATCTACCCAGTTTTGCTTTTTCTTTTTGTTCCCATCGGTTTTCTGGAAGCCTTTCCAATCACCTTCTCTCTGATTACACGACTGTCCCATGAGCGGATCGTAAACCTCCTACCACCCTTTTCTACCACTAGATGGCAACAAAGCACTACCTACCATCTAAATGAACCTTAAGCTAATGTCTTACAATGTAAGAGGCCTGAACAGTCCCTACAAGCATAGAGCACTGTGGAAAACTGCGCTGGATCTGTGGTGCGGTGTTTTATGTGCACGGGAGACTCATTTTTCAAGCATCAAACCCCCAAAATGTTCCCATGTGAAATTCCCACACATCTTCACAGATAATGACACTTCCAAAAAAAAGTCTTGATCGCTGTCCGGGACACTATAACATTTTCTCTTTTACAGGACCATATTGACCCACAAGGACGCTTCATCATCTTGGTAGTGGAGCTGGATCGGACTACCTAAACACTGGTGAACCTATATGCTCTAAATGTTAAACCGTTGAAATTTATACGTAAAGTTATCCAACTAGCTAAGAAAATGCAAAAGGGTAATCTGATCATCTGTGTGGATTTCAATACGGTCTTGAATGGGGAGCTTGACTCCTCCTCGGTGGCCCAGAGGCAGAGGCCAACTCTAGGCCCCTTGTGCCATGAGGAAAGACTCTTTGATCCCTGGCTCTGCCTAAGGATCACCAAGAGGGACTACACATTTTACTCCTCAGTGCACAGTAGTTATTCCAGAATTGATTTTTTCCTGACAGACTTTTACACCCTACAGACAATAAAAAAAGCTGATATCCACAACATCACATGGTCGGACCACGCACCGGTGACTTTCGATGTTGTGGATACAAGCAAAACGTCTCACAAACCATTGTGGCACAACAACACCTTCTTACTATCCCACCCCAAAATTAGGGATGAGGTAGCAGGGAAGCTTAAAGAATATTTCCAATTCAATGACAGTGGAGAGTGCTCCCCTATGACAACATGGTGTGCGCATAAGGTGTTCGCTAGAGGTACACTCATCCAAATAGCAGCTAGGGAAAGAAAAAAGAAAACACAGCGTATATCGAAACTTCACAAATCCATTGCCGATTTAGAAACCCAACACAAAAACCCTGCTACGGCCTCCACCCAAATACTGGATCGATTGACTTCCTGCCGAGAAGAACTGCAGCAGGAACTAAGAGCGGACTATGATACTTAATTTAAAAGGATGAAACTGTCCTTCTACTCACAAAACAACAGAGCAGGTAAACTATTAGCTTCTCAACTCAAAAAAAAGCAAGCACGCTCCAACCTCATACACATTAGACACCACCAAACCAACACCACAATCTTCAACCCTAAAGACATGGCTAATGTCTTCAGGGATTACTACGAGTCCCTTTACAACAAAGATCCACTCACTCACCAACCGACAGAAACAGAGATCAATAATTTTTTGGAAGGGATCAGGCTTCCATCAATAGATTCCACGACACACCACAAACTGAATGCCCCATTCACCATTTTAGAGGTTGAGACTGTCATAAATTCCCTCCCCATGCATAAGTCACCTGGGGCGGACAGGTTCTCCGCTGAATAATATAAAGCATTCTCATCTATTCTCTCCCCCAAACTAGTAGAAATCTTTAATGCTGCAGCTTCCAAAGGCTCCTTCCCAAAAGAAATGCTACAAGCAGTGATACTTACACTCCCAAAACCAGGTAAAGATCCTTCTCATCCCAAATCTTCAGACCCATCTCCCTATTAAATTCTGATTTAAAGATACCGGTATTCATCAAAATATTAGCTAACCGATTAATGGAAATCACCCTATACCTCATAGGCCTAGACCACTTGGGCTTTGTAAAGGGCAAACGGGCACCAGACGGAACCAGGAGAATGCTGAACCACCTGAAATTCGCAGAGGTTTCCCAGAAACCCAGCACGTTCCTGGCCCTGGATGCAGAAAAGGCCTTTTGATAGGGTCCACCGGGGATATATATCACACACTCTGCAAAAGTTTGGACTATCTGGCCTGATCCACTCTGCAATTATGTCCCTTTACTCAAACCCCACTGGCCAAGTATACACCTCCAACCTTTCCACTGTCAAACAGTACTCGTCAGGGATGTCCTCTTTCCCCAATTATTTTTTCACTCATTATCGAGCCATTAGCGGAATACATCAGATCCGCAGACACTATTCAAGGCATTCCAATAGAGACATAAAATAGGACTTTTTGCGGATGATATTATTTTGACTCTAGACAATCCTGAAACCTCCATTCCGGAGGTGAAATCCCTATAAGAAAAATTTGGACAAATATATTACTATAAAGTTAATACTAGTAAATGTTTTTCACTGGCCCTTAACATAGCCGTAGATAGAAAATCCAGACTCAAGACTATCTTTCCTTGTAATTGGGACTCTCCCTCAATCACATACATTGGGGTGCAGCTGCCCTCCTCTTCCTCTGCTATCTACTCATGTAATTTTCCCCCACTACTAACCAAAATAGAAGAAGAACGCAATCAGATCAGCAAACTACAACTCACGTGGATGGGGAGGATAGCTGCATATCAAATGCAAGTACTGCCTAAACTATTGTACCATTTTCGTACATTGCCCATTCCTATGCCGCAAAAATTCACACAATTGGCAATCAACTTGAAGAGATACATTTGGGCAGGGAAGAAACCCAGAATTGCTCTATCACAATTATATAAACCCAAACACCTCGGTGGAGTAGGTCTCCCTAACGCCCAATCATACTACACGGCTACGGTACTAGACTAAATGCGCTACTGGTTTTCTTGCCAAACAGGTGGTCTAGCATAGAGAGAGAGGTAACTGGGGCACACAATCTCCCAGCATTAGCACTAGCGGCTTGCCTACACCACAACACCTGAACCCCACATTACCCGACAGTACAAGCTGCTGTCGCGGCTTGCTCCTCTTTGACTAGACAGCAGTTCACTGACACACCGACCTGCAAACTAAAGATTCCATTAGCAACATATGAACAGCTCCTTCCTGGGCTGTCGACTCACTCATGGACACAGCAGGGAGTGCACTTCTCCTTGTCAGACATATACACAAAAGACGTTGGGTAGATATAAAATGCTCCAAATAAGGCATTTCACTACAGCTAATAAGAGAGGCCCCATTGAACTCCCTCAAATACTCTGGAACTATCTGTTAAATAAAAACCCAAAAAAACACAAGGGGATATCCCTATTTTACAAATTCTCCACCCCCTTGAATATACAAAATAAGTTACCAAATATGATAAAATTGCAAACAGAATTGCAAACAGGATTCTCCATACATCAATGGCACACTGCCATAAAGTACAACAGTAAATCATCGGTGTGTGTTGATCATTGGGAAAATGCACAAAAAATATTCCATAGATGGTACCTCACACCATTGCGCTTAGATAAAATGAACCAGGATATCTCCCCACTATGCTGGCATGACTGCCGTTCTACTGGCAGCCTTTTACACATACTTTGGGGTTGTACTGTAATACGATCATTTTGGTCAGAGGTCTCGTCCCTTATACTGGAAATTACGGGTAGTATGCACACACTGACCCCAGCTTTCACCCTCCTTAGCATTGGTATTGCAGATTTCCCTCCTCTAGTACAAGAAGTTATCATACACATCCTATTTGCAGTGGGCATTACCCTGGCAAAGAATTGGTGCTCCAAGGAGCCCCCAAACATTGCAGAAGTGATATCTAGGGTGAACGCGCAATATACAATGGAAAAGCTGCTCGCCTATAAAGAAAATAGAGCTCTAACATTTCATAAACCCTAGGAAATTTGGAGGTTATCCACAAAGGCCTCCTCACATGTATGACTAAAGCTATACTTGTATTTACTGACAATTATTCTATAATGTTAAGCTGTCTAGTGGTAGGAATCAAAATGCGATGTGGTCGACTCTGGCGTCCAACGTCTCACGGCATGAGTGGTCGGCCACTGCACTTCCAAAATGTATGAACTAAAATCACCAGAGAAGAAGCACTAAGCTAGTTATTGTTGTTAATATTACTTTCAGAGTTACTACTGTAGCACATTATAACTTACTATGCATCCTATCCCGTGAGACCCTTGTTAAGGTCTAAGGCGGGTTATTTGCTAATAAGTTTCTCGGTGAGCCTGGTCACAGTGAGTACCCATCAGGGGGGGTGACAGGCCACACCTCCAAATGAGGTCTTCTCCTAAAAATATGGGATACAATAATAAAAAAAAGGAGGGATATCGATGATGGCCGGCCCAATGACTCCATTGTTCTCCAATCCGGAATTTCCTCCAGCAGAAAAAGTCAAAAAAAGTATGAAATGGAATAGTACAGAGACTACAACATCCCGGTCACAATACCTCTTTCCGGCCACTTCCGGTTTCAGCTGATCAGGCGGTGGAACGCACGCCAAGCCACACCAGTGCGAGCATAGGAGGAGGCTGCTGTTCATACTTTACCTGACGCTGTTATACCTCTTACCTTCAGTGCCGAAGAAAGGCACTTTTTAAAGTAAGCAGCCATTTGGCCTGTCTATTTTTTATCTATTTTTAACAAATGGAATTATCCTATGTTATTGCCTTTCTATTTTTTCCTAACTACTATTACGGCAGAGTTTTTACTGGCTGATCCACCTGGCATCAACACAGATCCCAGACCATTGATAAACACAGCACTACCTGACCTATCTTTTTAAGAAAAGTAGTCATGGTAGTCTGGTAAGTAGGTTACTTCCCTTTACTCACCGGGTGTCGCTGTTATCCAGAATCGTTCTTTGATAGTGGTGATGGTGTAACAGTTCAGAACATTTCACATATGAACATTATTTTTGCACATTTTTCAGCTGTTTCATGATGCACATTTGCACTTTATATTTGTTTAAGTGTTTACCTATACTGATGCATAGGATGGTTAGTCATATGCATCAGCATAGACCAGTTAGTCTAACCAACGTGTGGTTTGCCCTAATTGCAGGTGTGTGAATACATCTGCTATGATCATATTACTGGCTGTTGTTTACCGATACACAGTATATTATATTTACTTTATGTTGTTATATATCATGTTTAATTCTGTACAATATTGTTCACAATGATTATGGATTATTGATCACTGATAATTTATTGTCATATTATTAGCACCCCCCTATTTCTGTACACCCCCCCCACTAGCTCAAAGATTGCCCATTAAGCACTTTGAGGGGAGCAGCTTTTTGTTATATTTTTTATTTTGTATATTTCACTCATAGCGCGGAGTCCTTCCTTTTCACAGAGACTACAAGACTGGCACAAATTCTTGTGGAGGGTGAACTACCAAAACCATAAAATATGGGACCGGAATATAAAAATAGATGGATACAAGACCACCAACTAAATACATATATTGAATCCAAAGTACAACTATCAGCATTAAACAGACCATTAACTGATTTTGAATACTTATTAATAGAAGATCGAAAAGGAAGTAAGAATTTTTCTAAAATTTACAAATTATTACTTCCCTCAGGACCTATTAATGAATTGACATACATGAGAAAATGGGAAGAGGAGGCAGAGATCTCAATATCATTAATGAAATGGGAGAAGGCAATGTTAATAACACATAAAATATCAGTAGCAGTAAAACATCAACAAAGAAATTACAAAATTCCGATGAGGTGGTATTGGAGTCCAGTAGCTCTGAACAAAAAAAACAAAGAGAATTCAGAAACATGCTGGAGATGTCTTAAGGATAGGGGAACTAAGGTACATATATGGTACGGATGTGGATTGGTGAGGGATTTCTGGAATAGGATATTCGAAATATACCAAAAAGTGTCAGGAGTAGAGATACAACCAAATATAAAGGTTGTAATATTATCTATAACATCAGGATCAATAAAATCTATAAAATTAGACATCCTTCACCATATAACAGTGACCAGAACAATAATAGCTCGTAGATGGAAGAAGACAGAAACCCCAACAATAATGGAATGGGTATGTGAAATGAACGAAATACAACATATGGAGAGACAGATAAAGGAGGAAGGGATCGAATGCCAAAAATATGGGAGAAATGGGATGAATTCCGGTCCTCAGTGTACTTGATAAACTATCTATAAAAGGAAACAAAGGGAAGGTTTATGAAGGGGAGGAGGGAGGAGAGGAGAGAGGAGAAGGAAACTTTTGTTTTTTTTGTGTGTTTGAAACCACCATCTGAAGGCCTGGACGTTCATTCCCGGAGTGAATTTGGGGATATGAAAGATATGGGCTAAAGGCTGTACGTCCAAGGTTAGGGCCGGGAGGCTTTTTAGGTTTTCCCAAAGGGAAATGGAATCTGACAGCGTCAGAGACAATATGGGAGAGCGATCTTTGGGAGGACACCAGAGTAGGAAGTCTAACGTGTGTGTAGGTACTGCTTGCCATTCGATATGCACCCAATCAGGTTTCTCTAGTCGAGTATAGACGGTCGACAATTGTGCCAGTTGTACCGCTTGGTAATACCACAACATGTGGGGTACTCCCAGTCCTCCCTGTGTTCTAGGCCTGTAAAGAATTTTTTTTCTTTGGAAAATCCGCAATTGATCCTTATTTATGGGGATCGGGAGAGCCCTAAAGAGATAAAGTAATTTGGAAAGCAGTGTCATTTTGACTGTGTTCACCCTGCCTAGCCAGTATAATTCATGGGGTGCCCATTTCTTAAGGTCTATTTTGAGTTTTTTGTAAAGAGGGGGGAAATTAACCATGTAAAGTTTCTCAGTCTTTGAAGTAAGATCTATTCCCAGTGTGAGGGGGTTAGCTCGGCAGCAGGTGTGTGTGACCCCCTGGATGGGTTCACCACACAAAATCAGGCACAGCAGACAGCGTTATAGGTGAAAAAAAACAAAGGTGCGGTTTATTTAGACTATATGCATTGAAAAATAACAGCAAAACAAAAAGAAACATGAAAAGAAATCCTGGTCAGCTTGACCGCTTACTACACACGTAGATTCCCTATCTAACAACCAGGTGCAGCCTTATGCTGCCCCAGTCCCTATTTCAGAAGTTTGCCACACAGGCGTTGACTCACCGCACAGGACAGATACCCCACTCCCCAGTCTACACAAACACAGAACTAGTTCCAGGATGGAGCATCTCCCTAAGCATGCTGGGGTGTTTTCTATAGGTCCTAATGAGCCCACTTACTTCAGCTGGGCTCATTAATGCCTGCAGGACTCCCAGCACTCCCCCCTAGTGGTATAAGTCAGCATAAAGCCTGAATCTAGGGTATACATATTTTCCATCCTGGATACAACCAGATATCTAATTGTCGAATCGCTCCATTCAAATTGAAAGGAGCTTTTAAGATTCTCCACCTTCTGAAGTGGGATTGTCACGTTTAGAATCTGTGATTTGGATAGGTTAACCCACAACCCGGAGGCTTTAGCAAAGTCGTCTTATGCCCCGTACACACGGTCGGATTTTCCGACAGAAAATGTGTGATAGGACCTTGTTGTCGGAAATTCCGACCGTATGTGTGCTCCATCACACATTTTCCATCGGATTTTCTGACACACAAAGTTTGAGAGCAGGATATAAAATTTTCCGACAACAAAATCCGTTGTCGGAATTTCCGATCGTGTGTACACAAATCCGACGCACAAAGTGCCACGCATGCTCAGAATAAATAAAGAGGTGAAAGCTATTGGCTACTGCACCGTTTATAGTCCTGACGTATGTGTTTTACGTCACCGCGGTCAGAATGATCGGATTTTCCGACAACTTTGTGTGACTGTGTGTATGCAAGACAAGTTTGAGCCAACATCTGTCAGAAAAAATCCTAGGATTTTGTTGTCGGAATGTCCGATCAATGTCCGACTGTGCGTACAGGGCATTACAGTTTACATATGTTTGGAAGGAAAGTCGTTGGGGACGTGAAGAATAACAATTTTTTGTGTTTGAATAGTTACAGGAATGAGTGAGGAATATGTATATATATAAATTTTTTGGGGATTCTAATAATCTGATTAGGGAAAGAATGAAGAGGAATGTGAGGGATATCAGTCCGCAAAAATATAAAATATGGTCCCATATCAGATGGTTAGGATAATGTATAAATGTTGAGGAAATTGTTGTATTGTATTATTGTATATGTTTTTTTTTGTAATATGTTTCTAAAACTAATAAAAAGATATTGAAAACAAATGAGGTCTTATCATGTTGTTCCCTTACATAGCCCGAATGATCGCATCTTTGTGTTTACAGTGAGTTTGACTTTTTCTGTGCCACTTTGTATATGTACAATATAGTTTGAAGTAGCTTGTATATCACTTGTACACTGTGGATAATTAATAAAAATCTATGGTTAAAAAAAAGGGAGATATCTAAGAAAGAATCAATGAGGGGCAGAAAAAGATGAGATTGGGGAGAAATTTTGCCTTACTTGAGGAATAGTGGGAAGGAAAGAAGAGAACAAGGAAAAATGGGGGTGGGGGGCAGGGGTTTGGAGACCAGGGTGCAACCGGCGGAGGACTAAACCCAGCATAGTATCAGTGTTAATTTAGTTGACTAAAACGACTAATACATTTTAGTCGACTAAAATGACTAAAACATTTTAATTGACTAAATGAATACTATTTTAGTCGACTAAAATACGACTAAAACAAAAACAATTGAGATGACTAAAATATGACTAAAACTAAAAGCCATTTTAGTCAAAAGACTAAAATGAGACTAAAACTAAAATGCCATTTTAGTCCTAAGACTAAAATTAACACTGCATAGTACATGGGAAACCACATTGGAATGACAACTAGAGATGTGCACAACCGAAAAATGTATTTTGTTTTGCATATATTAGTTAAGTAAATCATTTAATCATATTAATTATGTTAGAATGATTTGTTTTCAGATTGTGGTTTGTATATTTATTGTTCCAAAGAGATTCATATTTTCGGAAGTTATTTCAGAAGATTGGCTAAGTTCGTTTTAACCACTTACGGACCGCCCGCCGCAGAAATACATCACTAACTTTGAAGAGGAATACTGTTGTTATGGTAGCAGCAGCTTCAACGGGCGGTCCGATTTCAGATAAAATCGATCTCTGCGGCAGATTCACCGCAAGATCATTTTTATCAGGGGCGGTAGAGGGCTCCCTCCGCCACTCTCCGGTGCCCTCCGCTGCTTACCAGAGCCATCGGCAGCGTCGGAGGCGATTCAGTCTTTCCCTGGTTGGGTTTGGAGACGAGTGAGGGGAAGATGGCCCCGACCCGTCTCCATATCATTGCAGGGCAGAAGCGATGTCAAAATGTGACTTCCGCCCATAGCTCTTAAAGGGAATTTTTTTTTTTATTGCATTTTAGTTTAAATATGAGATCTGACCTCAGATCTCATGTTTAAGAGGACCTGTCGTGCTTTTTTCTACTACAAGGGAGGTTTACATTCCTTGTAATAGGGATAAAAGCGACCCAAATTTTTTCTTTAAAAAAAAAAACAGTGTCAAAATAAAAAAAAGAAAGTAAAATAAATCAGAATTTTTTTTTTTTAAAGCGCCCTGTCCCGATGAGCTCACGCGCAGAAGCGAACGCATAGGTGAGCAGCGCCTGCATATGAAAACGGTGTCCAAACCACACATGCGAGGTATCGCCACGATCATTAGAGCGAGAGCAATAATTCTAGCCCTTGACCTCAAAACATGCAACTTGTAGAATTTTTTAGACATTGCCTATGAAGATTTTTTACTTTCAATGCGTTTTTATTGTCAAAACAAGCAACATTATATCGCAAAAAGATAGTGGACAAGAAATGTCCAATGTGACATATATGACGGTTACAGAGACCTAGGAGGAGTATCACATAATACTTCTATCAAAATGAGGCTGTGTATCTTATCACTTCCTCAGAAGAATCTCTCATTGGCTTCTGTGAAGTGGAGTCAACAAATGACGCAATATAGATAGCAAAAGTTCCTTAGGTCCCTAAGGCTCCAGCCTGTGTTCATGCTTGTAAGCCATAAGGATGTCAACTTTAGTGGGTCTCTAAATAACTGCAACTTGACTGTAGGTAGACACATAAGTAAAATGTTGCACTAAGAAACATTGCAAAGTTGTAGTTATAAGGAAAGAAGAATAGTCTGAAATGAGGAAGGGAAAGAAAAGAAAGGAAAAGATATGAAAAAGGTTCGCCAGCCTCTCGTGATCCCCCCAGACCCCCATCCATATTCTCCATATTAATTTAAAATGCCTATACAGGATGCCCAGGGTTTCCAAGTTGCTTCAAACTTAGCAGTTGAATCTGTCAGAGAACTGACCATTTTTTCTTGTGCCATCACCCAAGAAATTTTTCTTTTGGCTGCTGCTACGGAGACCGTCGGTTGTTTCCAAGCTCGTGCTATGGTAAGTTTTGCTCCCAATGTGAGAAAAAGAGAGGGGTAGGGGAAAATCCGACCGTGTGTACGGGGCATTAGAGTGAGGGAATCCGCTCAATAGGGAAGGATTCTCAGATGGTCGCGGCAACGGCGTGCGTTCCAACCTCGACGGACAAGCGAACCACGGAAGCCGGATGTGATGTAATTGCGTGACCAAGTACCGCACCTTTTATGTGAGTAGCCATTTGGCTATGTTTTTGTTTTTTTTGTATTTTAATAAACGGTGTTACACTATGTTCGGTTCCTCTCCATCTATTTTATATCCCATGCGTGAGACCCTGTGATGTGAGGACAAGATTTTGGTTTATTTCTCTCCATTGCAGCAAGCATTATCTTGCTAAAGCCTATTTGACCTTTTTTTAATTAAATTGGTCAACTCCATCTGGTAAGCGTACACCTATTCCCATGAGCACATTGGTGTGTTGTTTTCAGTGATGGTGAAGGGATTTTGCTGCTCACGTTTGTTGCTATCAAGATTCTCATCAGGATTTCATCACAATCAACCTTTGAGTTTTTGATGGACTTTTCACTTTCATTGCATATTTGATATATTGAATATTTCTTTTGATGTTAAGATCACTTTTCAACACATTTATATATTTCCTGTTTTCAGGTTTATGGTTTTGTTTATTCAAAATTCTCTTCCACTTAGGCAGGCTGGTATTTATTATTTGATTTTAGTTGTCAGTTTACACTGAACTATTTTTACGTATATATTTTTTAGCGCTCCCCTACCCCTCTCTTTTTCTCACATTTATGCATCAATGATTTTATTCATTTTTGTTTAGGGTGTAGCTGCACTATTTATTATCTATTATTTACACCTTGTGGCGCGGAATATTCACTTATTCACAAGTTTTGCTCCCAGAAGGATAAAAAATATCATATTCTGGGTGGCTTTGGTGATTTTATCGACCGGGGTGTTAAGTAATGCTATGGAAGGATCCTGCAACCTGTAACCTTGTGTATCATGTGAAACACTCTGTTCCAGAATCCTCTGACTCTCAGGCATTCCCACCATATATGGATCATGGATCCTGAAAGAGTGCATCTTTGAAAGCATTTAGACGAGGCAGAAGGAAACATTGTGGCCAATCTGGTCGGGACTAAGTACCATCTAGTTAGTACTTTTAGATTAGCTTCAATTAGGGCAGTGTTGTGCATACCTTTGTAAGAACGGAGAAAGTTCCTATTCCACACTCCCGCGTCCCAGTTGTTCTGTAGCTCTCCCTCCCAGGCCGTCATGTATGATAATTTAGCGCTGTCTGAAGGAAGTGACAGGTGTATTGTGGAGATGCCCCCCCTCTGCTCTGTGACCTGGCCACACCTTTGCTCATATGCAGTCAATTTTGGGATTTCTGGTTTATTTTTCCATTGAGAGTGAAAGAAGTGAGATATTTGCATGAATCGAAACCTCTCCGAGTTAGTCATTTCCAATTTGCTTTTGCAGTAACTGAGTGAGAGCAGGCCTAGGGGGTAAGATAGTGTCCAATGCGGTATAACCCCTTGTCTAACCACCATCTGAAGGCCTTGATGTTCATTCCCAGAGTGAATTTGGGGTTATGAAAGATATGAGCTAAAGGCTTTTCAGGTTTTCCCAAAGGGAAATGGAATGGGACAGTGTCAGAGACAATATGGGAGGGCAATCTTTGGGAGGACACCAAAGTAGGAAGTCTAACGTGTGTGAAGGTACTGCTTGCCATTCGATATGCACCCAATCAGGTTTCTCCATTCGAGTATAGATGGTCGACAATTGTGCCAGTTGTGCCGCTTGGTAATACCACAACATGTGGGGTACTCCCAGTCCTCCCTGTGTTCTAAGTCTGTATAGAATTTTTCTGGAGAGGCTGTGACCTTAGGAGCCCCAGATGAATTTTATGATTCTGCTTTGGAAAATCTGCAGATGATCCTTATTTATGGGGATCGGGAGAGCCCTAAAGAGATAAAGTAATTTGGGAAGCAGTGTCATTTTGACTGCGTTCACCCTGCCTAGCCAGTATAATTCATGGAGTGCCCATTTCTTAAGGTCTATTTCGAGTTTTTTGTAAAGAGGGGAGGAAATTTACCATGTAAAGTTTCGCAGTCTTTGAAGTAAGATCTATTCCCAGATATCTAATTGTCAAATCGCTCCACTCAAATTGAAAGGAGCTTTTAAGATTCTCTGCCTTTCGAAGTGGGATTGTCACGTTTAGAATCTGTGATTTGGATAGGTTAACCCGTAACCCGAAGGCTTTAGCGAAGTCGTCTAACAGTTTACATATGTTTGGAAGGGAAGTCGTAGGGGATGTGACGAATAACAGAAGCTCATCCGCGAAAAGGGAACATTTATGCGTCTGTGGACCACAGTTAACCCCTTGGATGTCTAGGTGGTTGCGTATGGCTATCGATAGAATTTCTATGGCTATTGCAAAAATTAAGGGAGACAAGGAGCAGCCCTGCCTGGTTCCTCTAGCTATTTTGATTGGCTCTGAGAGATAGCCTTGCAAGTGTACTCGGGCTTCCGGGAAGGAATAGAGTGCTGTCAGTAAGCCCATAAAGTTCTATCCAAAACCCCATTGATTCATGATATTAAATAGATACTGTAGAAGCGAGCGAGGTGTGGGGCCAAGGTCTGGGCAAACGTTTTGTAGTAAGGTGTGGAGAAGCCATCTGGACCCGGAGCTGAACCCCGTTTAAGATTCTTAATGACTTGGAGGACTTCTTCCTCTGTTATTGGGGTCTCCATTTTGTCCCGTGGCGGTCAGCCAATGTCGGAATAGGGAGGGAAACTAAAAAAGGAGTTCATGTGGGCCTTGTTGTGATCATTCCCCTGGCTGTATAGCTGCTCATAAAATGTGTGGAACATTGCCATAATCCTTTATGGGTTCAAAGTGTGTGTCCCGCCTGATGTTCTAATTTTTAGTAAAGCCTGCATATGTTGCTTTGGAGATAATTTAGCAACCAACAAAGATCCCATTCTGTCCCTCTGGTGATAAAACCTGGCCCCGCTCCATCTAATATTCTTTTCAGCTTTGGCAGTGAGAGCCAGGTTAAGGGAGAGGCGCGCAAGTCTAGTTTAGCCATGGGGACCATTTTGGGGTCTTGCTTGTGGAGACGCCGCAGTTGTGTAAATTCCGTTTCCAGTTTGTGTATGTCAGTCATTCTTTCCTTTTTGATCTGTGAGGAAATCTGAATTAACTTACCCCTTATAGTGGCCTTGTGGGCAGCCCAGAGAGTTTCTGGAGAAACTTCCGCTGTGTTATTCAAAAGGAAGTATTCCTTTATCGCTTTTTCATGTTCCACTGCTCTAAATCGGATCACTAAGTATGGATTTGTTAAGTCTCCAATTTCGTAGGATTGGACTATCAAGAATCAAGACTCCTATTTAAGATGAGTAGGACTATAGAATGGTCCGACCAAACCATGTCCCTGATGAACGACTTAGGTACTTTTGGGAGTTTGGAGGTGGAAATAAATATGTAGTCAATCCTTGCGTATGACTGGTGAGGGCGTGAAAAGTGAGTGTAATCACGTTTGGTTGGGTTCATTTCCCTCCATGCGTCCGCCAATCCATATTGGAAGATTAATTTGGCCAATTTGAGGCTCCTTTTTGGAGGGCGGGTGAATTGTGAGCCAGGTGGTCTGGATTTATCCAGCCTCTGATCTAGGGCCATGTTTGAATCTCCCCGTATATGACCGTCCCCTCCACTAAGGGATCTAGTTTTTTAAACAAGTTCTGGAAAAATTCTGTTTGTCCCTGATTGGGTGCATAGTACGAGATAAAGGAGTAAATTTGATCATCAATTGTCCCCTTCACTAGAAAAAACCTACCCTCTGGGTCCCTGTGTTTAAGTTGTGGAGTGAATTTACAGTTATTTGAAAACAGGTTGGCCATCCCCCCCTACTTTAATCCTCAGCATTCGCTAGGAAGAACATCAGGAATTTGGCATTCAAAAAAGAGGGGTTATACCGCCTTGGGAAGTGTGTTTCCTGTAGGAGCACTACGTCTATTTTTTGGGAATGTAGCGCTTGTAAGATTTTTCGCCTTTTCACTGGTGAGTCCATCCCCTGCGTATTGTGGGAAGCAACACGCAATGGAGGAGAGGGCACAGTGTCGTTAGCCACTGAACAGAGGGGTTACATGCTTACCTGATATGCTGTCACTTTCCTTGAGGAGTAATTCTGGAGCTGTTTGGGAGCCGTCCCGCGTAGGTGTGGCGGTCCTGTGAAGGATGAGGAGTGTGTGGGGATCCCGAGGGCTGGTCAGAATAATCACGAGAGGAGCAGAAGCAAGAAAAAGGAAAGAAAGAAAGGTTAGAGTTGAGCTCTCTAGGAGCTCCGTCGGGCAGGAGAGTAAAAACATCTCACTGCCTCTAATACAAACAGTCATCTCAACCTCATCATGTGAAGTTGAGGACTCACCAAGCGGGCATGGAATAACCATATCCACTTGGTAGGGGGGAGGTGCAAAGGCAAGCCACTCCGGCCGAGGCCCACCAAAACATATGAACAGAAATTATAATGGCGTTGTCTGCCTGTGACTAGCTTAAAACATTATAAACAGTTTCAAACAGCCTTTTCCTAGAAGGCAAGTAGGGATGCAAAGGGGAGGGGGGTGAGGGGTAGAGGACGGGAAGGGGGGATAAGGAGGGTGTTGGGGAACATGTGGGGGAAAGGGGTAGGAGAGGAAGTTGAGGGCATCATCTTTGATCCAGTGGAGGAAGAGTTCTTGTTGTAGAGTGATATGGTTCTCAAAAAAATGCAGTCAAAATACACAAGCTCTTGGGTAAGGATTGTGTTTCTCAGGGGTCCGCCATTATAGTGGGGGGGTGCAGGAAACTGACCTAGTTATGAACTGGGTAGCCAGAGAACTTGACTCAAACTTTGGAAACACACTTGACATCTAATTGAAGATTGCAGTTTTGATGGATTCTTCTCTAAGGAGCAAAGCTGGAAAAGTCCAGAAAGGAGTAAATGTTGGTTCCGATCCCACAAGTTTCAAGGAGGCCTGCCTTCTTTGGGTTTCTTGAAGCTCTTCTTGTTCCACATTGGGGAAATGGGACTAGAGTGCGTTTGTCGTTTTGTGGCCCCTGATTGGGTGTTCGGGTGGGTTTGCTGGGGTCTGTGCGAGATGAGTCTCAGGCTCAAAAGTAGCTTCTCTCCTTGTAAAATAGAAAAGGAGTAGGTTTTTGATTTATAAGCAAACTTAAGGGCGAAAGGGAAGGCCCACCAATATTTGACGTCCTTTTGTGATAGAACCATAAGCAGGGGTTTCAGGGCCCGCCTTTTTGTATGGTCGACGGGGAATTGTCTGCAAAGACTAGTACAGGGTGATTGCAACAGAGGAGTGACGATTGTGTGTGTGACTCCTTCATAACTTCCTCTTTCACCAAGTAGAAATGGGGTTTGATCACCACATCCTTGGGGGCTCCATCTTTGCGTGGGGGACCCAATGCTCTGTGTGCGCGATCCAGTTCCAGTTTATGAGGAGGAATGTGGGATAAGGTCCCTGATAAAGTCCTGAACTGCCAGTGTAACGTCAGTGATTGAGCCACCTTAAACGAAAGTTGTACCTTCGCCATCTGTTCTCGAGATCATTGATTTGAGATAAAGCTGTGTCCAATTGATCCTGGAGAACATGGATGTGATCATTTTTTTTTGTGATCAGAGTTCTGATTGGTCCTAGCTACTGTGGAATCTATTTTAAGTTCCATTGCTTCCATTCTGTCTCCTAAGTTCTGGAGATCTGCCTTTATGTCCTGAGGGATTTTAGCTGCTGTAGTGGAGAGTCCCCTATTTAACAGTTCCAAGAGTTTATGGAACAGATCAGCAGTGTTGATCAGTGTGTCTGAGCTGGTGTGCCCTGGCTGTTGTGAGATAGCTGGATAGGCCTCAGCATATCCCATGGGGGAGAGCATATAATCCTCCAGAGTGTGCCCAATAAGTGACTCTGTGGAGGCTGGTGAGAGAGCCTCTGTGGGGGGTTTACTTACTGCTGGTCCCGGAGGTCCCTGTATGTAATCCTGGATTAGTGGCAGGGGGAGTTTTTCCTCCATGTCATCACACGATTGTGCCGCGGCCGCCATTTTTGAAACGAGGGATCGTAAAATCGTGGATCCCTTCTGACCGGATTTGTAATCATGTGGCGGTTCCTGGGGGTATCCCCGATTCTGCTGTGTGGCCGTAGTTGGGCTTATTAGCCTCAGGCAGTGTTGTGGTGAGCCGTTCGGCCAGGATGGTGCAGAGCTCCAGGCTTACGTGGCCATCTTGGAGCCTCCACCGCCTATGGAGATTTTTAAGGGTAAAAGTTTGTTGCCATTGCACGAGTGGGTGCAACTTTGAAAGCGTGACATGTTGGGTATCAATTTGCTCGGCGTAACATTATCTTTCCCAATATAAAAAAAATTGGGCTAACTTTACTGTTGTCTTATTTTTTTAATTCAAAAAAGTGAATTTTTTTCTAAAAAAATTGCGCTTGTAAGACCGCTGCGCAAATACGGTGTGACAAAAAGTATTGCAATGACCGCCATTTTATTCTCTAGGGTGTTAGAAAATAAATATATATAATGTTTGGGGGCTCTAAGTAATTTTCTAGCAAAAAAAAAAAATGTTTTTAACTTGTAAACAGCAAATCTCAGAAAGAGGCTCGGTCATTAAGTGGTTAATGTGTTAATTAGTTATTTCAGGAGATTACTTATGCACTCTGAAGTCATCCCTGCTAGTCCAACCCACAAAAAGGAATGAGCTGATTGGACAACTGGTCAACTGGTGTCACGTGCATCCAAAAGAATGAATGGAACTAAAATTAATTTCAGATTCATTTATGTTTTAATTCTGAGATTCTGTTGAATCCACCTCCATCCAACCCCACAAGTAGGAATCATCATCTTATTTCACTTTATACCTTACTGTATTTATTGCAATATGTTTCCATTTCATATGTAGTACATTTGTTATAATAATAAAAAATGTTAATGCTAAATAAAAATTAAGTGGATCCGAATCAATTCAGATAATTCATTATGTCATTACAATATTTCGGATGCTTCAAACATTAACAAAAGGCCTAAACTATCACATCATGTCATCCAAATGGGACAAATTAATACAAATGAATTTGTTTATTCGTTATATTTATTGTGGATTTGTTGAAATTTGTTACTATTGTGACGCGATTCAGATACGGATGAATCTCCAAATAACAAAATTTCTTAATTTTTTTTTTAATGAAGTAATATTTTCCATTACCCTAATGCCTTCCACTTGTCTAATCCACTGCTTTATGATTGCTAGTATAGGGCTTGACAGGGCTGTCTGAATAACTATTAGGGCTCTTATGTATGGGCATAAAGCCTACCTGGTCCCAATAAATACTTAAATGTTGTAAAAGTGGGAGTAATATATTTGTTAGCATTTTTGAAAATAATTTTAGATCCACATTAAAGAGGAGCTCCAGGCTCTTTCAGAAAAAAAAAAAAAAATCAAAGTCAGCAGCAACAAATACTGTAGCTGCTGACTTTTAATATTAGGGCACTTAGTTTCCAGGAAACCAGCAGTGTCCTTGCCCGAGCCGATTTTTTAATCAGCTATTGGGTGCTGCCGCCACCATCTTGACTAAGAGAAACCAGCAGTGAAGCATTGCGGCTCCACATCCTGGTTTCTACTGCACAGGGAAAAGGAGGGGAGGCAAACTTTGGGCTCTGTTCACCGTGGCAAACTGAGCCGGAAGTGGGAATGGTTACCTGTCAACACCAGGTAACCGCCCCCCCCAAAGGGTACCAAATGTGGCAGCGGAGGGGAGAATAGGCAGACAAGTGGAGCTTCCCCTTTTGGGTTGAGCTCCGCTTTAAGAAGGGATATAGGTTATTTGTGTAGCTTTTAGGATTCTTGCCTTCTTTAGGATAATAGAGATATAAGCCATCAAAGCAGAGTGAGGAAGTGTTTGGTCTGGACAGAGGGAGTTAAATGCCTTATCAAAGCAAGTGGTCAAATAGGCCTGGAATGTTTTATAGTAATGCAGCGTAAAATTATCAGGTCCTGGAGCTTTACCAGTCCTGAAGGCCTTGATTTCAGCAAAATATTGTTTTCTTGAGTTGTACCACTTTGTCCTCTAAAGAAAGGAAACAAGAGTTTCTAAGATACTCTTTAATTTTATGCATGTGTGTGTCATTCGGGAAATTCAGTGATACAGTTTGGTGTAGTAGTCTACTTTGTCTTTTAGATGTGAAGCTTTAATCCCATTCGGGCAGAAGATCATAGGGATAAAAGTTTTAGCTTACTATTGATAAAGGATCTTAGCAAGGAGTTTACTGCAATTTTTACAAATTCCTCCTGCATATGATCAGCATATGTTTCACATTCTCCACGCATAAAGAAAGCAAGTGGAGTCTGTAGTCTGCTAGTTCGGCTAGGTAAAGGCATTTGGTTAAGTTTGTGTAGCATTTCTCACTTATGTATCTGCATAAGTAAATGATCTGATGACCCCCAATAAATGCATGCTATATTTAACCAATACTTCTCTCATATATGCCTTGTGTGCTTCCCATTAAAATGTGTGGAGATGTGTCGGGGGGGGGGTGAATTAAGAGTCAAGTAAAGAGTAAATTCTAATTCTCATTCAAGGTCTTCTTTGAATGGAGGATCCTGCAAAAGTGATTCATTAAATCTCCAAGAGGAAGAGTGGGTAGTTGAGGGGGCTAAGGCAAAAAAAAAAGAGTGACTGGAGCATGGTCTCAAATGGTAATATTAGCAATGGCCAGTTTTGAGACCAGAGATAGATAGCAATTTTTAATAAAGAGCATATTGATGTAAAAATATGAGTCATGAAGGACAGAATGAAAACTATGGTCTTTAGTTGTAGGATGCAGTGTTGCCAACCGTCACTATTTTTACTGTCAGCCAGTAAAAAAAAAAACAGGCAATTTTCTCCTGCCAATAAATGCCAGTAAAAGTAAAAAAATATGGCTGTGATGCCCGGCTTGGTCTGGAGACGGCCGAGGCCATCCAAATGCCTGTTACAGTGTGATCGGACAGCTCTGGCGGAGACGGTGCCTGAGCATGTCATGTAATGTCATGGTGCAAAGGAGCCAAGCATGGCGGCCAGAGCCTCGTGTGCGGGTCTGCAGTATGGGAGCAAGGCAGGCTGGGACTGGGACCGTCAGTGCTATTTAGACTGGAGTGGACTGGAGGAACCACTTGGCTTGGAGAGAGACTGTCACTGTGACTCAAGAGGGGACGTGTTGTGTAGGTGAGGTCTCATTATTATCTGTGCTGCTGCCCACTGCTGTCAATGTCACTGTGAGAGCGAATTTTATGTGTGTTTTCCTACCCATTCTAATTTCTTGCCCTCCTAAGTCCTGTCCCTGAGCTACTTACTTACTATATCGAAAACAAAATAAGAAATATGTTTCTTGCCTTATTATCTACCTTAAATCATATTCCTAATTGCATACTGTATTTGTTTGTAGCCTAAATACTCGAATTTGCACTTAAATCTGTCATTTTGTAACTTTTGGAAATGCCAGTAAAAACTTGGCTGTGCAAGTAAATTTTGGGTGTTGTGTCAGTAAATTTCAATCTGGTAGGTTGGCAACACTGGTAGGATGTAACTCAAAGACCCCACACTCCTTGCTATATGTAAGTGAATGAAAATCAGCCTCAGCCCAGACTCCTCCCAGGCCACGGCCCATGGCATGGCCCATGACACATTCTTCTTTGCAAAATAACTCAAGCTCTGTCAGATTTGATGGAGAGCGTCTGTGAACAGCAATTTTCAGGTCTTGCCACAGATTCTCTGTTTCAAATATTTTATTGAATTTTATAATTATCAACAAAATTCCATTAACCACTTGAGCCCCAGACCATTATGCTGCCTAAGGACCAGAGGTCTTTTTCCAATTTGGCACTGCGTCGCTTTAACTTTTAATTGCGCGGTCATGCAATGCTGTACCCAAACGAAATTTGCGTCCTTTTCTTCCCACAAATAGAGCTTTCTTTTGATGGTATTTGATCACCTCTGCGGTTTTTATTTTTTGCGCTATAAACGGAAGAAGACCGAAAATTTTGAAAAAAAATGATATTTTCTACTTTTTGTTATAAAAAAAATCCAATAAACTAAATTTTAGTCATACATTTAGGCCAAAATGTATTCGGCCACATGTCTTTGGTAAAAAAAATGTCAATAAGCGTATATTTATTGGTTTGCGCAAAAGTTATAGCGTCTACAAACTAGGGTACATTTTCTGTAATTTACACAGCTTTTAGTTTATGACTGCCTATGTCATTTCTTGAGGTGCTAAAATGGCAGGGCAGTACAAAACCCCCCCAAATGACCCCATTTTGGAAAGTAGACACCCCAAGGAAATTGCTGAGAGGCATGTTGAACCCATTGAATATTTATTTTTTTGTCCCAAGTGATTGAAAAATGACAAAAAAAAAAAATATTTACAAAAAGTTGTCACTAAATGATATATTGCTCACACAGGCCATGGGCCTATGTGGAATTGCACCCCAAAATACATTCAGCTGCTTCTCCTGAGTATGGGGATACCACATGTGTGGGACTTTTTGGGAGCCTAGCCGCGTACGGGGCCCCGAAAACCAATCACCGCCTTCAGGATTTCTAAGGGTGTAAATTTTTGATTTCACTCTTCACTGCCTATCACAGTTTCGGAGGCCATGGAATGCCCAGGTGGCACAAAACCCCCCAAAGTGACCCCATTTTGGAAAGTAGACACCCCAAGCTATTTGCTGAGAGGCATATTGAGTCCATGGAATATTTTATATTTTGACACAAGTTGCGGGAAAGTGACACTTTTTTTTTTTTTTTTTCATAAAGTTGTCACTAAATGATATATTGCTCACACAGGCCATGGGCATATGTGGAATTGCACCCCAAAATACATTTAGCTGCTTCTCCTGAGTATGGGGATACCACATGTGTGGGACTTTTTGGGAGCCTAGCCGCGTACGGGACCCCGAAAACCAATCACTGCCTTCAGGATTTCTAAGGGTGAAAATTTTTGATTTCACTCTTTACTGCCTATCACAGTTTCGGAGGCCATGGAATGCCCAGGTGGCACAAACCCCCCCCAAATGACCCCATTTTGGAAAGTAGACACCCCAAGCTATTTGCTGAGAGGCATGGTGAGTATTTTGCAGCTCTCATTTGTTTTTGAAAATGAAGAAAGACAAGAAAAAACATTTTTTTTTTTCTTTTTTCAATTTTCAAAACTTTGTGACAAAAAGTGAGGTCTGCAAAATACTCACTATACCTCTCAGCAAATAGCTTGGGGTGTCTACTTTCCAAAATGGGGTCATTTGGGGGGGTTTTGTGCCACCTGGGCATTCCATGGCCTCCGAAACTGTGATAGGCAGTGAAGAGTGAAATCAAAAATTCACGCCCTTAGAAAGCCTGAAGGCGGTGCTTGGTTTTCGGGGTCCCGTACGCGGCTAGGCTCCCAAAAAGTCTCACACATGTGGTATCCCCGTACTCAGGAGAAGCAGCAGAATGTATTTTGGGGTGTAATTTCACATATTTCCATGGCATGTTTGAGCAATATATCATTTAGTGACAACTTTGTGCAAAAAAAAAAAAAAATTGTCTCTTTCCCGCAACTTGTGTCGCAATATAAAATATTCCATGGACTCGACATGCCTCTCAGCAAATAGCTTGGGGTGTCTACTTTCCAAAATGGGGTCATTTGGGGGGGTTTTGAACTGTCCTGGCATTTTATGCACAACATTTAGAAGCTTATGTCACACATCACCCACTCTTCTAACCACTTGAAGACAAAGCCCTTTCTGACACTTATTGTTTACATGAAAAAGTTATTTTTTTTTGCAAAAAAATTACTTTGAACCCCCAAACATTATATATTTTTTTAAAGCAAATGCCCTACAGATTAAAATGGTGGGTGTTTCATTTTTTTTTTTCACACAGTAATTGCGCAGCGATTTTTCAAATGCATTTTTTGGGGAAAAAACACACTTTTTTAAATTTTAATGCACTAAAACACACTATATTGCCCAAATGTTTGATGAAATAAAAAAGATGATCTTAGGCCGAGTACATGGATACCAAACATGACATGCTTTAAAATTGCGCACAAACGTGCAGTGGCAACAAAATAAATACATGTTTAAAAGACTTTAAAAGCCTTTACAGGTTACCACTTTAGATTTACAGAGGAGGTCTACTGGAAAAATTACTGCACTCAATCTGGCCTTCGCGGTGATACCTCACATGCATGGTGCAATTGCTGTTTACGTTTGACGACAGACCACCGCTTGCGTTCGCCTTAGAGCGAGAGCAGGGGGCGACAGGGGTGCTTTTTTTTTTTCTTTTTTTTTTCTTTATTATTTTTTTGCTTTTTTAATCTTACTTTTAAACTGTTCCTTTCATATTTTTTTTTTTTAATCATTTTTATTGTTATCTCGGGGAATGTAAATATCCCCTATGATAGCAATAGGTAGTGACAGGTACTCTTTTTTGAAAAAATTGGGGTCTATTAGACCCTAGATCTCTCCTCTGCCCTCAAAGCATCTGACCACACCAAGATCGGTGTGATAAAATGCTTCCCCAATTTCCCAATGGCGCTATTTACATCCGGCGAAATCTAAGTCATGAAATGCTCGTAGCTTCCGGTTTCTTAGGCCATAGAGATGTTTGGAGCCACTCTGGTCTCTGATCAGCTCTATGGTCAGCTGGCTGAATCACCGGCTGCATTCTCAGGTTCCCTGTTGAGACAGGAGAGCCAGAGAAAAACACGAGAGACGGTGGGGGGGGGGCATTCCCTCCCACGGCTTGTAAAAGCAGTCTAGAGGCTAATTAGCCGCTAGGATTGCTTTTACATGAAAGCCGACCGCTGGCTGAAAAGAATGATACCAAGATGATACCTAAACCTGCAGGCATCATTCTGGTATAACCACTCAAAGTCGTGAATGGCGTACCTGAAGACAAAAAAATGGTTAACAATGGTTAACAATAAAGCACAGTAAACAGTAAAGTATAAATAATTACATACCTGAAAAACAAACATGATAAAACATAATAACAATAACAATAAAACATTGCAGAATAGAATACAGTAAAAAAAAGAGCAGAACAATAGAGAGAGAGAATAGAGAGAGAGAGAACAATAAAACGACAACTATTTTTTTTTATTTTATATATATTTTTTTTTTACACTTTTTTTGTAACTAACTTTTATAACTGTAACCGGTTCCAGGTTCGGGTCTCTCAAAATGCGATGGCATCTTCGGAGACCCTGTGAAAGTGTGCCTAGTCTGTGCAATGCTGTACCCCACGCTAATACTCAACTAGTGAATGGTAGCGTTCAAAACATTCACCAATGCAAAGACCAGGATTGTCAGGACAGGAGGGACAATAATAGTTTGTGTCACGCCTATATCCGCGCTTGCTGCAGACACGACATCTTTTTTGGGGGGTTTGCTGGGTAGGGGTACTCGGGAGGACATAAAAATGCCTCTCATGCAGCCGACTGCATTTGGTTGGGGATGTGAATGGGGGAAGTACGGGCGCTGCAGAAGCGGTGGGTTCCCAATTAGGATTGCCGAATGCAGCAGGAAGGGCATTATGGGCACGACGGGCCTGTGTTTGTCTTTTTGGTGGCAGCGGGACACTACTTGTGCTTGCCACCTCACCAGCTTGAACTGCACTTATGGGACTCGCCACGTCACCAAGTGTTACTGCAGTGCTGGTTTGGCTACGACCGGGGTGTACTACGCCGCTGGTGCTTGCCAGTTCCCCAAAACGCTACCAAAAAAACTGTTAGCGATCGCAGGGATCAGGCCTGACTCTGCGAACGCTGCAGTTATACGTTTAGAGTTTTGTAAGTGACAGTGATCGATCGATACTGCACTTGGGTGGGCTGGGCCGGGCCGGGCGGAGGGGCAAAACGCAGGTGCTAGCAGGTATCTGGGCTAATCCCGCTAACACTGCATTTTTGGGAACCCTAAACTGCTGGTGACGCTAGTATAGATCTGATCGGATCAGATATTGATCCGTTCAGATACTATACCACTAAGGGAGGTGTACGGTGCGTGCGTGGGTGTTAGCGGTACTGGCGCTAACCTGACGCTGCCTGGGGCTGGTGCTTGCCAGTTCACCAAAATGCTACCAAAAAAAACTGTTAGCGATCGCAGGGATCAGGCCTGACTCTGCGAACGCTGCAGTTATGTGTTTAGTGTTTTGTAAGTGACAGTGATCGATCGATACTGCACTTGGGTGGGCTGGGCGGAGGCGCAAAACGCAGGTGCTAGCAGGTATCTGGGCTGATCCCGCTAACACTGCGTTTTTGGGAACCCTAAATTGCTGGGGACGCTAGTATAGATCTGATTGGATCAGATATTGATCCGATCAGATACTATACCACTAAGGGAGGCGCATGCTGCGTGCGTGGGTGTTAGCGGTACTGGCGCTAATCTGACGCTGCCTGGGGCGACACATATCACCGCTGGGCGATCAGGGGGCTAAACCTTTATTCGGTAATAAACGGCGGGTGCCCTGACACTATAAAAAATAAACAAACTAACCAGCGTCAACCGTAACGGTTATACGGTGATCAGTGGTGAAAGGGTTAACTAGGGGGCAATCAAGGGGTTAAAACATTTATTAGATAGTATATGGGGGTCCCTGACGCTATAAAACGCTGACGGCGAACCTAAATATTTACCTCACTAACTAGCGTCACCAGCGACACTAATACAGCGATCAGAAAAATGATCGCTTAGTGACACTGGTGACAGGGGGTGATCAAGGGGTTAAAACTTTATTAGGGGGGGTTAGGGGGGTACCCTAGACCTACAGGGGGGTAACAGTAACTGTGCTAACACAGTAACTGTCACAAACTGACACCTAGCAGTAATCAGAAAAAAAAAAAAAAAACTGCTGGTGTCAGTTTGTGACAGGGGGGGGGGTGATTGGGGGGGGATCGGGGGGCGATCGAGGGGGGGATCGGGGTGTAATGTGTGCCTGGCATGTTCTACTGTGTGTGTGTGTGTTGGTGCACTCACTCACATGTCGTCTCTCCTCGGGCCGGAACGGAAACTACCGAGATGACATCACTTCCTTTGCTGCTGTTTAGCATACAGCAGCAAAGGAGTGTTCCTATTGGCCGGCGGCGATCGTGAGGGGGGGGCCACGAACGGATGGCCTCCCCCTCGTCTCCGATCGCCGGGGGACAAAACGGGACCGCCTCGGGCGGCGCAGGGGGGTCCGATCGGACCCCCCACCCGCGGGAGGCAAATCACGTACATGTACGTGATTTTGCCTGCCCGTGCCGCCTTGCCGACGTACATCGGCGTGAGCCGGTCCTTAAGTGGTTAACAGAGCATGTACAATAATATAATAGAAATAGATATTCCATTAACAGAACACGTACAATAGTATAGTAGAAAAAGGCGTAATCATTCAGGAAAGTAACTCTTATAAATGTAAATTAAAATAGATAACCTAGCAGATTGTAGGATAAGATTATGTAACATGAAGTGTCATATTAATAGCTTCATGGCAGCTATTTGATGACAAGTAATTGAGAAATTAAAGCGGGATTCCGTCCCTGAAAATTTTTTTTTAAAAGTCAGCAGCTACAAACACTGTAGCTGCTGACTTTAAATAAGTACTTACCTGTCATGGGTGCCCACGATGGCCGACCCGTCCCTCGGCTCTCGGTTCCCGGCACCGCCATCCTAAGTAAGGGAAACAGGCAGTGGAGCCTTGCGGCTTCACTGCCAGTTTCCTACTGCGCACGCGCAAGCGGCGCGGCGATCTGTGAATGGGCCTGTGGTTTTCTGGGAACACACACAGTTCCCAGATGGCAACGGGGCCGCTCAGCTAGGAGCAGAACACGCCGCAGAATAGGAAGAGGCAGATTAGGAAGACTGCCTAGCAACAAGGGTTCAGTTAAGTTTAAACTTTTTTTTTTTTAAATGTTTTTATTTTAGGATTTTTGGTGAAATTTTTTTTTTCACAGTGGCCCTCCACTTTAAGTTGGTTAAAATAATATAATATAATTATGTCATCTATGAAGAGAATAAAATAGAGTAAACCTATAACGAAATATAAAGTTAATGTGTTGTAGAATAGCTGGAGGAATAAATTAGGCTAAACCAGGGCCAAGTTCCTTCTCTTGGCTTGGCTTTATCTGGTGCGAAGGTCAAAAATCCCAATCATTTAAAGCATCTTCTATTACAGTTAGTATATCAGATAATTAACAAGAATAAACCTAGTAGAGGGGATAGGGCACAGAGGGGAGAGAGAAAGAAATGTCCAGGGGGACCAATGGTTAGAGAATAAAGTGAAAGTAATCATAGTAGCGGGGTGGATATTATAATCTCTCAGGGAGAAATTAGTGAACAGTCCAAACCAGGGGGTAAATAGTGTTTGATCCAAGGTCTCCATAAGCATTCAAACTTAGAAACTTTATCTAGTAGTATAGCTTCAGTTGCCACAGATTCTCAATTGGATTTAGGTCTGGACTTTGACTGGGCCATTCTAACACATGAATATGCTTTGATCTAAACCATTCCATTGTAGCTCTGGCTGTATGATTAGGGTCGCTGTCCTGATGGAAGGTGAACCTCTGCCCCAGACTCAGGTTTTTGCAGACTCTTAACAGGTTTTCTTCTATGGCCTCGTACACACGGTACGAAAATCAGAAGGGTAAATTCTAAGGATGAGCTGTCTGAAGATTTTCGGATCATTAGTACAGTGCATTCAACAGACGATTTGACTTTTACATCAGACAAAAGCTGGATGTGCAGGCTAAAAAATTTTTGTCGGATGTGAACTCAACATCTAATTTTTCCGATGGTCAGTACAGCAATCCATCACACAAAAGTTGAAAGTACAAACATGCATGCTCGGAATCAAGGAACGACTGGGAAGAGTTTGGTCTTGTAAACTACTGTTCATAATCTAGAATTAACATTCATGACGCGCCAATTGATGAAATGTCAAAATTCTCATTTTCTTTAATGGGATAATAATGAAGCTGCTTTGCCTGAAGTTATGCCAAACATATTTTAAAAGGCATTTGTTTTGTACGATCTGAAAAACGCGAATCAACATTTACCAAACTTCTACTAACATGAAATTAGCAGAAGGGGCCCAAAGGGTGGCGCTTGAGAAATGAACTTCCTCTTTATACTCTCATAGTATGTAACTACGTTTGTGTTTGTCAAATGACAATTTGCAGATAGTATGCTAGACAAAATCCTGCACACGCCCTTCTGACAAAAATCAGACGCTCGGTCGTCCAACAATCAGACCGTGTGTCCGAGGCTTTAGATTGTCCTGTATTTGGCTCCATTCATCTTCCCATTAACTCTGATCAGCTTCCCTGTCCCTGCTGAAGAAAAACATCCCTACAACATGAGACTGATGCCACCATGTTTCACGGTAGGGATGGTGTGTTCAGGGTGATATGCAGTGTTAGTTTTCCATCACACATAGCGTTTTGCTTTTAGGCCAAAAAGTTCAATTTTGGTCTCATCTGACCAAAAGCACCTTCTTCCACGTGTTTGCAGTTTGCAAAAAGTCATGTGGGGGACACAGCAAACAGGACTTCTTATGGCTTTCTTTCAACAACTGCTTTCTTCTTGCCACTCTTCCATAAATGGCAGATTTGTGGAGAACACGACTAATAGTTGTCCTGTGGACAGATTCTCCCACCTGAGCTGTGGATCTTTGCATCTTCTCCAGAGTTACCATGGGCCTCTTGGCTGTTTCTCTGATGAATGCTCTCCTTGCCTGGCCTGTCAGTTTAGATGGACGGCCATGTCTTGGTAGGTTTGCAGTTGTGCCCATACTCTTTCCATTTTCGGATGATGGATTGAACAGTGTTCCATGAGATGTTTAAAGCTTGGGATATTTTTTTATAACCTAACCCTGTTTAAAATTCTCCACAACTTTATCCCTGACCTGTCTGGTGTGTTCCTTGGCCTTCATGATGCATGCTGTTTGTTCACTAAGGTTCTCTAACAAACCTCTGAGGGCTTCACAGAACAGCTGTATTTATACTGTGATTAAATTACCCACAGATGGACTCTATTTACTAATTAAGTGACTTCTGAAGGCAATTGGTTCCACTATATTTTAGTTAGGGGTATCAGAGTAAAGGGGGCTGAATACAAATGCACACCACACTTTTCAGATATTTTTTTGTAAAAAATGTTGAAAACCATTTATCATTTTTCCTTCCACTTCACAATTATGTGCCATTTTGTGTTGGTCTATCACATAAAATCCCACATTTCAAGAGGTATGAATAAATTTTCAAGGCACTGTATGTGGAGCACACACATAGAGAAGGGTTGGCCATCACAGAGGTGTTGGCATTCACATTTTTACATCTGTTTACATATGAAACTGTGTAGCATCCAATTTTATGGTATGTGTTTTAATAAGATTTTGTGAATTATATTTTATATATTGTTAGCATATTATTCAGTGCTGTTATTTGTGGGTGGTACCTCTGAACTTCCTTCTGTATCTCATAGTGTTTGTTTCTACACCTGATTTGCCTTTAGTTATAACTTTAATGTGTTAATGCATATAGACACAAAAAATCAAAATACAGTAAATCCAAACCTCATTCAGATAAAATGTCACCAAGTCATTGTTGACCTCACTTTTTCGGATCCCATGTTTTTTCTCCATCTGTGAAGAGAAAATACTGTATGTATTAGAAGGTATTAGGACTCCACAGTACAATACACACATGATTGTATTAAAGAGGTTGTATACCGCTGGATGTTTTTTTCTTCAAGGTAAAGTCATATTGTGCTAGTATGCATCGCATACTAGCACATTATGTGAAACTTACCTTGAAATGCTGCAGCCACTTCCATCCTTACCCGTCTTGCTTCCGGGTTCGCGGGCTCCGGCTCTGTGACTGGTCGGAGCTGCGATGACGTCACTCCTACGCATGCGCGCAGGAGCCGCCGTTCACGGCACAGGGTTCGGAAGGAACGGCATGGGTGGCCGTTCCTTCAGAGCCCATGTGCCAGTCATGTCACTGGCTGCATGTAATGTAAATATCTCCTAAATTACCTATAGGTAAAAGTCAGTAGAGGAAGTTTATTTTCTCTTTAACCACTAGCTGCCCGCCCACTGTCATATGACGGTGGGACGAGACAGCTCTCGTTCTGGGCGGACGTCATATGACGTGATCGCCTTCCCGAGCCACTAGGGGGTGTGCTCGCGTGCCCGCCGCGCCACTAGGGACCCGGTGCGCATGCCGGCGGCCGCGATGTCCACCAGGCACCCGCAATTGCCCAGTAACTGAGCAGAACCGTGGATCTGTGTATGTAAACACACAGATCCACGTCCTGTCAGAGAGGAGAGGAGACCGATGGTGTGTCCCATGTACATAGGGGCACCGATCAGTCACCTCCCCCAGTCAGTCCCCTCCCCCCACAGTTAGAGTCACCTCCCTAGGACACACATTTAAGCCCTCGATCACCCCCTAGTGTTAACCCCTTCCCTGCCAGTCACATTTACACAGTAATCAATGCATTTTTATAGCACGGATCACTGTATAAATGTGAATGGTCCCAAAAATGTGTCAAAAGTGTCTGATATGTCCGCCTCAATATCGCAGTCACAATAAAAATCGCAGATCGCCACCATGACTAGTAAAAAAAAAAAAATAATAAAAATGCTATAAATCTATCCCCTATTTTGTAGAGGCTATAACTTTTGCGCAAACCAATCAATATACGCTTATTGCAATTTTTTTTACCAAAAATATGTAGAAGAAGACCTATCGGCCTAAACTGAGGAAAAAATTTGTTTAAGAAAAAAAAAAATTGGATATTTATTATAGCAAAAAGTAAAAAATATTGTATTTTTTAAAACTTGTCCCTCTTCTTTTGTTTATAGCGAAATAAATAAAAACCGCAGAGGTGATCAAATACCACCAAAAGAAAGCTCTATTTGTGGGGAAAAAAATGATAAAAATGTCATTAGGGTGCAGTGTTGCATGACCGCGCAATTGTCATTCAAAGTGCGACAGCGCTGAAAGCTGAAAAATGAGTGAAAGTGCCCTGTATTGAGGTGGTTAAGGTACCCAAAGACACCGCATAATTATCAGCTGATCCTTCTAAAATCAGAAACGTCTGATGATTATGAAATGTCTATGGTAACCATTGCCACTACTAGGTGGGCCATTCTAAAATAAATGTATTTATTTATTTTATTTATTTATTTATTTAATTTACATAAATTTATTAAACAAAGATCTGACTTTTAATCTCAAACTTTTAACTTTAAAACTGAGAAATGTGACTTTTAGTATCAGAATTCTGATGTTGAAACTCAGAATTTTAATATTAATTATTACATATATTATTATACATAATTATTTTTTAATCTTAGAATTCTAACATTTAAACTCAGAATTCTGAGTTTAAAAGCCAGAAATGTGTTTCTTAAATGTCTTTTAGGATGGCCCTTGGGTTCTTTTGTATATTTCATTATATATTGTGTATATTTGTTATATTATTATATTACCCCCACACACAGAGGAACCAGTCTGGGTAGAAGCCATTTAAAGAGATTCTGTCACTAGACCAATCATTTCACCAACAATCTTCCTGTAAATTTATATGGGCATTTAATGTTTTTTATGCATATTTCTTACCTGAAAATCCTCTTTTTTTTGTAGCCACCCAAAAGCCCTGGGCCTGCTTCTGGGTACCATCATATTGAAAGTGATGTCAGCAGGCCCAGCAGGCTCAGAACTGTCACTCAACTAAGGTTCTGTGGAACCCTATGGTTCCTCCAGAGGTTGCTAATAAGTTCATAGTTAGTCTGGTTGAAAAAAGTCCATCTAGTTCAACCAATAATTCCTCGAGCTGTTACTGAGAGTAGTGTCGGATTTATAAGGGGGCAAAGGGGGTCACTGCCCTGGCATCCACTGACAGAGAAGGCCTCCCTTTATACAAAAATTATATAAAACAATATAAAAATGAATATAAAATGCAAAATAAATATTAATAAAATGATATAACATGTATAATAATTTTGGCAGCTCAAGCAAACCACACAGAGTGCTTTGACTGCATGTGTTTTCACACAAGACCTCAGAATGATATTGTGTCATGCATGTTAAAAATGTGTGACTGTCATTGCAAATGCATGTAAAAGGGGCCCCCAAACCTGAAGTGCCCCCCCCAAAGATCTAAATCTGGCCTAGCTGAGGAACCTCCCATTTAATAGTGCCTGCATAGTTGTTAAGAAAGAAAATCATTGATAGAGCCATCTGCATGACCCCATTGATATTTTGGTTGCCTGTAGGTGTGGTATTTTGATTACCACTGTAAGGGGGGCATTCTTCCCATTGGCCACTGAATGTCAATTGGTTTTAGCAGGTTTTCCCCAAGATCTGAAAATAGTTTCAAGAGTTCTTCTGAGAAAATAGCCTAAGAAAGACTTCACTATAGGGTCCCCCTTTACTCCTTCCCCAGCAGACACATAAAAGGTCATGCAAGGAGGTGAAAGGAGTAGTTAGGCCAGCATAGCAAATAATTATATACTCCTAGACAGGGCTTTTTTTCTCGGAAAATAGGTACAGCAACTCAGTCACGATCTCTCCCCCCATCCCCGTCCCTTACACACACCCTCCAAACAGCATCAAATAGTGGGAGTGGTCAAAGTGTTGATGTATTGAGCTGAAGCACCCAGCCAGCTCTAGTACCTCCCTGCATACTATATTTGGCTCCACCTCTCTCACTTGTGGGTAGATCATCCAGTGATGATGTTGGCATTTGAAATGCACCCCGTGTACCTGCATCTCCCTTTTCCCCATCCTTCTTCACTCAGTGGGAGCCACTCAGGAGATCTGATCTGTGGGAGCTGTAGGGGAGCAAGCTGTCACTTGTATACAATGAGGGAGAGGGGATTTGGGACTTTAAATGAGGCACCAAAAGGTGCCTCCATCCCTATATTAATTGCCAGAAAAAAAGGGGGTGTGGGACTTTGAATGAAGCAGATGAGTAGTGGAGGAAGATAAATAAAAAGTATTTAATCATATTGATATCACAGCATACAGTCATATTCAATTCTATGTAAAACATCAAAGACGTGCAAGAATTACACAAAGCAAATTGTAACAGAATATACATAGCAACGCATGATCAAAAATGGATGTATAGGTAAATGAACAAAAAGGAGAAGGTATAAGCATATACCACAGGTACCATGCCCGCCGCTGGCACATGCACCCACAAGAAATCTGTGTTTCTACAGAGTAGGTATATAGATATCTTACAGTATAAAAATTATATTGGATAAAACAATGAAACAATAAGTGATGGTCCATGTAGCTGTAGCATCGAGTAAAGCTCTACGCGAAAAAGAATTTCTTTTATGGTATAGATTTTTTAGTGGACTACCCCTACTACATTATTCGCCCCTGTGTGGCTACATTGGACCTATTTCTATATAAAATCATTACTCTTACTTAGATTAGGTTGTTATAATTACACACCTATCTATTATTCTATTTCCAGATACCTTGCTATATGAAATGTACCCAACTATTGCCACATGGATTTTCTATTCACCTCCTACACTCCCTTGTCACCATCTGACGTTGCTTTTGTGCACTATGCCGCCTCAGCTCCCGTGCGGGGGTTATGTTCCCGGCCGACCATGTACCGGCTATCCCGCGCTGCAATTCTGGTCCGAGTTGGTGAGTGTCTCTAGCTTACCATCTATACCATAAAAGAAATTCTTTTTCAGAATATGGTCTCTTACATCTCTTTATATATATTTTATAGAACTGCTTGCTGCATCTGCTCCTGACGAGTGGGTAAACCCACGAAACGCGTAGAGCTTTACTATCTATATACCTACTCTGTAGAAACACAGATTTCTTGTGGGTGCATGTGCCAGCGGCGGGCATGGTACCTGTGGTATATGCTTATACCTTCTCCTTTTTGTTCATTTACCTATACATCCATTTTTGATCATGCGTTGCTATGTATATTCTGTTACAATTTGCTTTGTGTAATTCTTGCACGTCTTTGATGTTTTACATAGAATTGAATATGACTGTATGCTGTGATATCAATATGATTAAATACTTTTTATTTATCTTCCTCCACTACTCATCTGCTTCATTCAAAGTCCCACACCCCCTTTTTTTCTGGCAAGCTGTCACTTGTAAGTATAGAAGTCGGACCTTTGTGTTTTCAAGTAATAGTGGTCAGCAGGGAGCAGAGAGCCTGAGCCAGAGGTGGTGGAACTGAGCTCAACCAAGTTCCAGCTCAAAAAAAAGCCCTGCTCCTAGAAGAGGGAACGGACTTCTCCAGAGGAAGTAATATTTTCGCACAAGCCTAAAGGCATGTAGCAACTGAATAACAAAAAAACACTCATGATGGGAAAATGCTGCAAAAAGCATTTAAAATACTTGAGTTTTCTGTGGTTTTGCTTAATTTTTTTTCAAGTTGGTGCCAAGGTCTCTTAGAACTAGGAATAGGCTGAACTATAGGGAATTAGCAAAAGGATTTCAGACTGCTACAAGACCTCTTTCAGCAAAGCTATCTATTTTCACTGTCTATATCCTGTAAAACTATCAACACCCAGATGTTGAAATCAGACCGAAATTGCCTAATGGAAGATGACAATCTTTTCAGTATTTATTGTATTGAATTCTCTTGCCCCTAAATATAATAAAACCGCATAAAACCCAAACACAAAGGGAAATGGCAATGACATACCTCTCTTAGTGAGCTCTTCACAGGAACATAGCCAGACAACATCTTCATCTCTATAATAGCCATGTTGGATGTCTTTCGAGCACCTGTGTATCTGCAAATATTTTTAAAAAGTTGTATTATGATTTTATTCATTATGAGACCCCTAAAACATCCCAGAAGTTACGGTTATAAATTCATCATCATTTCTATTTTTCTTTTGTTGATTATCCTGCGGAGCTTTATCGCTGTCATCTTTCTCTTTTATGTAATCTTATGCCGCGTACACACAACCGGACTTTTTTGCATCAAAGGTCCGACGAAACGATTCAATCGTGTGTGGGCTTCATTGGTCCTTCTCTGTCGAAAAATCTGACAGACTTTAGAACATGTTTCAAATCTTTCCGATGGACTCGATTCCTATCGAAAAATCCATTCATCTGTATGCTAGTCCGACGGACCAAAAACGACGCAAGGGCAGCTATTGGCTACTGGCTATGAACTTCCTTATTCTAGTCCGGTGATTAGTCATCACGTTCGAAACGATCGGACTATGGTGTGATAGTGTATAGGCAAGTCCATTTCGTTGGAACTCTGTTGGAACTCTGTCGAAAAGTCCTTCGGAGTTCAGCCCGACGAGAAGCCCGCTCGTGTGTACGCGGCATAGGATTAGTGCTGCTCCAGGATTTGGTTACTCTAATGCCCCGTACACACGGTCAGACTTTCCGTCGTAAAATGTGCGATCGGAGCTTGTTGTCTGAAATTCCGACCGTGTGTAGGCTCCATTGGACAGTTTCCATCGGAATTTCTGTGGCACAAAATTTGAGATCTGGTTCTCAAATTTTCCAACAACAAAATCCGTTCGTGCAAATTCCGATCGTGTGTACACCATTCCGACGTACAAAGTGCCACGCATGCTCAGAATCAAGCAAAAGAGCAGCACTGGCTATTGAACTTCATTTTTCTTGGCTCGTCATACATGTTGTACGTCACCGCGTTCTTGACGTTCGGAATTTCCAAGCAACTTTGTGTGACCGTGTGTATGCAAGACAAGTTTGAGCCAACATCCGTCGGAAAAAATCCATGGATTTTGTTGTTGGAATGTCCAATCAATGTCCGATCGTGTGTACACGGCATTATTCTCGTCATGTGTGCCTCCTCAAATTACTAGGTTGGAAGTGAACATATCTGTGCATATAGGTCTGAGACGAGTGTTTGATGAGCATAAAGCTAATGAACAAAAAAAATAAAAATAAACAGTAAACATACCATACATCCAAGTATTACCAAACAACAGAAATGACAATACAGTGGAACCTTGGATTGCGAATAACACAGTTAACAAGCGTTTCGCAATACAAGCACTGTATTTTTAAAAATTCTGACTCGGTTTGCTAGTGTTGTCTCGTAAAACGAGCAGGATTCAAGCCACAGCGGTGTATAGTACCGCATTTGGCCTGAGATGGGGGGCGCCGGAGCTCAGCGGAGCCAATCGGAGCCATTCGGAAATGTTAAAAAAATGCTTGTTTCCGAGGCTCTCCGGCGCCCCCCACCTCTGGCCACATGCGGCATTGCATGCAATTGAAGTCAGGGCGGAACAAATTATTTTAGTTTCCATTGACTTCTATGGGGAAACTCGCTTGTTATGCGAGTACTTTGGATTACGAGCCTTCTCCTGGAATGGATTATGCTCTTAATCCGAGGTTCCACTGTACTTATATTTCTGTGTATATATTGTCTACATATTCAGCAGCTTTTCAGTAAATGTATTTATTTAAAGTTGCCTGGGAACCTCACATGGTATTTGGGCATAGGGATGGGCGAATGGTTCAGCCCGAGAATGAGTTCGGGCCCAACATTTGCCTGTTTGGCCGTTCGCCGAACACCCGAATTTGCAGGGTGTTCGCCCAGTCGAACACCCTACAATGCACTGAGCGCTGCACAGTGCATTCTGTACCCTGATTGGGCAAAGCTTTGTCCAATCAGGGCGCAGTGTAAGCTGGTTGTTAAGGAATGGGGCCGGGAAACCGGCACCCGCGTCCTTAACAACCAATGAGTGATCACATTTGTCAATGGGTTTCCCCGCTGACAGATGAGTAAAAAAAAAAGTGCTGGTAAAAAAAATAAAGAAAAAAACAACATGTGGTCCCCCCAAGTTCATGCCAGGCCCTTCAGGTCTGGTATTGATTTTAAGGGGAACCCCACGTCAAAATTAAAAATGGCGTGAGGTCCCCCCAAAATCCATACCAGACCCTTAAACCCTTATCCGAGCATGCAGCCCTTCAGGTCAGGAAAAGGGAAGGGGACAAGCGAGCACCCCCTCCCCCCTCCTGAACAATACCAGGGCACAGGCCCTCAACATGGGGGGATGGGTGCTTTGGGGCAGGGGGGGCTCTTCTAGGGGATCTGATGGGGACAAGGGCCTCCTCCCGACAACCCTGGGCTGTGTTTGTCGGTGTCTACAGGCAGGGGGGCTTATCGGAATCTGGAAGCCCCCTTTAGCAAGGAGGCCCCCAGATCCTGACCCCTCTATGTGAATGAGTATCGGGTACATAATACCCCTACCCATTAACCAAAAAAAGTGACAAAAAGTAAGAAACACAGGAAACTGTTTTTGACAAGCCTTTTATAAAAAAATAAAAAATAGTGTCCCTCGATGTAAATCCGCCGCCAATCACGACGCCCGACGGACCTGAAAACTAGAAAAAATGGAAAATGCTTCTGCCTCTGTGGGAGGCTACCCGCCGTATGCTCTCTCTGCACTTTGACAGCTCTTATATAGGCAAGGGGCAGGGCTACCCGGTGACGTAACCTGATGGCCCTGCCCCTTCTGAAGTCATGTGACTTTTTAATTTTTAATAAAGGATAGGTCAAAACCAACCAACCAAGTGATTGATTTATCCCAATCAATATGAAAAGAAGTCTTGAGCTACCAGTTCAGTATGGGCTTTGATGAGCAAATAATACTACCCAGACAATTAAAGCAGAGCTTAGCTGTATTTGAGCACAACAAACTGAAAACACTATTTACAGTGATTGTAAAGACTTGTTTTTTTTCCTATAAAAATAACAAACATGTTATACTTACCTATTGCAGTGGATTTGCACAGAGCAGCCCGGATCCCTCTCTTCTCAGGTCCCTATTCTGTAATCCTGGCCCCTCCCTCCTGTTCTGTGCCCCCACAGGCAGCATCTTGCTATGGGGGCACCTGAGCTGAGTCACAGTTCCCTGTGTCCATTCAGACATGGAGCCCTGACCTGGCCCCGCTCCCTCTCTCCCTCTCTCCCCTGATTGGCTAGCTGACATTAAATGACAGCAGTGGGAGCCAATGGCGTCACTGCTATGTCTCAGGCAATTAGGAAGGAGAATCTCGGATGGCTGAGATATTCATGGACATCACTGAAACTAGATGGAACTCAGGTAAGTATAAAGGGGGCTGAGAGGGGAGCTGCACACAGAAGGCTTTTTATCGTAATATCTGCAAAGAATGCATTAAGGTAAAAAGACCTTCTGCCTTTACAACCCGTTTAATTCATTTTTAATATTTAAAAAAAATCCCTTATCAATCCATGTCTCAGTGCTTTATTTTGTTGAGAAATCACTTTAAAAAACATCCCTTAGCATTTCTAGCAGTGGCGGCTGGTGGTAAATTTTCTTGGGGGGTGGCAAACAGTGCACCCTACACCCCCCGGGTCGGGTCGGTCAGTCGGTTGGTGAACTTACCTCAACCACGGGCGGCTACCCAGGCTCTCCTCCGCGGGCATTAACTTCCCCTGCTTGGCAATTCCATCTCCTCCCTCCGCCTTGGTAGCCAATTAGAACGCTTCTCCTTTCGGCCAATCGGGAAACACGTCTCCCACCCGCATTTCCTGATTGGCGGAGTGGCGATTCAGTGTTAGAATAATAAATAATAATTTGCTATTCTAACACACCTGGGTGGGCTCCTGGCACAATGCTCTGCGCCACGAGTCCACCCTATTTTGAAGCCTCTGTCTATAATCAGGTGCTTCAAATAAAAAAAACCCTGTCCCTGTAATTCATGCATCCGGTGTCCTGAAAGGGGTCAGACGCATGCATAGGGGGCGTTGGCTGTGATGGAAAGGGGAGGTGGGGCCCATGCATCCTTAATGGATGGGCCGCCCCTGATGTCTAGCCACAGCCATCTTATGCCAGGACAGATAATTCAAGTAGCATTTACTTCCTGGAATCCATCTGCCCTTAGCTCAGGAATGCAGGCAGGAGGGTGTACATATCTGGGAAAACACCTCTTTCCCTCCAAATATCATGAAGACTCCTGGGATGTATGACATCATTTTGGCTTAGGCTAGAAACCAGGAAGCAGCTGAAGAAATGTAAAAAATGCAAAAAAAAAACCAAACCAAACATTTAAACAAATAAAATATACCTGCCCATTTATTGGCTATGGCTAGCAGCATAAGGACTACAGTTGGGTAATGTTAATTGATAAGAGTAAAATTTTGCTTTTAAACACAAGAACATACACTCTCCTTGCAGGGAGCTCTGGGGGTTCCAATGTATTCTGGTGACAACAGCTTGTCTAGCAGTCATCCAAAGGTCCAAACATATCAATTAGAAATACAGTGGAACCTTGGATTACGAGTATAATCCATTCCAGGAGAATGCTCCTAATCCAAAGCACTTGCATATCAAAGCGAGTTTCCCCATAGAAGTCAATGGAAACGAAAATACTTTGTTCCGCATTGACTTTTAGGCATGCAATACCGCATGTGGCCAGAGGTGGGGGCGCCGGAGAGCCTCGGAAATACTCGGGGACAGCTCAGCTGAACTCAGAAAGCCTCGGAAAGTCAGGATTTAAAAAAAAAATTGCTCGTATTGCGACACGCTCGTTGACCGCGTTATTAGCAATCCGAGGTTTCACTGTACCTCCAATTGACTTCAGTGCAATTTAAAATTAAACATTTTAATTAAGTACAATCAATCAGATTTGAACTCTGAAAATTCAAGTTCAATCTGAATTCAAATCTCAACACTACTTATCAGTGATAATAGTGATGATGTTGGATGAGGATGGTTATAGTTATAATTAGACATGTGCATGTCATTACGTTCCGAATTAGTTTTTTTAACAAATTCCGACAAATTTGTTAATTCGAAAAATATCCGAATTAACGAAAACCCATTTAACAAATTTTTCTGTATATTTGTAAATTTTAATATTCTTAAATTCGGAAATTTGAAAATTCATAACTTCGAAATTCGAAAACCCAAAAATTTGAAAATCTGAAATAACTAACTAATAATAACTAAATATTAAATTATCGGTATTGGAATTTCCTTTCAAATTTGGCTGTTAGTGAATGTAATGATAATGAATTTATCCGAAGTTCCAAATTATCCGAAATAACTAATGCCGTATCCAAGTGAATGGAACGTAACAAATTATTAATAATAAATAACAATAATAATAATAAAAATGTTTTATTATTATTATTTATTATTAATTCATTCTGTTCCATTTGTTTAGATACGGCATTCGTTATTTCGGATAATTCGTAACTTCGAATAAATTCGTATTCATTACATTCACTAGAAGCCAAATTTGAAAGGAAATTCTAATGCCTATAATTTAATAGTTCGTTATTATTAGTTAGTTATTCTTTAGAATTTTCAGATTTTCTTTCTTATTTTCAGATTTTCGAATTGCGATCATAACAAATGACCTGAAAAACGAAAAAAAAAAAAAGCTGAATGAAATGAAAACTAACTCGGCAGTGCACATGTCTAGTTATAATCACCCATACAGGACTGTTATAAGACTACAGAATTATTAGAAATAAATGATTAATTATTAATTAAAAAAAAACTATTAAAATATTGTTTATAAAACAATAATTGACTAAATTGTAAGAGACAACAAAATGTCTCTAGGTATTGCTTTTCCCAGTAATCTACATTGTATTGTATGTATTGTATGTATTGTATACTCTTAGGCTGGGTTCACATATGTGCGAATTGAATGCAGGTTTCTCCGCCTCCAATTCATATGACATGCAAGTGTGCCCGGTTCGCAATAAAGCCAGTTCACACAGGTCCTGTGCGTCTTTGGGTCTAGTTCAGGTGCAAATTCAGGCAAAAATTGGGACCTGATTCGCACCTGAACTGGTGAACAGGGACGCACCAGACCCCATGCTGGGAACCGTAGCCGCATATATGTGAACCCGACCCAAAAGAACCTGCACTCAGAGGATACTTTTTGTAAAAATGTTGGTAATTATGAAATCTTATATGATGCTGAATATAAACACAGTTTTACTTACTGAGCAGTTATATGAAGTCCAAGGCTTTTCACTGGATCTTTCTCACATTTTTTTGGTGTTACTTCAACACTGACTGCAAAGGCGGCCTCGTTTCTTACCACTGGGATGTTGAATCTAAGAACCGTCTACAAGATAGCAAGAAAGGATAATGATATGGTGATTGCAGAATGGATGGAACAGAAGAAATATTTGGGATTTCCCACGTACCTGTACAAAGACACAACCACTTCCTGTAGCAGTCACTGTGTACTCTCCGGGGATGGTTGGTAGTGTCCTCTTCTGGAGGAGAAGTCGGTTTTCGTTGTTTACATGGAACTTCTCCAGAAATCCTGTCTTGGAAGTAACGGTCACCGTTATATCTCCCTTGATACTGTATTTAGCCTCTGCATACTTGGCCATAGCCTGGAGAGCCACAACTGTGTCCTATAAGAGAAAATGCCTAGACGTTATATGCAAAGGATATTACAATACAATTAGGAGACTGAACAGTTCACCAATATAACTTAATGTACTGTATATTTCTGTTTTTTTAATCACTATCCTGTTGTGTTTATTAACTCTCTTAGATTTTTTTTTTTTTTTTATAAAAAGCTAAATTCTATTTGGCTTAGCTACAAAACAAAATTCAATTTTCAAGTATCAGTGTACGGCATATCAAAAACTGGCTCTCATAAATGTTATGAAATGGGAAAGGGCTTTTATTTGCAGAAGAAGAATTACATTTTCCATTAGCCACGGAATCACTTTAAACTAAAAAAAAGTATGCAATATTAGTGATTCTAGAGGTTCATTTTTAAAATAAATAAAGATGTTATACTTACCTGCTCTGTGCAAGGGTTTTGCACAGAGCGGCCCAGAGCCGCCTCTTCTGGAATTCCCTGCCGACACTCTTGGCTCCTCCTCCCTTTCTAGTGCCCCATAGCAAGCTGCTTGCTATGGGGGAATGCATGCAGGCTCTAGGCTGAGCTGGGCTGTGTGCGCCTATAGACACACACAGCCCAGCTCATTTCCACACTCCTCTCCCTCCTTACAGAATTTGATTGACAGAAGCAGAAGTCGGTGGCTCCTGCTGCTGCCTCCATGTCCTGTGAGGAGAGAGAGAAAGGAGAGCACCGTTGCTCTTGGGCACAGTGCTGGATTGGGCTCAGGTAAGTATTTAGAGGGCCTGGAAGGTTGAGCCGACCATGGAAGTTTTTTTTTACCTTATCACAGAGAATGCATCAAGGTAAAAACCATTAAGCTTTTAGAACCACTTTAAGCAAGAATAGGCGTAATTTTCATATTACAAAATGTTACATGCAACAAAAGTTTTTGTATATCACAGGACTATTAAATAAGGGTAAATGTGTGCTATGGCTGTCAATATATTTTATGTTTCCATCAGTTTTTATTTTTTAAAGGGGTATCCCCTTTTTCCTACAAACTAAATTGAGTCATTGAGCCTATAAGTTGGGTGAAAATAGCCAGTTTAGTGCGGTCCCAGACGGGAGGGTAAAAGTTAATGCTTTCCCAGTTCCTTGGTCTTTTTGGTGGGTATTTCTCTGGGTTCAACCCACTGATCTTGTGTTATAAAATAGAGACAGTGGTCCAAAGCAGAGAGGTTGAGGTCTAGGCCAAGAGCCCCTTGTAGAAGAGAAAGTTCCCCTTGCAGAAGAGAGAGATCTGGTGCCTGTAAAGGAGTGAGACAGGGAACAACACCTGCGAGGAGCAGAAGTATGTTGCTTGTTACTACTGGGATGTAAAGTCATCAGAACTTGTGGTTCGCCCTGAAGGCACCAGCTGCTGGAGAATGCCTTTTTGGACTCTGTAATTACATGGACACAAACTTTGCAGATATGCCGGGGCACTACACCTGAGTTAGGGTTTGGGATGTAGGAAAGAATTCAGTCTCTCAATGTTGGACTTTAAAATGCCTTTTGCACTTTTTCAAGTAAAGTTTTGAAACCTTTTTCCCGTCTGGTCTGAAGTTACTAAAGCGGTGTGATGAAAATAACCAGGCACCATCTCATGGTTCAGGTCACTAAGGTCCTTGGGATATGAAGACATTAGTATGGAAGTAATGTAGTGCGAAGACACCAGTGGGTACCTAGGGTAACAGATTTCTAACAAGCAGACTGTTGGAAGCTTATGCCTATTGCAGGTGAAATGGCCTCTAGCAGCGAGGCAGATGTTGTCGGCACTCCAGCGGTCTGTCTCCCATAGCAACAGGAGTGGAGGAGCACTGCGGGTCTCATTTTGCTACTGGGGAATTGTAGTGGAAATACTGGAAAGGTGGAAATGGACAAGGCTCAACGTGTCCCTCCTAAATGCAAGTTACAACGAAGGTGTACCTGTCACAGGTACCCCAGAGTTAACTGGAGAGCAGCTATGGTGCAAGTGTACACGGTGTACCTTTATCTCTAAAAGTAGAGGCCCACCCTAAGGTTGAGTATCCCCCCCCACGGCAGCCTCAGCCTTGTCCCCGAGCATTGATGAAAACGGCACAAGAGCAAAGGTACCTTATGTGTAGAGCAAAGTTAACCCATGACAGGTGCCTATCGTAGCCCAGAAAAACCCATCTCGGGGTAGGCCTCTCATGTAACTCTTGCTTAGCTCCCAATGAGGAGGGAAACATAGAGGATGTGACGACCACCCTACCCTGGCTACAAGTGTGTTTTTTTAGGCAGGAGCTTTTGATTAGCCCTGAGACTGTCTGGGGATTTTGGAGCCACTTGTCTCTTCTACATGAGGTAGCTCTACCCTCAGATGGCCCTTGGTGTACCACATCATAGACACACTTTTTATCTGTTACCTGTGTATATGAGAAGCCTCCATTGGGGTTCTGTTTTTTGCTCAGCCAGTTGACAATCTCTTCAGCTTTGTCCAAATCAGGTTTAGGTTGAGACAGCAGAGCCTGTAAGACATATGCAGTCGTCTCCACATCTAAAGGTGCAGCTCTGTGCCAGTATGTGGCTTTAAAGGAAGGAGTAGACTTGCATTCCCAGTGTAGCTGTCCTTCTATAAAAGAGTAAAAAACAAAAGCTTACACTAATTTAAAATAAATATATGCACATGAAGAGTCTCCCAAACCAAATTGTATTTGGCTATATTGGACAACCATATAATTTCTATGTAGCAGTCTTTGACTCTCTCACACAACTGTTCTGGAGAGAGAAATTGATCAGGTAGGTTACAAAACCTTCTCTAACTGCTATTGTTTGCCTTTAAATAACTGTAAATGATGATGATGCCCCCAAAGAAGATTCACATCTGTATATATCACAAATGTATTATTTATAGCAAAAAAAAAACTTTATTAACCAAAAAGTATGCTTTATTAATAAGGTACACTTAAGCAAAACCCAGTAAAACCCCACCTGGCTTGCCTCAATAATCCAGCTTTATAGCAAGGATGGGTCGAACACCCCCAGGTTCAGTTCGCACCAGAACACCTCAAACAGGCAAAAAGTTCTAGCGAACATGCAAACCCTATTAAAGTCTATGGGACACGAACATGAAAAATCAAAAGTCCTCATTTTAAAGGCTTATATGCAAGTTTTTGTCATAAAAAATGTATGGGGACCCGGGTACTGCCCTAGGGGACATGTATCAATGTAAAAGTTTTTAAAACAATCGATTTTTCAGGAGCAGTGATTTTAATGATACTTAAAGTGAAACAATAAAAATGAAATATTCCTTTAAATATCGTGCCTGGGGGTCCCCTTAGTCTACCTATAAAGTGGCGCATATGTGCAATGTATAGAACATGCCGAAGCAATAATTACATTTCTAAAGGAAAAAACATCATTTAAACTTGCTCGCGGCTGTAATGCATTGCCGGTTCCTGGCAATATAGATGAAATATCAATGAAAAAAATGGTACAGTCCATTCCAGGCCCTGCGGGTCTAGTATGAATTTTAAGGGGAACTCCACTCCAAAATATAAAAAAAATTGGCATGGGGTCCCCCCAAAATCCATACCAGACCCTGTTCTGAGCATGCAGCCTGGCAGGTCAGGATAGGGAATGATGAGCAAGCACCCCCCCCCACTGAACCATACCAGGTCACATGCCCTCAACATGGGGCACTGGGTGCTTTGGGGCGGGGGGGCTCTGATGGGGACAAGGGCCTCTTCCAGACAACCCTGGCCATTGGTTGTCGGGGTCAACAGGTATCTGGAAGCACCCTTTAACAGGGGGCCCCCAGATTCTGCCCCCCCTGTGTGAATGGGTAGCGGCTACCCATTTACCAAAAAAGTGTCAAAAAGTAAAAACCACAAGAGACCGTTTTTGACAATTCCTTTAATAAAAAAGAAAAAAAGTGTGCTGCGATGTACATTGTCCATTTTCAATCACGCCACCCGACAGACCAGAAACAGAAAAAACAAAAAAAACTGTCTCCGTGGGAGGCCTCCCAGCGACTGCTGTCTTTCCACTTTGACAGCTCTTATATAGGCAAGGGCAGGGCCACCCGCAGACATAACCGGATGACCCCGCCCCCTCTGACGTCACATGAGGTCTCATGATGTCAGAAGGGAGCGGGTTCACTCAGTTACGTCACTGGGTGATGCCGCCCTTGCCTATATAACAGCTTTCAAAGCCAAGAGACAGCAGTCACCGGGAGGTCTCCCATGGAGGCGGAGCTTTTGAATTTTTTTCTATTTTTCAGGTTTGTCGGGCGGCAGGATGGATGTACATCACAGGCCCCCCTGCCCCAAAGCACCCAGAGCCCCATGTTGAGGGCATATGGGCTGAGCTGGTCCAGGAGGCAGTGGCGCTCGCTTGTCCCCTCCCTTTCCTGGCCTGCCAGGCTGCATTTGGCGTGGAGTTCCCCTTAAAACCTATGTCAGACCCAAAGGACCTAGTATGGATTTTGGGGGGGGCCCACGCATTTTAAAAAAAAATTTGGAATGGAGTTTCCCTTAACCACTTGCCAACCAGCCGCTGCAGTTGTACTGCGGCAGAATGGCACAACGTTATGTAACATCGCTTCGCCCTGTGGCGCACCCCCCACTCACCCCCCCGAGCCGATGCAAGTGCCCGGCGGTCTCGATCACCGCCGGGCTCCCGCGATCGCCGCTGAGACACAGAGAACCCGGAACTGTGTGTGTAAACACACAGTTGCTGGTTCTCTGAGGGGAGAAGTGACAGATCGTCTGTTCATACAGAGTATGAACAGCGATCTGTTATCTTGCCTGCACAGTCCCCATCCCCCTTCAGTTAGAACACACACTAGGACACACCTAACCCCTTCACTGCCCCCTAGTGTTAACCCATTCACTGCCAGCGACATTTTTACAGTAATCAATGCATTTTTAATCGCACTGATTGCTGTATTTTCCCAACAATGTGTCAAAATTGTCCGACGTGTCCGCCAGTCATGATAAAAAACGCAGATCTCCGCCATTACTAGTAAAAAAAAAATAATAATAAAAATGCTATAAATCTATCCCCTATTTTGTAGACGATATAACTTTTACGCAAACCAATTAATAGACGCTTATTGCGATTTTATTTTTACCAAAAATATGTAGAAGAATACATATCGGCCTAAACTGAGGAAAAAAATTGTGTTTTATATATTTTTCGGGGATATTTATTATAGCAAAAAGTAAAAAATATTGCGTTTTTTTCAAAATTGTCGCTTTTTTAAAATTTATAGCGCAAAAAAATTAAAACCGCAGAGGTGATCAAATACCACCAAAAGAAAGCTCTATTTGTGGGAAAAAAAGGATGTCAATTTTGTTTGGGTGCAACATCGCACGACCGCACAATTGTCAGTTAAAGTGACGCAGTGCCGAATCGCAAAAAGTGCTCTGGTCAGAAATGGGGTAAAATCTTCCGGGGCTGAAGTGGTTAAAATCCATACCAGACCCAAAGGGCCTGATGTGGATTTTGAGGGGGACCCCACCCTGTTTTTTTTCTTAGTTCTGTCATAGGGTTCCCTTTAACCACTTCAATACACTGTATTACATACTCTGCCCTGCACTGTATACCTTGCACTGTATTATATATACTTTAATGACTGCACTATATACTTTGCAATGTATTAATATACTACAGTATACTGATGGCACTATATACTCCCAACTGTATTATATATACTACACTGACTGTACTATGCACTATATACAATAAACTGTATTATATATACTACACTGACTGCACTATATACTCTCCACTGTATTATATATTCTACACTGACTGCACTATATACTCTGAACTGTATTATATTTAATACCAGCACAATGGTGTAGTGGTTAGCACTTTCACCTGGCAGCTAAAGAGTTGCTGGTTCAAATCCCAACCATGACACTACCTGCCTGGAGTTTGCATGTTCTCCCTGTGCCTGCGTGGGTTTCCTTCCACACTCCAAAGACATGCAGGTAGGAGCTTTTTAATTTTTTTCTATTTTTTGGGTTTGAGGGGCGGCAGGATGGATGTACATCACAGGCCCCGTTGCCCCAAAGCAACCACCCCCCATGTTGAGGGCATGTGGGCTGAGTTGGTTCAGGAGGCGGGGGCGCTCGCTCGCCCCCTCCCTTTCCTGGTCTGCCAGGCTGCATGCTCGGATAAGGGTCTGGTTTGGATTTTGGGGGGGACCCTGTGCCATTTTTTTTAATTTTGGCTTGGAGTTCCCCTTAAAATCTATGCCAGACCCAAAGGGTTCATTGGATCTTGTCTAAATTGGCCATAGTATGTGTATGAATGTGAGTTAGGGACCTTGGATTGTAAGCTCCTTGAGGGTAGTGACTGATGTGAATGTATGATGTACATGTAAAGCGCTGCATAAATTGACAGCTCTATATAAGTACCTGAAATAAAAAATAAATAAACAATAATCTCTGCAACAGCCAATGCAAATTTGAAGTTAGGGCTTTTAAACTAGGCGACAGGGTCCAGAGGTAGAGACAGTCAGCGTGGAACATATTTCAGAGGTTAGTATTGGGGGTATTATTGGTAGGTTGACTAAAGTACTTAAAACCCGAGGTAAGTATAGTAACAAGTCCTATTTGCAAGAGCACCCAATAAGGAGACAGTATGCGACCGGTCTAAACTATGTTGCATACCAATGCCAGGAGTCTGGCAGACAAGATGGGAGAACTAGAGCTACTGTTGTACGAGGAGGATTTGGATTTTGTGGGAATTTCAGAGACTTGGTTCAACAGCTTTCATGATTGGCTGGCAACCATTCAAGGGTATTCCCTATATCGCAGGGATAGAGAGGGTAAAAAAGCAGGAGGGGTATGCCTGTATATCAAAAATGATGTACAAGTGAATGTGAGAGATGACATCACTAAGGGAGCAAGGGAGGAGGTGGAATCCTTATGGGTAGAGCTGCAAAGGGATGAAACTAAGGGGAAAGTAGTACTGGGAGTATACTATATGCCCCCTAACCAGAGGGAGGAGGTGGAGGTGGACCTCCTATCACAATTTGGATTAGCGGCAAGGATGGGAAGTGTCATGATAATGGGGGACTTTAATTATCCAGACATAGACTGGGTGGAAGGAACCACGTATTCATCTAAGGCGCGCCAGTTTCAAAATATCTTGCGGGACAACTTCATGGGTCAGATGGTAAACGCACCAACTAGAAACAAAGCGTTACTAGAGCTACTGAATACCAACAATACAGAACTGATCGCGGATGTGGAAATATGGGGCAATTTAGGAAACAGCGATCACAGATCAATTAGTTTCAGTATAAAGCACACTAATAGGAAACATAAGGGGAATACAAAGACACTGAATTTCAAAAGAGCTAACTTCCCTAAACTACGAGCCTTGCTAGAAGATACAAATTGTGATAAAATCTTAGGAAAAAAGAACACGGAGGAGAAATGGGTATGCTTTAAGAGCATATTAAATAAGGGCATTAGCCAGTGCATCCCAATGGGAAATACATTTAAAAGAGCTAAGAAAAATCCTAGGTGGCTTATTTCCAACGTAAAAATGCATATAAAAGCAAAGGACAAGGCTGTTAAAAAAAATACAAGGCTGATGGATCATCATCAGCATTCCAACTTTACAAAGAATGCAACAAGAAATGTAAGGGTGCAATCAGGGTGGCTAAGATAGAACATGAAAGGCACATAGTGGAGGAGAGTAAGAAGAATCCCAAGAAATTATTTAAGTACATAAATAGTAAGAAAGAGAGGTCAGATCATTTTGGTCCTATAAAGAATGATGATGGGAATCTGGTTACTAAGGATGGAGAGATGGTGAAGGTATTGAATTTATTCTTCTCCTCAGTCTTCACGAGGGAATCGGGGGGCTTCAGTAACCAAAACTGCAATGTTTTTCCTCATGACACGTCACAGAAATCAACAGAGGACAAAATTAAAAATAGACTTGGCTAACAGAGGACAAAATTAGAAATAGACTTGGAAAACGTAACATTAATAAGTCACCGGGACCAGATGGCTTGCACCTTAAGGAACTCAGTCATGTAATTGCCAGACCCTTGTTCCTAATTTTTACAAATAGTCTACTGACTGGAATGGTACCTGCTGATTAGAGAAAAGCCAATGTAGCACCAATATTTAAAAAAGGGCCAAAATACATCCCTGGGAATTACAGACCAGTTAGCCTAACATCAATTGTATGCAAGCTCTTGGAGGGGATAAGGGAATATATACAAGATTTTAGTAATGACAACGGTATCATTAGCAGTAATCAGCATGGATTCATGAAGAATCATTCTTGCCAAACTCAGGAATATTGGGGTTAAAAATAATTAATTCCTAAGGCTTATGCATATCATTTTACGTATGTCTTTATGAGCAGTTTAGGAGCCATCTTGTTCAAAAATTCTTTTTTTAGAAGGTTAAATTAAGTCCATGATTGTGGACAGAAGTTTATTCCTCCCAAGTTATAAATCTTGAGAAGTCTTAGTCAAATAAACAAGATAAGGGAACCATGAGCTTACAGACATATTTTTTTCTCCTTTTCAGGAATGAGAAATGAAAATAGGGCTTATTCAAAAAGTTGCCTTATAAACAAACCTTATTACTCATAACAAACCTTATTACTCATAACAAGTAATCGTATTAGTGGTAATTCTCATTATGGTATTATTACATTATATTGGAGTAATTATATGCATAATTAATTGAACAATGTCACTTATTTTAAGTTTATTTTTTTTATATATGAATTATGTATTCACTGATCTAAACTAGTCTTCATATTATTAATATGAGGGGTACAAAAGTTAAAATACTGTATATGAATGTGATGTCTAGAAGTTCTATTAATGGGGATTTTTAAGAATAGGCCATTATGCTTTTAGTCAAAATGATCTCACTCTCATGATATGTAGAAGAAGACTAATTATGTTATCCAAACTCACTTAGAAGCTATATATTTTAGTTCCAGCCACGAAGTCTAAGGAAGTTGACACATAAGAGACAGCTCTAGATATTTTATAGCCTTCTGTTAAGCCTAAGTTAAAGGTTACATGGAGACAGATTTTTGATACGTTAAAATAACTTTCAATATCATGTTTAATCATATACTGCCACTATTGAAAACTATGTGTAAGGACACTACAATTACCCTATAGGTTTGTCCAGGAAATGACATATGTTTTAACGTCATTCATGACGTGAAAAGCATGTCCACACCAACTCCTGGAGGGAAAATAGAGGGTTTACAGATGAGATTGAGGGAGATTGAACAACGGAGAGCTTAAAGGAAACAGAATGGAGAAATGTAGGAATGGTAGAGAGTCCTTTGGGGCACCCAGCTGATACCACTCAAAACAACTGATTTCTTAAATCTCTGGTAAAGTATTAATTTATATTTTTACCTTTTTGGTAATTGAAGTTGTTTGAGCATATGCTTAACTAACCCAATCAATGTTGGTATATTCAGTTTTGGATTGAAATTAATTCTAACTGCAGCATGAATTTCTTTCCCTTTAGAACCAAGAGAGATACATATCTTTTTATATCGCAACAAAACTGACTTCAAAGTCGTATAATTGGATTAGTTATAGTATGTGTTGAACCATAGATTCATTCTAAATGTATCTTTATTTAAAAATAAGTCTTGGTTAAATTATCAATTTTGTATATGGTTATCAAAATTGTCCATATACCATAAAAGAGGTTTAAACTTGTAGATCTGTTTGTTTGAGAAGAAATCGCAATTTGTTAGAATCAACACCTAGTTTGTTTTCATAGTCTGTTTTCAAAGCCATGAAAAGCTATTTACTAGGCCGTCATGAAATATTGAGACAAGGTATTTTTGAAAAAAAAAGCTTGTGGGTAATTTCCTCATCATCTGTATCACCCATATATTTGATATTTAAAATTATATCTTTTGGTATAGCACCAATTATATTTGATATTATTTTGCATTGAATTTTTAGTTAACATATATATTTTAGCACATCGCTGTATTCATTTTTGTCTTCAAACTAGCATGGATAAACAAATTTGATTATTTGGTTGATTTATGGAAAGACGTGAAAATCTGCTGAACCATAGATTTTTGTATATTTACATAAATATAATACTGTTAATATTTCAGTATAAACATCTGACAAGACCAATCTATTAACCTTCTATGAGGAGGTGAGCTGCCATCTAGATAAAGGAAGGCCCATAGACGTGATGTATCTGGATTTTGCAAAAGCATTTGACACAGTTCCCCATAAACGTTTACTGTACAAAGTAATGTCAGTTGGCATGGCCCATAGGGTGAGTAGGGTGAGTACATGGATTGAAAAGTGGCTACAGGGGCGAGTTCAGAGGGTAGTGATAAATGGGGGGAGTACTCGGAATGGGCAAGGGTGGAAAGTGAGGTCCCCCAGGGTTCTCTCCTGGGACCAATCCTATTTAATTTATTCATAAACGACCTAGAGGAAGGGATACATAAATCTTTTATCGTTATATCGTTAAATATCGTTAAATCATTAAATCTCTGTATTTGCGGCCGATACTACGCTAATCAGGGCAATAACTTCTCTGCAGGATGTGGAGACCTTGCAAGAAGATTGTACAAATTAATGGGGTGGGCAACTACATGGCAAACTAGGTTTAATGTGGAAAAATGTAAAATAATGCATTTGGATGGCAAAAATATGAATGCATTCTACTCACTGGAGGGAAAACCTCTGGGGGAATCTAGGATCGAAAATGGCCTGAGGGTCCTAGTAGATGACAGACTCAGCAATGGCATGGAAAAAAAAATGGGTAGTGGCGCAGCTAAATAGTATGAGATTTAATACATTAGTCCATCAATAAGTCCTTGAAGTGGATACTCAGCATATGTGGAGGGGGAGAGATGAAGAGGGGAGACCTGTATAGATTACTTGTCCAAAACAACCTTGGCAGGCTTTGAGGGGAGAGTTGAAAGCAGACTCCAGATATGCAAATGAGAAGAGAAACACAGGCGCCTCTAGGTTAGAACTGTAAACGTTTTAATGAGATACATGTGCATTATCCACTTACATGGAGGTAAGGAAGTAAGGCACAAGTCCATCAACACTGGCGTGGCGTTCACTGCAGAGCGGTGACTCATCCATGAGGTATGGAGTTTGGGCTTCCTTTGGGTTTGTGTGGGTTGTTTTTTTTCCCCGTCCCGAGTGGTGGGTGGGGGTATTCCCTTTGCTCTTACTTCCTTAACCTCCATGTAAGTGGATAATGCACCTGTATCTCATTAAAATGTTTAAAGTTCTAACCTAGAGGCGCCTGTGTTTTTCTTCCCATCAGTAATGGCATGCAATGCCAAGCTTTTGTAAGCAAAGCAAACAGAATATTGGCATACATTAAAAAGAGAATTAACTCCAGAGATAAAGTGATAATTCTCCCACTCTACAAGACTTTGGTCCGGCCTCACCTAGAGTATGCTCTCCAGTTCTGGATACCAGTCCTCAGGAAGGATGTACTGGAGAGAGTCCAGAGAAGGGCAACAAAATGAATAATGGGTCTGGAGGATCTTAGTTATGAGGAAAGGTTACGAGCACTAAACTTGTTCTCTCTGGAGAAGAGACGCTTGAGAAGGGATATGATTTCAATTTACAAATACCGTAATAAGAAGAAAAGTGGCTTAACCTTAAACTGCGTAGCAGGTCCTTTACTGTAAGAGCAGTAATGATGTGGAATTCCCTTCTACAGGCATTGGTTTCAGCGGGGAGCATAGATAATTTAAAAAAACTAATGGATAAGCACCTGAACAACCACAACTTACAGGAATATACAATGTAATACTGACATAAACTCACACATAGGTTGGACTTGTGTCTTTTATCAACCTCCCCTACTATATGTAACTATATACTACAGTGACTGCACTATATACGCTGAACTGTATTATATATACTACATGTACTGCACTACATACGCTGAACTGTTTTATATATACAGTGCCTTGAAAAAGTATTCATATTCCTTGCCTTTAGCCAATCATGGCTCACACAGCACATCACACTGTGATTGGCCAAAGCATACAGGTCAGGTGCATGCTTTGGCCAATTAGCAGCTGTCAATGCACTGCGATCTTGCAGTGCATTATGGGGCACTCCACGGCAGGCGAACTTCCCGCAAGCGCCCCATATGTTCGTTTGTTCTACGTTCGACTCAAACATCAGGACCATCCCTACTTTATAGCACTGCAGCACACCACCTGAATGGTTCTTAGTGCTGCCCTTTCCTCTCCTAGTGAAAGCTCTGCTGTACAGGGAATTGTGACAGGCTGATACTGAGTCAAATGCAAATACTTACACTAGAACTAAAAATGCATTTAATGACATGAATGCAAACCTTCATTTATTGCTGTTTTTAATATGTTCCAGGAATATACATTTATCAAGTACTGGTTATTATGAACATTCCTTTTCTTATGCACTTCTCCAGTTTTATTTTATTTTTTTAACATCAAGTTCAGGAGAAAGATGGAAGTTTCATGGTAGAAATACTCCATCAGTACTCACCTCCTCTCACAGCCTTTTCATCCAGTTTGTCGAATAACATTTTTCTGAACTCCATTTCTCTGCACAAAGTAAAGGTGTAGGCAAGAAGAGCCAAGGTGTATACATTGGTCACATTCACAGCTTCCTTCTGCAGACAGGACACTGCGTCCCTGATCAGAGGGTCCTGGATTAGAATACAATTTTAGTATGTTATTTTTTTATTTGAATGGCCAGCTTGGTTTAGTTCATTTCCTGATATTTATTAAGAATAATCCAGGGCTTTTTTTCTCAGAAATTAGGTGCAGGAACTCAACTACGACCCTCCAAAACCCCCCTCCCCTCCACCACACACATCCTCCAAACCATCCATCCAACCTCTTTTAAATGGTGTGGTCAAATTTCACTTACAGTGGAAGGGTCTTAAAGGTGCATTAACCACTTACCACTGGCATTGGTGTATTGGTCCAGCAATGTACCAACACCTTTGCAGCCATTGTGCTATTTGCTGGGTGTTTGGTGTGCTCCTGTACCTTTAAGAAGGGGTAGGCTCTCCTTCACTCACCTGCCCTCATTTATCCATCAGAATGCATGTGCCTCCACTGTGGGGACACTCATATTTTAGTGTTAGGACCACAGATACCAGGGTGCCGTGACGAGGCTCTGTGGCTTACGCATGCGTTTGCAAATGCGTGCAGACTAAACCCCTGTTTTTAACGCATACTGTTAGACAGGTTAATTTGGTTGTCTGCGAGCTGGTTGGTAAGAAGGCTTGAATTTTTTCCTGGGCATTCCCTAGGCTTTGTTTTTATGCTATCCATTATGCAGCGCCTACATGCTGATATATCCTTAGTCTCAGGCAGAGTGTCACAAATTGAAAACCAATTGGGGGGTTTTGCATCAACCGTAAACGACCTCGTTGATGCACATGAGGATAATCTTGAGGATCACGCTTGGATCAAATGCAAGCTGGAGGACAGGACGCGTTGCAACAACATAAAAATCAGAGGAATTGCAGAAACAGTGCAACCCCACAAGCTAACAAGCTATGCAAAAGGGCTTTTCAAAGCATTACTGCCTGGACCTAAAAAATATGGAAAGGGTGATTGATCGTATCCACCGTTTGCCAAAACTGCCACCCCTGCCTGACAACATTCCACGGGATGTGACTTTACGCATACACTTTTAGCATGTCAAGGAACAAATTATGCGAAAATCCAGAAGTGACCAATCCCTACCTATCCCTCCATATTCACACCTTCAAATATTTGCTGATTTATCACAATATACTCTCCAAATGCGTAGGAAACTAAATACAGTTACCAAAGCATTGAGAAACTATAATCTTTCATACCAGTGGATAAATGCTGCTAAGCTTTTGATTACTTACAAAGGGGCTAAATTCACAGCTTGCACTCTGAATAAAGGTTTGCAGCATCTGTGCTCATGGGGAATAATCCCAGAAAACACAAATCAAATTCACCATCTAAGAATTGCAGGCACTCTATTCCGCATCCTGATGTCCAACTTACTCAGCGCCCCCGCTACTCCTCCAGTCGCTGAATGGGGTCCTACTAAGCAAGCATCTATATCCCGGTCTAATATGTGGCTCTAACTAGGCCACTTGAACTTTTTCCCCACAAGTTAACCAAGTAAGTGCACAGCACTTTCCTGCAAGGCCGATTGTTTGGCCACTTGTGCGTTTTCTCTTTTTTTTTAGTTTTTGTTTGGTTGATCGTTGCCTACTATTTCTATTTTTTTTTGTTTTTTTTTTACCATACAGCTTAACCTCGGTGGCATATACTCTATTGTGCTAAATACTTGCAGACAACTTCTACAGTACTCCTATCAAGCTAACATCTTAGATCTCTTTTGAACTTTTTGTCTCCTCTACATTCAGAATGGCTATCAAATTCCTGATGATAAACGCTAAAGGCCTCAACCATCCAGTAAAAAGGTCTTTCCTCTGGAAACTGGCTAAGGAATCTCATTGCGACATTCTGTGTGTGCAAGAAACACACTTCAAAGACTCATCTCCACCTAATTGCTCCAATAGCCAGTTCCCACATATCTTCACAGCATGCACAGACTCTAAGAAAAGAGGGGTCTTAATAGCAGTCAACTCTTCTATAACCTTTGAATTACAAGACAAGGTACTGGACCACAATGGCCGGCACATCATATTAGTATGCTCCCTAAAGTGATTGTAAGGCTTCGTTTTTTATTTCTATTTTTAAATAACAAACATATCATACTTACCTCCACTGTGCACTTCGTTTTGCACAAAGTGGCCCCGATCCTCGACTTCTGGGGCTGGTAGCTCCTCCCCGCATCGTATAATCCCCTAGGAGAAGCGCTCTCGGCCCCAGCCCCCGGGTCATTGGATTTGATTGACAGCAGAGGGAGCCAATGGCTACGCTGCTATCAATCTATCGAATCAAAAGCCGAGACAACGGGCAGAGGGGACGAGCGCATCTCTGGCGTGGGAAATACAGGTCTCAGGTGAGTAAAAACAGGGGGCGGTCAGTGACAGAAATTTTTTCACCTTAAAGCAGAAGATGCATTAAGGTGAAAAAAACATGAGGGTTTACAACCACTTTAAGTGTAAATGTGATGTCTGGGGTCTTTTTGACCCCAGATCTCACATTAAAGAGGTCCCTTGTAAACATCCCTTGTAATAGAAAAAAAAACATGACAGGACCTCTTAAATATGAGATTTGGGGTCAAAAAGACCCAGATGGGGCCATCTTCCCCTCACTCATCTCCATACCACAGAGGAGAGCAGACCCGATTGACCCCGCTGCTGCCGGCGGCTACGGTAAGCAGCGGAGGGAGGGGGGGCCCTCTCCCGCCAGCGATAAAAGTGATCTTGCAGCGAATCCGAGACCACTGTTATCTAAAAGCGGACCACCCGCTGAAGAAGAGGATACCAGGGTTATGGTAGCTAGCTGCTGCCATAACAACGATAGCCCTCTTCAAACAGCTGACGTATAACAACGACGGGCAGTCCGTAAGTGGTTAAATTCTACGTATGTCTTCACACTGGTCCGTTAGTGGTGTTAAAAATCTTGCTTGCTGCATTGAAAACGCGGCAAGAACGCATCAATAATGCACCCTGTTACGTTTTTGATGGGGTTTTTGAGTTACATGACCTATGAAAAATACACTATAAGCACAGTAAAATCGTCATAAATTCCCAGCAAAAATCGCGTGTTTTTTCGGTGCCATTATCAGCACCTTTTTCTTTATCGGCAAAATGACGAAAACACTATTTTCGGCTGATATGTTTTGGCTGCCGAAATTTTGGTGCATTTCTAATATATAGTCATGTGAGTCCTGCATCCTCCCTCTCTTCCAAAATTGTAAAAATTGTTCTTTGATAGTGTTCTCTTATTTTGCTTCCATAAGTATAAGGGTGCTTTCACACTGCCCCACTGTGCTGCAGTGTGGGTGCAGTGCAGTCTAACCATGGTTGTCAAGCAGGTTACCTCCAGCTTCACATAGACTTCTATTATGCCCTGCTTTTTGGAGTGTTTTCTCAAAGCGAACCAAAAGACCTGCGTGCTGCATCTTTAGTATGCTTTCAGAAAATGCACCAAAAATGCAGGATATGACAGAAGTTTATGGGAAACCCCGGTACACTGTGCCACACCTATGCTGTAGCCAAACCGCAGTGGGGCAGGGTGGATGCACCTTAGGGCCTTAAGCATGTTATGGTAGATATGACTATAAGATGAGCCCCTTTGTCCTCTCTATGTTTTAATATGACATCAACCATAATATTCTCATGATGCAGTCTCTTACCTCTACAGATACACCAGACTCTATCAATGCGGTTGTTACATAGGCTGTTAGAGAAATGTCACCTTCCACTCCTCCCTGGAACATAGAGATTACAACATTGATATTCACAATATAAACACATCTGAAAATTCACTAGGGGCTCATGTACACTACAGCTTCTAAACTTAAGTTTAGGAGCTTTTGGCGTTTTTTTGTCAAAGCTCACAAACTGAACTCCATAAAAGCCTATGTGTCCATACACACATACTGTAGGCCTTTACAAGAGTTTAAAAGCTGCTGTGGTTAGCGGAGGTTCAACCTCCCTCTCCTGAATGCATACGATTAGATAGGAATGTTTTGACCACGGGCTGCAAAATCACTGTAAATTTGTGGCGCAATTTTGCCAGGTTTTGCGTTCTCCCGCAGCTGGTGGTCAACCTAGTCTGAGTCTAGATGAGCCCCAAGGAAAGCAGGCTGGAGACGTTAATCACTGGTCAGTGGAGTCATTGATCAGTAAGTTTTTAAAACCTCCAGCATTTTACAAAAATATTTCAGGTTTTGGATCATGCTGGGAAGCTAAACCACATTACAGTTTCTTGTATCTCTGGGGAAACTGATTGATGTGAACACAGGCTTTAGTTCCAATACTTGTACACCAGTTATGGTCTTTACAATGGAGTCTAATACTCTCTGTTGTATTACTTTGAGGAAGGCTACAACAAGAGTTATGAGTGCATCCTGAACTTTAAGACACCCAAGACAGTAAGACCCCATTCACACTTGGGGAGTTTTCAGGTGCTTTAGCACTAGAAATAGCCTCTGCAAAGCGCCTAAAAAACACCCCCCATTCATTCCAGTGTGTCTTTTCACGCCGGAGTGGTGCGCTTGCGGGACTTTCCTGAAAAGTCCTGCAAGCAGCATCTTTGGGGCGGGTTGGGAGCCCTGTATTTAGCGCTCCCAAAATGCCTTTGCCTTAAAACGCTTATAAAGCGCTGCAAAATGGGAGTTTTTAACCCTTTTTTGGGTTAAAAGCGCACCTTCAGCGGCTTTTAGCCCTACTAAAGCCCTGCTAAAACGAACAACGCTTTATCACTAATGGCCAGCGCTTTCAGCATGAAAGAAGCCCACCAGACTGCTTAAATAAGTAAAATATTCCTGATCCTAAAACAGACTGACCCTATAAACATACAGCACCCAACCAGAAATGAAAGCAAAACAAATCTGCCCTCAGCCTTTTCCAGGTAACTGCTTCCAGCTTACCTACCTGCAGTGGAGGCTGGTGCTCAATATTTTGATGGCGGGAGATGGATGGGAATACAGCGATTCTCCCCCCTCCCCACGGGAGAGGGACGGGAATGCGGTGGCAATCAGAGGCCACCAAACCTTGGGAAGATAAGGCAGACATTGATCCGGGGGCCATCGCTTCTCCTCCAGGCCGAGCAGGAAGTGGGTCCTGACTGAGACCACGATTTCCAGAGAGTCCTAAGACTCCCTGGCCAAATCGTGCCTCGGGAACTACTTCCTGATTGGCCGGGAGGAGAATCAGAAAGACAAAGAGCCCACCCTTTCTTTAAGCCAATTAGAGCCTCGGGGTCTAATCATGTGCTTAAAAAAAACCCACTGGAATCCATGCTTCCGGCACCCCCCATGTAGATTAGGGGGCCGGGCGCATGGATAGGGGGCGGCGCCCGCGCACCCCCTATGAACGGGTCGCTACTGCCTAGTGGGGGGATCTGCTTCGATAGTCTTAAAAAACCCCTGTACTTTCAGGTATGAGAAAGCAAGTGAGATGCCACCTGTCTCCTCTCAATATAGCCCATGGGGTCTGAGTGGGCAATCAGTGAGGAAAGTAAACAACGGATGGGATTCTATCACATACAACATATTGTCATTTACTTCCATGTATTTCTAAAAAACTTTACTGTACCTTCAAGCTAGTATGAAAGAGTTCTCCCGCATTTCTGAAGCACCCACTTTCCTTACGATGCTCTCGTAGCCAGTTGAACGATTTATTAAAGTGTGTTTCATCTATGAAGATGTATGGGCGAGCATTGCTGAAAGATCTCACTACGAAAGCTGTCAGCCTGCAATAAAGTTGAATAATAAATAATGAAATAGAGATAATGTTCTGAATTTTGGCTGTTGTTATAAACTGTGGCTATATAGGGATAAAGCATGTCTTATGATACAATACAATTTTAATGCATACAGTTTTTGGTAATCAGTTCTGCTGATAAAAACAGATGAATAATTACAATCCAGCACAGCTTTACATTGGGGTTGATTTACTGAATTGGGAGAGTACAAATTCTAGTTCAGCTGTGCATGGTAGCCAATCCTCTTCTAACTTCAGCTTGTTCAATTAGGCATTGACAAAAAAAAAATACCTGGAAGCTGATTGGTTTCTAGAGAGCTACACCAGATTTTGCACCCTCCAGTTTTAGTAAATCAACCCCATTGCATCAATAGAGGATTGTTCAAGGTCTGAGGAATTTTATACTTATTACCGTATATACTCGAGTATAAGTCGAATTTTTCAGCACATTTTTTTGTGCTGAAAGTGCCCCCCTCGACTTATACTAGAGTCAAGCACTTTTCTGCAGCAAAAATTTTCATTTTCCGAACCGAATTTGGGGCCCCGTATCTCAGGACCACTTGGTGCTAGAAACCCCACATTTGGTATGCAAACCCAGTGGACCTGGTACCACAACATATCCAAAGCTGAAGTTCCTAGCACTAAGTGGCCCCGAGATACGGGGCCCCAAAAATCGGTTCGGAAAATGTCATTCTCTGCTGCAGAAAAGTGCTTAACATTTTCTGAACCGACTTTGGGGCCCCATATCTCAGGGCCACTTGATGCTAGGAACCCCAAATTTGGTGTGCAAACCCAATGGACCTGGTACCACAACATATCCAAAGCTGGGGTTCCTAGCACCAAGTGACCCTGAGATACGGGGCCCCAAATCTGGTTCGGAAAATGTCATTCTCTGCTGCAGAAAAGTGCTTGACATTTTCTGAACTGATTTTTGGGGCCCTGTATCTCGGGGCCACTTGGTGCTAGAAACCCTGGCTTTGGAAATTTTATGTAGCTAGTTCCACTGGGTTTGCACACCAAATTTGGGGTTTTTAGCACTAAGTGGCCCCGAGATACGGGGCCCCAAATTCGGTCAACTGTGTCTATCTGCAGCAATGTCATTTCGGGACCCTTTGGGTTCAGAGACCCCAAATTTTGGCTGCAGCTAGGGGGCATCTAGGAACCCTTAACTACCAAGTTTGAAGTTCAGGGGACCTATGGCTGCAAATAGGCACAGTGAGGCATGCAAATGGGCACAGTGATGCTGCAAATGGGCATTGTTGACCCTCTTTTCCACTTACAGTAGCTGTGCATTTCTCACCCTCGTCTTATACTCGGGTCAATACGTTTTTCCCATTTTTTTTGTGGTAAATTAGGGCCTCGACTTATACTCAGAACGACATATACTCGAGTATATACGGTATATAATCTGTGCTGCTGATTTCCTGCAACCTTTCAGCAGCCACTTCTTGTCTACATGCATGCACTCCAGCAAAGGATGGCTGCCTGGTATTTCTCAGGTTAGGATCGTCAGGTATTATTTTAATGAAAGCTACTGATTAAAAGAAATATTGAAAATTACTTTTGAAATTACATTAACATGATAAATCATAAACGATTTAATTGATTATGTGTACATCTAGCTCAATAACAAGCTTCACCTTGTCCTAAGTATAAAGATTTAGAAAATTGGAAATCTTTAGAAGCCCTGTTAGAATCCCCTTCCAGATAAGACTTAAAGGGGTTGTAAACTTTCTGTTTTTTGCGCCTTAATGCATCCTATGCAGGTGAAAAAACATCTGATAGTTACAGGTCCCACCCTTACCTGAGACCTCGAAAGTCCCACGTCAAGAACCCGCTGGCTTCTCGGCTCGTCTCAGCCCAGTCTTCTCGGCTCTTCATTGGATAGATTGATAGCCATTGGCTCCCGCTGCTGTCAATCAAATCCAAATGATGCGGGCACCAGGGGGGGGGGCGAGTCCGGCATTTGTGTTTGTGGATGCAAATGCTGGACTCGGGAGCGCGCCCGCAAGGTAACCCCCTTGGGAAAGCGCTTCCCAAAGTGGGTTATCTGATGCGGGGAGGAGCCGAGACAGCCACCGAGGGACCCCAGAAGACGTGGATCGGGGCCACTCTGTGCAAAACGAGCTGCACAGCGGAGGTAAGTATGACATGTTTGTTATTTTTTTTAAACTTTTAGTATCACTTTAAAGCGGACCTTCAGTAATTTTTTCATCTTTTCATTATTTTTTTCTGCCAGTAAATCCCTTATACAGCCCACTTCCTGTTTCTTGTCTGGTCATTAGCCTAGGCTTATGACATCATGCACAGCTCTCTCTCTCACTCTCGTGAGAGTTTGCCAGGAAGGGAGGGGGAATGAGTCATAAGAGGGGCAATGAGAGGTGCAGAGCATGAGGTGTGTTTGTGTAAATCCAGGAAGTGAACAGGCAGCAGCTTCAGCTGCCCACTGTTAAAATGGATGCAGCCAGACTCAGTGGAGGGAGATTTCTGCAGCATATTTGGCAAGTACAGAATCACAGTATATATAAAATAATATGCAAAGTGGTTGGAGGGAAGCTTCAGAATGACAAAGATGTTTTTATTACAAATTATGTGAGCAGACTGCAGTTCCTCTTTAACTGCTTGCCGACCACCCGCCGTCATTATACTGCACCAGGTCGGCACGTTCCCACAAGCCATCATAGCTGTACATCAGCCCTTTAAGTGGGGATAGCAGGCACGCACGCCCGCTGCACTGTGGGGGACCCGATGCGTGTGGCTGGTGGTCGCAATGACTGCCAGCCATGCGCCATCACGGGCACGAGAGCCAGAACAGGGACGTGTGTGTGTGTGTGAGGAGAGGAGAGACAGATTGTGTGTTCCTACTAGCTAGGAACAATGATCTGTCATCTCCTTTAGTCACTCCCATCCTCCCTACAGTTAGAACACACATGAGGGAACACAATTAACCCCTGGATCGCCCCCTAGTGTTAACCCCTTATTTGCCAGTGATATTTACACAGTAATCAGTGCATTTTTATAGCACTGATCGCTGTATAAATGTCAATGGTCCCAAAAATGTGTCAAAAGTGTCCAACATGTCTGCCATAATGTCGCAGTCCCGATAAAAATCGCAGATCACCGCCATTACTTGTAAAAATAATAATAAAAATGCCATAAAAATGCCATAAATCTTTCCCATAGTTGTAGACGCTATAACTTTTGCGCAATATGCTTATTGCGATTTTTATTACCAAAAATATGTGGAAGAATACATATCGGCCTAAACTGAGGAAAAAATTTGCTTTTTTTAAAAAAAAAATGGGGATATTTATTATAACAAAAAGTACAAAATATTGTGGTTTTTTTTCAAAATTGTTGATCTTTTTTTTGTTTATAGCACAAAAAATAAGAACCACAGAGGTGATCAAATACCACCAAAAGAAATCTCTATTTGTGGGAAAAAAAGGATATCAATTTTCTTTGGGTACAAGGTCGCAGGACCGCGCACTTGTCAGTTAAAGTGACGCAGTGCCGTAACGCAAAAAATAACTCAGTCATTAAGCAGCCAAATCTTCCGGGGCTGAAGTGGTTAACCTCCCTGGCGGTATGATTATGTCAGATTTTTGAATCTCAAAGCGGTACAATTGTTTTGCATAGAAATTTGGCATTTTATATTTATAGGCCTGTAATTCTTAGTAATAACACACTTAAATCTGTCTAAACAAAGGTCTAGTAGACATCCCGGGTATGATAAAGTCCTAAACAAGAAATCACAAAATCATAAATTATAATATAATAAATAACTATAAAAAAAATACTATATATATATATATATATATAAATATATATATATATATATATATATATATATATATATATATATATATATATATATATATATATATATATTAATAATAAAATTAATTTTCCCATGATTCACTATCGCTCAATTCTGCAAGTGTTCTAATTTACTATCGCTGTTTTTTAGCTGGTCTAAAACCGCTTTTGACGTAGAGGGACACTTTTTGGTTGCCATGGACAATCTCAAGTTTCCAGGCAGAAAGAACAGTATATATAATATAAAACTGCATGCAGGGCACTGGACAAAGCACTAGGGACAAAAGGGATGTGAAATGATTTGATACAGTAATGTAATCTGTAAGATTACAGTGTACTGTATGTGTTATGATTTGTGTACTTTTTGAATGTGCCGCTGGGCTCCGCCCCCACGCGTTGCAATGCTCTCAGGGAATGGAGACTGCAACACAGTACATCGGGTGGAGGACACAGCCCGCAGACACAGCGGGGGGACATCGCAGGATCCTCGGGACAAGATAAGTAACCTGGACCAGGATCCTGAGATGCAACCCCGAGTGTGGCTCGAGGTTACTGCTAATGGTACTGAAATTTAACCCCGAGTCACACTCGGAATTACCGCCAGGGAGGTTACGTTTTTTATTGTGCAGTTTTTTTTTTTGTTCAACCAAAAAAAAAATGTACAGATCCCGCATCAACACAAACGATGTGTAATGTAGGGATCTCTCTTGCTGCTCTATTTGTATTCTGACAAGGGAGATCCTCCCGCCAGAATACACAGATGATCGCTCGCAGCCATTGGCTGCAAGAGCTGATCAAATGCTGTTTTCCAGCATGACCATTTGACATTAGCTGGTCGTTAGACTGACTTCTGTTGAACAGACAGCAGTACACAAGGACTGAAAGTCATTTTCAGTCCATGTATACCCTGATTTAATGCCAAAATAAAAGGCCTTCATGGCTTTGAAGTTCGTGAACTTCCATACTTCTACCTATTGTGACCAGTTTTCCTTCACCACTTACACTGCAAACTTGTTCAAGTAAAGTTATTTTCAACTTTGTCATATATTTTTTTTATATATATAATTGTGTTTTTATTAAGTTTCACAAAAGAAAAGGTTACAGATTGTATAAATTCAATAAATGTAGTAATATAAGGTATGAAAACACAGAAGAAATGCCCACATAGGCAGAACACAGGGGTGGACTGCACAGCTTAAGAAAGATTAAAAAACTCATAGGCAAAACAAGAGGAAAAACAGAGGTCATACATGTAAAAAGAAGCTATCTTAGGGTATACAAGTATGGTCAGGGAACTCTAGGGGGTACCATTTAGTGTTTACCTGGGAGGGGTGGGGTGACTTTGTAAGTGAGCTCAGGGAAGAGAACACTTCAGGACACTTCAGGACTCAATGGTCGGCAAGTGCATCCCGTATTCCGATTGGTCCCAAGGTTCCCAGATTTTGTCAAATTGGGAAATAGTATCATGTACAGTGGCCAATTTTAATTTCATTAATTTATCTAGACTATATATTTATATTTTTATATATACCCTATCTAGACCATATTTTATCTGTCTAGGTATTTAGTAGGACTATAATATTTTAAGATTTAAGTGATTTGATATTTTTGTTGTATATCTATGCATTCACACAGATCACACATGATCGTTTGAATATGTATTTTGGGTAGATTAGCCATTTTTCTGTTAAAAAGCAGTTATGGATATAATGGGATGACTGTTTTAACAATATTATGTTATACCTGTACCGGTTTTATAATTGCATTTGACTGCACCACATTTCCCAGCAGCGATCTGGTGCGTGAGTATATGTATCGAAATGTATACACGCTTTCAGTCAGTCCTTATACCCTGTAAGTATCCACAGCAGATTTAACACACAGTCGAGTAATTTTTATATATTTATATTTGTATTACACAAAAGACATCTAACGCACCTAATCCGAATGATGCAGAAACATCGGAAGGATTGAAGCATTAGCACGATCGGAGGCTTGTAAGGTGGTGCTTGCTCTTTGAAGATAGCGATTCCGTTTTACACGGCTTGACTCGAGGGCTGCATTATACCAACGGGTCCTCGGATTGGTTGGAGACGATGTCACTCTCTTATAAATAGCAGCCCCTTACGTAGTAGATCACGCCCTCAGACGAATTCCGGAAGTGACGAAACGCATGAGTGACGTGATCTACAGGAAGTGACGTATGCGCTCTGTGGGCTGTTGAACCAGGAAACACACCACTGCTGTACACAGTGGTCATCCTCTCCGTTTCAGCTGACGTCAAGAGCTACATACAGGCATAGTCCTTTTCATTGCTTTATTAACATTGTAATCTGGTACGCACATTTTATTAGGGGGGAGTATCTCTTTTGTGAATAAAAGTTTGTGTTTTAAAATAATATCACACTATGTGGACATTCCATCTCTTTTTTATGGCTCAACCTGAGCATTTAATAGTGTGACTGACCCCTGGTGGACATGCTTATAGGAGCGGTGGAGGAGTTTGCTTTGAACCTTCATATATTCAAATTTCTGGTGAGTGCATCCCCATAGGAGATTTTACCTCACACGTGGTGTTTTTTATATGGTGGAAGTACTCTACACGGAAGAAAATAAAAGCGATACCTTCTCTGCAGCTCATCCTATGTATGAACTTTATTTGCTAAACCTGTATCTTTGAGCAAGTTTTGAGCACTGCTGCAATAGTGACAGAGACTTTAAGTTTTGAATTATTGCTTTTAATTTTTTTTTCATGTACAGTGGCTGTCAGGTATTCCATTCTTTGAGTTTCAGCTATAAGCTGGAGAAGTCTGGACCATGGGGGGGGGGGGGGGGGTGTTGGATAACCAGCACAATGGGATAATTCTCTTAGCAGCTAGGAGAATATAAGAAATCAGCCAGTTACCATTTTTAGTAATACCTGAGAAAGGGAGGCCCAGTAAGTAATGTAATGGATCAAGTGGAAGAGATACCTCCACCACTTTCTGTATTAGTGTCATTACTTCATGCCAGAAGGGCTGTATCAGAGCACATTGTCAGAAAATATGAAACAACGAACCCGCGGCTAGTCCACAACACCAACATTTAGCTGAGCTCGAAGGGTCATACTTATGAATAACTTCAGGAGTCTTATACCAAAGCATGAGAACCTTGATGGACGTCTCCCTCTGCAGGACACATTTGGAAGATTTAAAAGTGGAAGACCAGATAATGTCCCTGTCATGAAAAGGTTTACCTGTTGGTGGCGCTATCGGTCTCTTGGATCGCAGTACCAGTGTCCACCAGTGGGTGTCTTCCAACACCTAGGACTTGTAATATGAGGACTCACCTGCTGGTGGCACTGTTGCATCCTTGGGCCGTAGTACCGGTGTCCACCAGCGGGTGTACTCCGGCAGTGTGGAGCAGACAGCACCCTCTGCGCTCAGGTGTAACGTGAGGTCAATTACTGCAGCCTTATAAATACCCTGCAAGCCCTCACATGCTTGCCTTGGTATCTTTCTTCCTTGCGCCCTGACCTGTAACCTGTATCTGTATCTGTATCTGTATCTGAACCTGAGCCTGCTCCTGAGCCTGTATCCGATCCCATCCTGATCCTGTCCCTCCTGTGTTCCTATACCCTTGTAGCCATATCCCATCTATTATCTCCCACTCCTATCCTGCCCTTGTTCAGTTGCTGGTCCCCTGTGCATGACCCTGGCCTGGCTAACGTGTTTGATTTCGGTACTTCCCTTTGGCTGTATATATTATCTGTTGTCTGTGGGTTTCTTTTGGTTGGTTGAGCACTATTTATATTTGGGGTGTTTGTTTATTTATATCACTTATCTTAAATAAACATTATTCTTATTCACTTTACATGTGTTTTGGTTTCCTCTTTGCAGTCCACACAATCTGGTCACACCTGTTCATGACAGTATACCAAGGCCATCTCTGACCAGAAGTGGCTGCACCGGGGAACCATCTCGGCTCCATTTCATGTTGCTGGGATGAATTCAGATATAATTGTTTATTATGCTCTGCTGGCAACAGAGAGTTCTGAATATCTCCGCCAGACATTGGAAGGGTGGTCCAGTGATCAGCTGCTGGAAATTATCTGTTTAGCTCACTCTGTGGTCAATCAGGGCAGTATACTGTTTGAGGATGTTCAGCCTTTAATTGGAATGTGTACAGAGCTGGCTCTGCCTTGTATCCCAGAGGGCCATGATGACTTTTCTCCCCCTTCAGCATTAACCAGGTTGCGTCCTTAGTATGGCTGTTGGAGGATGACTCTGCATCCTTTTTGGAGCATTATTCGGTTTGTCCCAAACAGTTGTTGAAAAATTGTATAGATGAACTGCAGTCCCTGGTCAGACAGAGGGTATGTGAGCCCAGTTTTGTGCTACCTGTACTTCAGGCATGGTCAGACCTGTTATGCCCAGCTTCTGTCAGCTCTCCACAACCCAGACCGGCTACTAAACACCTGCCTGCTCAGATGTCCCTTCTCCCATCACCCCTGGCAACCTCAGCTACAGTCCAATATACCCTTCTCCTCACCAAGTATCAATACCCTGTTTCTACTTCCTGCACCTATCCTGCCTTTAACCCACCTGCCTCTTCTCTAATACCTGCAACTTCCCCACAAGAACTTCCTCTGGCTGCTGTTCCCCCTTCCTTGCCAAATCCCAGCCCTTTGTTTCAGTATGTCTCACCTCCTGTCTACAGTCCTACAGCCACCCACAGATCTCCAGCAGTTAAGCCAAAGAAGAAACAGAAGTTCTTCCCCACTCACACGATCCTGCCAGTAACCCAACTTGCTTCCAAACCAACCAACCTGTTCCAGCCTGAGGTGCCTACCTTCCAGTCTGATGTGTCCACTTTCCAGTCTGATGTGTCCACTTTCCAGTCTGACGTGCCCGCTTTCCAGTCTGATGTCTTGATGCCTGCCTTCCAGCCCCAAGTCTCGGTGCCTGCCTTCCAGCCTGATGTGCCTGCCTTCCAGCCTGATGTGCCTGCCTTCAAGCCTGATGTGCCTATCTTCCAGTCTGATGTGTCCACTTTCCAGTCTGAAGTGCCCGCTTTCCAGTCTGATGTCTTGATGCCTGCCTTCCAGCCCGAAGTCTCGGTGCCTGCCTTTCAGCCTGATGTGCCTGCCTTCCAGCCTGATGTTCCCGCTTTCCAGCCTTATGTGCCCACTTTCCAGTCTGATGTGCCCACTTTCCAGTCTGATGTGCCCACCTTCCAGCCTGATGTCTCAATGCTTGCCTTCCAGCCGGATGTCTTGGTGCTTGCCTTCAAGCCCAAAGTCTCGTTGCTCGCTTTCCAGTCTGATGTGCCTGCCTCCCAGTCTGATGTCCTGATGCCTGCCCTCCAGCCCAAAGTTTTAGTGCCCGCCTTCCAGTCTGATGTGCCCGCCTTCCAGCCTGAAGTCTCGATGCCTGTCTTCCAGCCTGATGCCTTGGTGCCAGCTTTCCAGCCTGATGTGCCCACTTTCCAGTCTGATGTGCCCACCTTCCAGCCTGATGTCTCAATGCTTGCCTTCCAGAGCCGGATGTCTTGGTGCTTGCCTTCAAGCCCAAAGTCTCGTTGCTCGCTTTCCAGTCTGATGTGCCTGCTATCCAGTCTGATGTGCCTGCCTCCCAGTCTGATGTCCTGATGCCTGCCCTCCAGCCCAAAGTTTCAGTGCCCACCTTCCAGTCTGATGTGCCCGCTTTCCAGTCTGATGTGCCCGCCTTCCAGCCTGAAGTCTCGATGCCTGCCTTCCAGCCTGATGCCTTGGTGCCAGCTTTCCAGCCTGATGTGCCCACTTTCCAGCCTGATGTGCCCGCTTTCCAGCCTGATGTGCCCGCCTTCCAGCCTGATGTCTCAATGCCTGCCTTCCAGCCCGAAGTCTTGGTGCCTGCTTTCCAGTCTGATGTGCCCGCTTTCCAGTCTGATGTGCCCGCTTTCCAGTCTGATGTGCCTGCCTTCCAGTCTGATGTGCCTGCCTTCCGGCCTGATGTCTCCATGCCTGCCTTCCAGCCTGATGCCTTGGTGCCCGCTTTCCAGCCTGATGTGCCCACTTTCCAGCCTGATGTGCCCGCTTTCCAGCCTGATGTGCCCGCCTTCCAGCCTGATGTCTCAATGCCTGCCTTCCAGCCCGAAGTCTTGGTGCCTGCTTTCCAGTCTGATGTGCCCGCTTTCCAGTCTGATGTGCCCACCTTCCAGCCTGATGTCTCGATGCCTGCCTTCCAGCCGGATGTCTCGGTGCCTGCCTTCCAGCCGGATGTCTCGGTGCCTGCCTTCCAGCTTGATGTCTCTGCTTTCCAGTCTGATGTGCCAACTTTCCAGTCTGATGCGCCCGCTTTCCAGTCTGATGTGCCCGCTTTCCAGTCTGATGTGCCCGCTTTCCAGTCTGATGTGCCTGCTTTCCAGTCTGATGTGCTCGTTTTCCAGTCTGATGTGCTTGCTTTCCAGTCTGATGTGCCCGCTTTCCAGTCTGATGTCCTGATGTCTGCCTTCCAGCCCCAAGTCTTGGTGCCCGCTTTCCCGTCTGATGTGCCCCCTTTCCCGTCTGATGTGCCCGCTTTCCAGTCTGATGTGCCCACTTTCCAGTCTGATGTGCCCACCTTCCAGCCTGATGTCTCGTTGCCTGCCTTCTAGCCTGGTATCTCGTTGCCTGCTTTCCAGCCGGATGTCTTGATATTGGTGTGTCAGCCTGAAGTTTCGGTGCCCGTGTGTCAGCCTGAAGTTTCGGTGCCCGTGTGTCAGCCTGAAGTTTTGGTGCCCCTGTGTCAGCCTGAAGTTTTGTGCCCGTGTGTCAGCCTGGAGTTTTGTGCCCGTGTGTCAGCCTGGAGTTTCGGTGCTCATGTGTCAGCCTGAAGTTTCGGTGCCCATTATCCAGTCTGCTGAGCCAGTGCCGTTACCCAGTCTGCTGAGCCGGTGCCCTTTACTCAGTCTACTAAATCGGAGTCCGTCACTCGGCCTGTTAAGCCAGTACCCGTTATTCGGTTTGCCGGACCAGTGCCCGTTGTCCAGCTCGCTGGTCCGGGGCCTGTTACCCAGCCCACTGGGCCGGGGCCCATTACCCAGCCTGCTGAGCCGGTGGCTGTGATCCAGCCTGCCCTTACGGTGCTCGCTGTGCGGCCTAATGTTCCAGAGCCTGCTGCCCATCTCAACGACCCAGAGCCTGCTGCCCAGCTTGACGACCCGGAGCCTGCTGCCCAGCTCGACGACCCGGAGCCTGCTGCCCAGCTCGACGACCCAGAGCCCGCTGTCTGCTCTGATGTGCCCGCTGTCTGCTCTGAAGTGCCCGCTGTCTGCTCTGAAGTGCCCGCTGTCTGCTCTGAAGTGCCCGCTGTCTGCTCTGAAGTGCCCGCTGTCTGCTCTGAAGTGCCCGCTGTCCGGTTTTGATGTATCTGATGCCCAGCCTAAAGTACCCAATGCCCAGCCTGATGTGCCCTCATCTGTTGTTCGGTTTGAGGCCATAAACTTTGGACAATTTCATCTAGTTGGAGCGTCCGGAGGCCGCTCCTTTGAGGGGGGGTACTGTCATGAAAAGGTTTACCCGTTGGTGGCGCTATCGGTCTTCCCTACCTCGGTGAGGGGGGTTGACTCCTGGAGGATATGATAAATAGAGGAAACCAAATGTAATTGGTGGGGTCCCTGCGCACATAGGTATTCAAAAGGGGTGGGTTTATCAAGGGTCAAGAGCGGAGCCTGGGAGTGGAAGAAATGCCTAATTTGCAAATAAAAATGGAACAAATGCGAGGCTAGGTCAAACTTCTCACAGAGAGGGTCAAAAGTGTAAAGCCTGCGAGAGGCTGGGTGGACTAAGTTCCGGAGTTAAAATAAGGAGGTATTTATCCATGGGAGAATACGTCCCAGGGATAGGCTATCAGGTATAGACGGTTTAAATAGCACATTCGTAAGGGGGGAGCACGGGGAGGAGAGAGAAAAATTGTTAAGGCATTTACGCCAGACGGTTAGTGTGAAATCCATTGGTGCAGTACATTGACAACTAAAAATTGTATCTATATAGGACGAGTGAGACCAGACTAATGAGCATGGGTGAACCGGATATAACACCCCTTTCTCAATGTCTGCCCAGTGGCTAGGGGCCTGCAAACTTTACCAGGAGGCAATGACCCTTAAGTGTGAGGCATAATAGTGTTTAACAATATCCGGAGCCCCCCGGCCCCCCTAGATCTTAGGGTAAGGACAACTGAACTAGCAATGCAATGGGCCTTACCATTCCAAATGAATTTCTGGAAATTTCTCTGGATGGAGTTAAGTTGGGAAAGGGATATGGCAATGGGCAAGGTTTCAATGTAATATAAAAGCCTAGGCAGAACAGACATTTTCAGTACGTTAACACTGCCTAAGAGGGAGAGGGGGTATTTAGTCCAACTTTGTAGAGATTTGTTGATGTCTAAAATCAGGGGGGGGGGGTAATTTACAGAGTATAGGGAGGAATAGGTGGGGGTAATGTGGACTCCCAAGTATTTAAGGGACGTGGAGCACCACCTATAGGGGTAGGATGCCTTGAGCTGAGATAGAAGAGAAGGTGGGATGTGTAAAGGGAGAGGTTCGGATGGAACTTTTGGCAGAGGCGATCCGATCCCACCCGGACATAACTGGTGTTGAGATAGCAGGGACACCCCATAAGATATCACTGTTCGCAGATGATATTCTCCTAACCCTAACAAACCCTAGAATCACCCTACCTAACCTGTTCTCTTTACTAGACTCTTTTGCCTCCCCTTCTGGCTTGTCCGTTAACCCCACCAAATCAAAAGCCATGTCAATTAATCTTCGGTCCTCAGACTTGATAACCTTAAAAAATACCTTCACGTTCCAATGGCTCACCTCATTACCCTACTTGGGGATCCGGCTCACCCCAACCTACGCGGGACTCTATAAGGCAAATTTTCCTCCTATACTTAAGAAGCTGACGGACATGTTGTCCTCTTGGACTCATCTCCCATTATCCTGGTTCGGCAGGATCGTGGCAATTCGTATGACATACCTGCCGAAATTACTCTACTTCTTTAGAGTCCTACCAGTCCTGATCCCGCCGCATATCCTACGAATACATCAGCGCAAAATCCTGAAATTTGTCTGGGGTTCTACCCGCCCCAGAATCAATAAGCAAATACTATATGCCCGCAGAATCAATGGTGGACTTTCAGTCCCTAACCTACAAGCCTACTATATAGCTGCAAACATAGCCCCGTTATCCCAACTCCATGCACAACACCAAATGCCGCTATGGGCCACTATGGACCTAGTGGACTCACACCCAACACCAATCTCCTCATTGCCCTGGCTCCCTCCCACACATCGTCCTCTCGTGACGGGGCCATGTCTGGCCCATTCCCTTCGCATGTGGGACTCGGTAAAGTATTCGACCGGCCTGATTTCTCCTCATCTACCCCTACTTCAATTTCCCCAGTGCCCATTGTTCCCACCAGGCTGGGAAAATCCCCAGCAATTCTCCTGGTGGAAGACAAACGGATTCACTGACATTCACTCTTTTTTCACCCCCACCAGGATAATATCATTTGAGGCTCTACGCTCCTCTCACGATATCCCGTTACGTGAACACTATAGCTACCTGCAGATTCGTCACTTTCTCCAGGGGCTTATAAAATCTCAACCGACCCCTTATATTTTGACCCCCTTTGAGAACTTCTGTAGAGCAAGACCCCAAACCTCAGGTTTAATATCACTGATCTATTCCTCTATTATTACCTCTAAAAAACCACCGACAGGACTCTGTCACCTTCAATGGGAAAGGGAACTAGGAAAACAGCTTGATCCGGAGGATTGGCAGGTCATGACTTTAGCAATATCCAAATGCTCAAAGAATGTCATCTTTTTAGAAAATGCCTATAAGATACTTTACAGGTGGTACTACACGCCTGCTAGACTGGCCCGGTTTATTCCAGCCTACTCTCCCTTGTGCTTCCGAGGGTGCTCCCAGGAGGGCACAATGTGGTGCACAAACATCTGGTGGACCTATCCGAGGGTACGCAGGTTATGGATTAGAGTTTACTCCCTCCTCCGAAGCATACTCCATGCTGACCTCAAAAAGGATCCGTTCGAGGCACTCCTCTGCAAACCAATTGCGGAGCTGCTTCGCCCGGAGCGCCAGCTGGCTCTGCATCTCTTTACTGCAACCAAACTAACGATAGCTAGGGCATGGAAGACACAGACACTAAGTTATGAGGCGGTTAAGAATCGCATGGATGACATAATGGTTAACGAAAAGCTGACCGCTGTCCTTTCGGACACTCATGATAAGTTCCTGAAGGTATGGGGGCCATGGGTCGAATATACTAAACCCACTAGATTTCCCTTCTCAAATAATCTCTGCCCCTAGCTCTTCTTTAACCTCCCTTTCAAAAATGTTTTCAGCCTCTGTTATATTCTTATTGTTTTGTTTTTCTCTGATTTACTAGCATACTTATTTTATTTATAAGATGCTAAACTTTTTGTTATGTTTATTCATGATGCATTATCTACACTGTTAAACTGTGAAATTGCTATGATTATCAATAAAACCTTTTGTAAAAGAAAGGGAGAGGTTCGGTTTTTGTAGTGTTAACCTTATAATCAGAGATGGCACCTATTATAGCTTGATTGTCTCTAGTGGGGGACATGATCAGGTTGAAGTTCCCTCCAACAATCATGAAGGGTTGGGAGCGATATTGAGGTGAGTCAAAAACCTTGTTGAGAAAGTCAACCTGTCCAGTGTTGGGAGCATATATATTGACTAGGGTGAAAGAAGAGGTCATATAGCCACACTCCAGGATAAGATGCCTCCCATGAGGGTCAGCGTGTACTTTTTGGACCCTGATGGGACAGGATTTTTAAATTAAATTTGCCACCCCAGCCTTGCCCATGGAGTCCGAGGCCAGGTAGGAGGTGGGGAAAAATTTGGAGGCAAACTTCAAACTACCTCCTGCCCAAAAGTGCTTCTCCTGGAGCATGACCACATCCGCTCCTGAGGATCTGAACTCCTTCAGAGTCATCTAGTGCTTCTGAATGGAGTCCAGACCCTTTACATTTTTTTGACATGATCTTCAACGCCATGGGGACAAAGCTTCAATAATGGCTAGCATTAGTGTAAAAACCCTAAGAAGAAACATAACATAGAAGGCATAAAAACGGTTAAGTGAATGATTATGAGCATAACAATAGGGATTAGCCCTTTAGTACCTGTAGAAGAACATATATACCTTTTGAGAAGGAAACCATAACAATGAAATTAAAACAAAAATTTGTGACCTCAACCTACAGAGCTGGCATATGAGCATGGACATATTGAAAAAAAATAAAAACAGAAATAAAAACGAAGACATCCAAAAAAAAAAGGAAAACCAAGATTTAGAAGCCTGAGACACATCTGCATCTCAGGAGGCCTTGCACAAAGGCAGAGGTCGGGTAGGGGCAGATGGGGGTCTCTAGCAAGGGGACTCAGGGGAGAGAGAGGGGACCGTCCACTCTCCTTGTGAACTCGGCAGAAGCAATAAGAGTCTGGCAAGAGGTAGCTCATCAAAAACAGTCATCAAAAAGCATCAAAACAGTAACATTAACTTTAACTTTAATACCCCACGGGGATGGGAAAGGAGTACCCCTAAAAAATATCAGGGTAACTCATACTACCTGAAGTCCAGCACACAGCACTGTGCTCCCTGTCATTTTGCCAGGGTGATGGGGGAGAGGCCACTAAAGATCTGCAGCTTAGCCCCTTGGTATGTGATCTGGGATTTGTTGCGTGTGGCCAAAGTCAGGGCCCCCTTGCTGTCAGTGAAACCTCACAATTACATCTCTGGGCCTAGCTCCAGCCGGAGGTTTTGGGCCCAGAGAATGATGAGCCCTGTCCAGGCACCAGTCCACATCCACCACTGAGGGGGCCAGGGTGTTAAAAAGCCCCAGGAGATAGGGGCGCAAGGTGAAATCTCCCATAATTTCAGGGATTCCATTGAAGCGGAGGTTCTGTCTTCTCTCCCTGTTCTCTAAGTCCTCCTGCTGTAGCTATAGCTGAGAGACTGAGTGTTTAAGGTTGGAGTTCTCATCTTCTATGGCTTGCACATAGTTCACCATTTCATCAAATTTATGCTCTGGGGCATCTGTGCGTTCCCCGATTTGGGTGATTTCCCCCCTCAGTTTTGCAGAGATCTTGCTCACCTCAGCTGACATGGATCGGGTGATTTTCTGAAGAAGAAGCTGCAGTTTGGCATCTAAGATGTCCGGGGTAAGGACTTCTGGAACAGGGGGGGTATGGGGCCCGAGTTCTGTGTCACGAGGGAAGGGGGGTTCCCAGCTCCCTCCGTCCCCAATAATGGATCCATCATAGCAAAGGGGCCAGCGGGGGAACTCAAGGCCAAGGATTGCGGCCTAGTAACATACCGATCCATGTTGGATCCCTGGCGCGGCCCAAACAGTGGATTGTAGCAGTGCCGCTGCTGGCCAACCTTTCCCATGGGGTGTCCGAGGAGAAGAGCGTTCAATCAGGGTTACCCCCGATGCTTCTGCTGTCTATCGTCACTGTACGGAGGTCTCGGAGAGCTGATGGAGCCCGGAGCTCACTCAGAGCACGTCCATCATGATCGAGAGCCGCGCATGCGCCCCTACTTTGTCATATTTTTGATGTTGCTTGTTTGGAGTTCGGATTCAGAAATATTTCATTATTTGATCCATTATACCACATATTATAAATAATGCATAATAAAGATAATAACTCACCATGTATTACCCTCTGGATTACCCTCTGGAGATATACTTTCAAATTCACTGTATGACCCATCCTTATGTTTGTATTTCAGCACTGCCTGATATCCTATATAAAATAAATTACATTCAGTACAGCTATTCACTATTTTAGTTTGCATTAGCTATTATGATAAAAAAAATGTAATCAAAGCAAACAACACACAAAATTAATCATCCTCTGCTATATTTTTTATTGTTGCGAGCCTCAATAGTTCTGTAATAACAAACTTATAGCCAACTTACTTGTTGGCTAGCTTTAAAGCAGGGGTCTCCAAACTTTCTAAACATAGGGCCAGTCCTCCAGTCCTCCAGGCTTTAGGGGGGCCAGCCTGTGGCCATCAAAGTGTCCCAGCATCAGTGGGAGCAGACAATCCCCTATCAGTGTCAGTGGGAGGATATGTGCCCCATAGCTGATGTCATTGGTAGGAATTGTGCTCCATCATTGGTGTCATTGGGAGGAAATACATCACATCATTGCTGTCATTTGTAGGAACTTAGAGGAACATTGGTGTTAACAAATAAAATAGTGCCCAAGAGCTACATAAAAGCAAGCAAAGGGCCGCATCTGGCCCCTAGGCCGCAGTTTGGAGACCACTGCTTTAAAAAGTGCTGGGGACCTTTTGTAATAACCATAATAATAACTTTTATCAATACTGCATCCTCTGACACAAACAATGGTCCTCATTTGAAAAGGGGGCTTAAATAATAATGTCTGTAAAGCCCAAATCCATTGGTCAGGCTCTTCCTCCCAGTGGAAACAGCTAATGTGTAGGTGCTGATATGACACAAAAGTGCAGCGTAAGGAGTAGGTTTTAATTGTTAAAGCGGAGTTCCACCAAAATTTCTGCAGCTGCTAACTTTTAAAATAGGGACACTTACCTCTCCAGGGCGCCCGCGATGTTGGCACCAAAGCCGATCTATCCCTCGGCTCTTGGGTGGAGGTGCCTCCATCTTCGATAAGGGAATCAGGAAGTGAAGCCTTGCGGCTTCACAGCCTGGTTCCATACTGCACATGCGCGACTCGCGCTGCGCGATCCCCCTGGTCCCTGCTGACTTCTGGGACCTCTGTGTCTCCCAGAAGACAGCATGGGGGATGGAGGAGGCGCCGGATATGGCGTAAATAGCCGCGGGTGGCTCGGGTATCTATGCCCGGAAGTAGGAGCAAAATACCTGTATTAGACAGGTATCTGCTCCCCCCCTGAAAGGTGCCAAATGTGCCACCAAAGGGGGGAGAAATCCGAAAAGCGGAAGTTCCATTTTTGGATGGAACTCCGATGTAAAAACAAATTGGCAACTCACAAGATGGTGGTGAATCACAGGCATTGGATAATGGCAAATGTCAGAATGTTTATTTTATTTCTTTTTATTTTATTTCACCACCCATGTATGTCTCTATATGATATATTGTGATTGCCCTTTTTTGTTCAACAGGCTGATTGTTTTTTCTTTCCATCCACTAGGTGGCAGTACTGGGCGCCTGTGGTCTCCGTGGTGCTGCCTGTGCACTGACACCCGGCGGGTGGGCTCCCCCTGCCGCCGCCAAGGACGGTAATGGTTCCCCCTTTCCGTCCTGGACCTGGCTGCGGCGGGTGGAGCGCTTACATGCCCTCGCCGTCGTCTCCATGACGACGGCGAGGCCTTCCCGCCGGTGGCACGCTGACACGTGACGCCATCGCGCCAGGCACTGGCACGGCTGCGCCGCGCGCCCTTGTGCCTGAGGTACGCCCCCTGAGGCGTGTCCCCACCCATCAGGCGTGATGACGCAGCGGTCGGGACTGCCTCTCGGCTTGCCCTTGATTGGCCACTCTTCATACACCCTCGATCTCACTGCTTCAGCTGACTTTCAACACAGCTCAGCTGATTTCCAACACAGTTGATCTAGGTTGAGTAGTCTTGTTTAGCAATCCACTTCCCTTTATATTGGTCACTCCCTTTGCTCACATCCGGATGTCTCATGCAAACACAGTGGCAGACACCGGATTGTCAGCAGCAGATGCCTTTGACTTATTATCTCCACTTGACAGACACTGCACTGTTAGCAGAAAATATCTTTGATTTACCATCTTAACTGAGGTAAGAACCGTGCCTTTTATAAAATTGACATCTTAATAGGGCCAGTCCCTACATACTTTTGGATCTTCTTAAATTTAAATTACATATCTTTTTTGGCCTCTCTTTATGTGCATATCCTTTCCCTAATGCCGACATTGTTCGCTATAGGGTGGATACAGGCGTCCCTTGTGAAGGTGCCCATGCGGCTCTGCGCATTATCGCTGGCGTTCCCTCTGTCACCTGTGGACCCTTACAACCAACACGTTGACACTTTCATCTGCTTTTTTTTTCTTTTCATGACATGAGTCTTATTATGTAAGTACTATAATGAACCTTTGTAATTTTAAGACGGCTATGCAATAGACCATTCATATGGTTCTTTTTTTTGCTCTGTTACTCATTGATGTCTATATTTATGTTTTAGAGACAAGAGATAATTGTTCTCTACCCATCTGTGTGTAAAATAACTCCCCTCAAGAAGGAATATACAAATGTGACTACGGTCTTCTCCGAAACATGTTGGGAAATATGGACTAGCCACCTACCCCCATCAGGCCTACCCCATACAGGTGGATGATTTGGGGTTGCTGGCACTGGGTGATATTATTTATATATGCTCCATATGTCTTTGATACTATTTTTTGTTCTGATATAAATTATTGACTGTATATGGTTGCCTTGTCTTTTTAGACAATTTTTTTCAACTTTTGCACATTTATAAAGTTGGCACTGCTGATGCCTTTTATGGTTATTACTCTCTCCACTCTCTTTCTGCCTTTAAAATCCAAAGGGGCGTCCCCCACATGCACTTTGTTGCAGATAAATTCTTTTAATATTATTTAGGATGACGGCAGATATATTGCACACCAACACGGTCTCTCTGAAATTTATCCTTTAATGTCAGTGTACCGGCTTCTCCAAGGCGCCCTGTGGTCGCTGTGGACTCGAGTACAGACTGTGCAAGTTGATAGAACCAGGAAGCGGCCAAACGCCGCCGTAACCAGCTTGAACCGCACACTTGTATCTGGCCGGAAATTACATCATAGAGAGAGCGTCCTGGACGTGTAGATGACAGATAGGTAATGCATTTCGAAGCGAACGCTTCTTCTTCAGACCTCCGATGTGTAGGTGCTGGACTAGGGTGTGTAAGGTATTGATATGTCTGGATCTATCACAGAACTGAATCTTCTTTCACCAGGGCCAATGTGCAGTGAATATACTGTGCAGATTGACTTTGTTCTGGTCTTGGGCTGCTACTTCTCTGATGGTTTCACACAGAACAATGGGTGGCAAAACACTGGGGTGGGTGTTGGGAAGCAACCAGTACAAACATTCATGAAACAAAAATGTCAAATCAAAGTGTTTATTGAACAAAGGTATCAAATGAAGCCAATGTGTTTAGAGGGAAATGTCTCCCCCTTCCTCAGTGCTGAAACCGTGGGTAAGAATGGACTCAAGCTTAGAGGATTTATGCATGACCTTGATCCAAACTGTCAAACCTGGAAATGTTGCAGACCCCAATGAACACTTTGATTCAACCTTTTTGTGTCATTCATTAATACCCACCCAGAAGTTTTGCCAGTTTAAACAGGAATATCTTTATTCAACTAACAGTTGTGGGTAACAAAGTTTTTATATTCAACTTTTATATGGAGACATATTGGGGTTGATTTACTAAAGGCAAATAGACTGTGCAGTTGCCCCAGAGCTTAGTAAATGAGCAGAAGCTCTCTTGACTTCCATCATCCAATCATATGCAAGCAAAAATTAATTTTTTTTCATTTTCCTTGCATTTGATTGGGTATTCTTTGCAAAGTGAAGCTTTACCTCATTTACTAAGCTCTGGAGCAACTGCCCTCTCAGAGTGCAACTGCACTTTGCAAAGTGCATAGCCTATTTGTCTATAGTAAATAACCCCCATTCTCTCAAGCCTAGCTTATACAGGACTAGACTACCCACATGGAAACCTGGGCGGGTGCCTAGGCCCTGGTGGGTGTCTGAGGGCCCACCTACATGGAACATCCAGCTGATATTGTGCTGCCTCCAGCAGTTCTATGATCTATGCATTTACATCTATGATTAATTCCCATGTCTTTTCACTTTGTTAACCACTTGAGCCCAAGGCCAATTCTGACATATCTCTCCTACATGTAAAAATCTGTATTTTTTTTGTTTTGTTTTTGAGCCCCAGGCCAATTCTGACATATCTCTGCTACATGTAAAAATCTGTATTTTTTTTTGAGCCCCAGGCCAATTCTGACATATCTATCCTACATGTAAAAATCTGTATTTTTTTTTTGCTATAAAATTACTTAGAGCCCCCAACATTATATATATTTTTAAGCAGAGGACCTAAAGAATAAAATGGTGGGAGTTGCAATTTTATATTTCACGTGGTATTTGTGCAGTGTTTTTTGGGAAAAAATACACTTTAATGAATTTCATTGCACACAAACACAATAGAATACCCATTTTTTTGGGTAAAATGATGATGTTACACTGAGTAAATAGATATCAAACATGTCATGCCTGTAAATGGTGCATGCCCGTGAACGGCAACAAACTACAGTATATTCAATAGGCGACACTTTAAAAATCAGTATAGTCTACCACTTTAGATTTACACAGCAGGTCTGGTGCTAGAATTATTGCTCTCACTATGACAATCGCGGTGATAACTCACGTGTGGTGCGAGCACTGTTTATATATGCGTGAGTGACTGACGCATGTGTTCGCCTTGACACGTGAGCATGGAGGCGCTTTTAAAAATGTTTTTGTTATTGTCTTATTTATTTTAATTTTTTTTTTTTTTTATTCTTATACTGTATCTTTACATTTTTTTAATCACTTTTATTGTTATCACAAGGGATAAAAAACCATGCCTTGTGATAGCATGGGCCTTGACAGGTCCCCTTTATAGAAAGATCTGGGGTCTATGAGACCCCAGATCTCTTCTCTGACCTCCAAAGCAGCCTATAAGAGTGAGACCGGTTTGATCTGTTGCTACACAAGCCGGGCAATGGCTTGTAAACAAAGGAACCATAACCTGAAGTGACAAAATCCTTATTGCTTCCGGTTTCTGAGGTCACACAGTGGGAATAACAAAATAAGTTCCCCTCACTGTGTTCAATCTCCCCGATTGCTTGGGAGAGCCCAGCAAAGGCTGAGATGGGAGGGGGGTCAAGGGATTAAAAAAATAATATCTTGGTCATCACTACAGCTGCGGCGCTGACTGTGATATCATACTTCTATTCCAGCAACTTACCGCTACGTCGTTGGTCATCAAGTGGTTAACTATTGATTAGTATGCTGCCTCCCTGTGATCACTGTCTTAACTCATTTTATGTGTGACCTCCGCTGCTCTCGTTCCTGCAAGACATTTCCAATATTTTCTTCCTTTGACCTTCAACTATTGCAAATAGCAACAACTACTGCATCATATTGCTTGCCACAACCTCTCTGTATGCAATAAAGATATTCATGGGGGCCAAGTGTTTGGTAAGTTCAGCTATCTGATAAAGATTGTCTGTGGCATAATCAGACAAGTCAATGAGATGTCTCAGGAAGGGATAAGTCACCAAACTATTACAGTTGGAGTCAGAATAGATATTACTTTGTCATGAGATGAGTTGGCAGGTAGTGGACTGTCAGAGCTAAAAAAGACTCTTCAATAACATTGTCTGGCAGTGAGCCCTCTGTTTTTGATAAGAACTGGCTGCTTATTTTTGACTGCGCCTGTGCCAGCAAGGCATACGTTCTGTAAGACAATAAGGAAGAAGAATGGCCTATTATTGGGTTTTTATCAGTGACCCTACACTAAGTGGGTCATATGGGGGCACACTGAAGTCAGGACAGACCCTGTCAAATATAGGTAAAAAGCAGAGACAACCGACGAAATATGAACTAGAAGACTAGATATACCGCGCTGTCAGGTCAGAAAAATATAAAACGGCCAGCACAACAGTGTAAAAAAGAGACAATCAAAAAAGTGTAAAATGTGCAGCGCTAAAGAATAATATCAATGATATAAAGGTAATCAAAATATCAAACATGTGAAATGTGATCTAATAACAAAAATGATGAAGTGAGAGATAAACCTGATTAAAAAGTAAAAAAAAAAAAAAAAAAAAAAAAGATATATATTGACAAATACTCAAAAAATAGTGTCCATTTGTGATAATGGAGGACCACAGAGGGTCATGGTAAGTCCCAAGAATATGTGATTCAATCCAAATGTGTGACAGTCACTGTAATCTTAAATAAATATCAAAGTGAGTGATGAGTGACATGAAGAATGCACCACCAGAAATACCAGTCTCTTACCGGAAAGATTGGACTTGTGCAAGCGTGCACCTGACAAGCCAATCGAGCCTATAGGGGTAACCAAGAGTCACCTAATCCTTGCATGTGCTGCAACCTCTGGGTGGGCATTCCAAATGATGGATTCAGCAGGATAGATGTAAACTCAATCCAGAAATCATTTGGAATGCCCACCCGGAGGTTGCAGCACATGCAAGGCACAGAGACAAGGCAAAGAATAACAGAGCAGGAAGGTGAAGATGAAATTGTTGAGGTGTTGCTGAACAAAATCAGTGGTACTCTAACAAAAATGTACACCCCTAAAACATATAAGTATGACATTGTCCACTAAGTTCTGCACTTACACATGTGCATGTGATTCTCCTAAAGCTCTATTCCAGCAAAATCCCCCTCACTATCTGTTCTTATTCTGTATGTATGAACGCTACACAGCACCACTTCTCTTGTTCTGTATGCTGGGTGTAATTCTCAGTATCTGTACTTATTTTTAATGTATGGACTCTGCACGGTATCCCGTCTCTTGTTCTGTATGCTGGGTGTAATTCTCAGTATCAGTTCCTATTCTCTATGCATGAAAATGTTTATTTTTAAAAACAAACAGAATACATAGTAACAAACTAAGAAAAAAAACACACATAAAAATAACACCAATGCAACAATTACCTACATATCAACAATTACCTACATATTCTCCAGTTACAAAAATAAAAATAAAAAGATAAAGTTATAAATAGAAATGTCATGGTATAATTAAATTCCATTCCATAATTTTTTGCACTATTGCATAATTACTGCAATAATTCCTAATCTCCAAACTCCTTATCCAGACATAGAAACAGGCAGGCAATAGAAAGAAACCATCAAGTACATGTGTATACAAGAGGGTAATTGGGCAACCAGTCTTAATATAAGAATTACAAGCAACAGACAAAGAGGGGTGCTGGTAAGTAAAGTCAGCTGGCTAGTACTGTAAAGTTGGTACCTCAAACATACACTGGAGAAGCTGACATAGGTGATTGCACCCAAACATAGTAAAATTCTGTGTAGATGATCGCACCTAATTTCATTATAGTGAGTGATGAAGCCACCTGTTCAGTTTTTGCACAGCCAAAAGTCAGCAAACCTTCAAAGCAAGCCTTCAAACCTTCAAAGTGAGCCCCAGTGTGCTGCCAGCAAGTTCGGCAAGTTCAGCATGGAGAATGGAAGATTGCAGCTCTCCTATGACCTCACTTTACACTGAACCTCAGTCCAAGCTTTCATACTCTTGGCTTGGTTGACTGGCAAGTTACAGTTTGGGGTTCTATGTCAGTCCTTTAAAGTGGTTGTAAACCCTTACAATCCACTTTTGACAACAGGTATGCAAAGCAGGAAAAAATATTATATAAAGCAGCCAGCACAATTTGTTGATCAGCAAATAAAGTATATAAAAGTCCACATGCTTAAGTATGAAATAAATCTAAGGAGGGAGAGTCGATACACCCGTCACCAACTTCAATGTGTATATGACAGCACCCGGCAACACGTGGAGATCCCATCTGCTTACCAGACAGCTGAAGAGAGTAGACATGTAATAGAAACCCAAGGTCACATCTCCAATATTCAGCGTTAAATGAAATCCAAACCTGGATTGTGGCTAGTCATCAGATTTTTTTCACACAGTATAAACTTTACTCATTCTCATACAGGATGTGTAACCAAGTCAGCCAGCGATACCCAGTAAAAAGATAATGCAGCCAATAGTGAAACCTGTTAATTTGTTTAAAAGAAGTTTATTCGTAGTAACTTACAGTTATAGTACAGGTGTAAGTGCATCAGAATATTCGAATGGCCATGGCTCTCAGCGTGCTAGTGTCAGCCTGCCTGACATGTTTCATCCAACAGGATATCGTCAGTGCCTACAATACGGCTTACCTGTAGCTACCCCGGGCATTCCCTAAACCTGCTTGGTTTAGGAGATATTCCCTGTATCTGCCTGTTACCGGCGGCTCCCGCGCACATTAGCGACATCATTGCAGCTCCGGCCAATCACAGGTACTCGGAGGTAACTCCAGGAGCGATGTCGCCGACCGCAGCGGTGTACGGGGACCGCTGCGGGGGCTTCAATCTAAGGTGAGTATTTCATAATGAGCTAGTATGCTATGCATACTAGCTCATTATGCCTTTGTCTTGCAGGTTTTTGTTTTTTTTCTAGTGTTTTTTTTTTTTTTTTTTTAGTGGGTTTACAACCACTTTAGGTGTAAAAGAGGATACAGAAAGTGAAAGAGTTTATAATCTATTTGGGTATATAAGGGAGGATACTGGAGGCATAACTTACAGTTCATCAGTAGTAATATTGAAGATGATCTGTGTATATGCCACCACTCCACGACACCCCATAAAAAGCTCCTGAAGCATGTATGTCCATTAAAGAGGCATATATGCCTATGCAGAGATGTAGAGATCTAAATACCACATATTACTACTAATGAAGCATGTATTCCTCATTAAATGTGTTTATGGTTTTAAGGGTTAAAAAAAGATTAATTGATTTGGCCAGTCAGATGTAATAAGTATATTTTAACAGCTCCCCCTCTGATTGCCTCAATCTCTATGATCGAGCCCAGGATTGAAACACACTAGAGACAAGGTCTCAGGTGAGAGTTTTTGATTTAAGCGTTGTGTGTCCTTTCCGCATGCTCATTAAACTGACCTTTTAAATGTCTTTATTGTGAGATCTGATTCTTTCAGTAATATTTGAAGTGGTTGTAAAAGGCTCAAAGTTTTTTATCTTCATGAATTCCATACATGAAGGTAAAAAACCTTCTCTGTGCAGCAGCCCCCCTAATACTTACCTGAGCCCCATCGCAATGCAGGGATGTGCACGAGAGCCTCGACTCTCCAGGGACTTTCCCACCTCATTGGCTGAGACAGCAGCGGGAGCCATATGAATCATAGCCAGTGAACCAATGAGGAGAGAGGGGGAGATGGACATGCAGAGCAGCGGCTGCCTGCTCTGGGGCACTCGGCAAGAGGAAGGGGCCAGGAGCACCAGCAGGGGATCTGAGAAGATGAGGATCAGGGCTGCTCTGTGCAAAACCACCACACAGAGCAAATGAGTGTTTTTTTTTTGTTTTTTTAAATGCCTTTATTATCACTTGAGGTGAAAAGATTTGATATATTTTTCTTATATTGTATTATGTGAACAAGGTAAATATATGGAGGGGCCTATTACTGGGACCCTGTTTGGTCTTAATCCAGTACAGAGTTTATACATTAAAGGTATCAGGTGTATTCTAATTAATCAGGACAAGCAGGCGTCAGTAGATATTCTAAATATTTTTGTTAATCTCAATGCAAAGGTTAAAATAACAATTTTGGATAGATATTTTATCATTTGTAATGAGTAGCTCACCACTTTTGAGAAATTTGATAGCTTTGCTTTTGATCTGATCGGTCAGCTGATGAGTCTTCTCCAGATACCGCAGAATGAAGACGTTGGGGGCAAAGCGGATCATATTCTGCTCTGCACCCCCATATGGCATGGCCAGGAGCCGGTCCAGGTTTTCCAGGGCTGTGCCCATCAGATCTCCTATTAAAGAGACAAATCATAGAAACACAGAAAAGCGACGGCAGAAAAAGACAGTAGTCCATTAAGTCTGTTCATTATTTTTGTTTGTTTGTTTTATTTATTTATTTTCATTTGTTTTTTCGTTAACTTTTTCTAAGCTTATTCCAAGCATCAACTACCCTTTCCTTAAAATAATACTTTCTAAAAGATTAGTTTTGAACTTTCCCCCAGTTAGTTTGAGGTCATGTCCCCGTGTTCTGTTTTGGTTTCATATTGAAAAAACTGGCCTTCTGAACCTTATTCCCCACCTCAATGTATTTAAAGGTTTGAATCGTGTCTCCCCTTTCCCTTCTTTCCTCCAGACTGTACAGTTCCTGAGGTCGCTTTCCCAAACCTTTCACCATTTTTGTTAACCATCTATGGACTCGTTCTATTTTATCAGTCAAGGAGAATCTTTCAAATATTAAGAAATGTCAGCGTCTTCTTGTGTATTTAATGGCTTCCAGGAAGCATATTATTATTGCTTTACACATAGCAGTACCCAGAGAGGATGAGTTAAGCTGCCTAAGTTACCATCAAATAAATTCCATATTTACTGTTCTAGGAGATTATGGAGATAATCCTCTTCCAAGCAGTCTGGATGTGACTGCTTACTTTGTTGAAAAGCTGCAATACAATCTACTGAACCGTTTTATGTGGGCTAATGATAGTATCTAAAATGTTATATATGGAATACTGGTGTGCAAAGTACAAGAAGAACTAAGGGACTTATTTTCAGCAATGTCTAAGTATAGGAAGACCTAAAAGCCTCACCACTGTTGACAACATCACTAGTGTACCATCGATGTATAAAAAGATCTAAAGGCCACAACGTATTACTAGTGTACTATCTATTATTAGGATGAACTAAAGGCAACATCCTAATGTTAGTGTAGTATCTATGTATAGAAAGATCTGATGGCCACTTCCAATTATCAATGAATAGAAAGATTTGAAGCCCACATCTTATTACTATGGAAAAATACCAAAGTCTTCTTTTGTATTTAGTGGTGGAAGAACTATGTATCTATGAATAGGAAAAATGAAAAGTCACATCCTAACAGTGGCGGCTCAAGCATTGTGGGCGCACAGGCATCACCCCCCCCCAACACTGCTGCCGCCCTCCCTATCCTATGGCAGTGTTTTCTGAAGCACATGATTAGAGCCAGAGGCTCTAATAGGCTTCAATAAAAGGGTAGGCTTGGGGTGCAGAGCACTGCGTCCCAATCCCACCCAGTTGCGTGACGATAGCGAATACATTTTCGCTATTTTCACACTAAATCTTCTTCCCGCCAATCAGGTAGCAGGTATGAGACCTGCTTCCCGATTGGCCAAAACGTCAGGGGATCCTATTGGATGCCTGACATGGAGCCAGGGAGGAAGCCGCTGGAGCCAGAGAGGAAGCCCACCACCCTGGAGCCGCTGCCCAGACCCCGCACCCGCCAGCCTGGAGAGTCTGCCTGGACCCCGCACCCGCTAGCCTGGAACCGCTGCCAGCACCCCTCCATGCTGGAAGACACCCACCATCTATCTGGATCTATCTATCCAGGTAAGTGCCAGACCAACTGGAAGACGTGCGCTTGGGAGGGGGTTGTTAGTGCCGCACCACCGGGGGGGTGGTTGTCTGCCTCCCCGAACAAAAAACCCACCAGCCGCCACTGCATCCTAATACTAGTGCTAACATAGGTTTAGGGTTTACATTCACTTTAAGTGATTACATATAACTTACCCCGAACGGTTATATCAGCTCTTTTAGAATCTTTTAGAGTATTCTCTGGAATTCGCAGAAAGACGTTCTCTGTCTTTGAGTCTCCTGATGTAAACACACTGGTGTTAGATTCACATAAAGGCAAAACAAGCAAAATACAACAATGATATAGATCAGTGGTTCTCAACCTTATTATTAATATTTTTTATAACCTTTCATGCTCCAACAGTAAAAAAAAAAAGTTTATTCTCACACAATAAAAGTATGGAAATGCCAACTATTTATTAATATGCCAAGGGGGTTTTAATGGGGTTGGGTGTCAGTGTAGGGATGAGGGTTCTGGGGGGGATTAAGGTACTCTGCATCAGACTTTATAGCCTTGTAGAGGATGAGGTTCTGGAGGGGGCTGACGTCTCTCAAGGAAGCTGGGGCATTTTCAGGACACTGTGGAAGGTTAGGAGGCACTGTAGGATGCTAAGGGCTTTCTGAGGGCTGAGAGCTCTCAGGGGGCCAATGGCACCGTGGGGAGGTTTAGGGACACTACTGGCAAATATGGGAGTTTGGGAGCTATATGGGAACTGGGAGGTATTGTGGAAGGTTAGGCGATCTGCAGATGGCTGAAAGTCCTGGAGGAGGAAGGCTGTGGCCTGGAAGCTGGCCATTGTCCGCTGGTTGAGAACCACTGAAATAGACCGTATATGTTTATTCATGCTTTGAATAAAACTCAATTTGAATGTGTGTGTGTATGTGCATATACCATAACACATGTAATATACATCAAAGTTTACAAATCCAGACTTTGATTAATTTAAGTAGTAAACGTTCCCATAGCCAATAGATCCCAATGTCACTTTAAATAACCCAGTTATGTGCAGGGGAGTTTGCAGAAATAGGAGTTACCCTAGTGTATGATTAGATGTTAGACATGCACACAGCTTCATCAATGCAAATTATATCTGTAGGCAAAACCTTTTTTTACTTTTGGGTAGAAGATAGGTGAGACAGGATTTTATTGCTGTCTGTGTCCCCACTGGGAAGATTCACACTCTCTATTTGTAGTGGTGACCACTGTCACCTAGAAAGAAAGTGAGGGAAAATCCAAAGTTGTCCCCAGAAAAAGAGGTAAGGGTAAATGGGGACACCTTTTCCAACCGTTCAATTCTCCATGCACATGGCTGTACAGCATGTAGAGCCCGCATAATGACGTTCCTAGGACCCTTGGCCTGCCATTTTTGTGGGTGGGGGTATTTCAGGTAGTTTAGTTAATTTATTTCAGAATTCTGTATTTTTTTAAATGTATTGTATTTGTGTACTGTCACTTTAACTTTTTAATTTTACTTCTTTCCATCATTTTAAATTTTTTTTATCTCGTACTGTGAAAATATTAAGGCCGTGGAGGAGCCATTTCTGACAGTCTATGGTATTTGAAATTAGCTTTTTTAACCCGAAGAGCCTTTTAAAGCCTATTACCCTGAAAAAGCCACCAAGAGCCTTTGTAATTTCCTATTCTCCTACACACTTTGCCAAAATGGTGAGATTTCACTGAAATTTCACTTTTTTTCAGGGAAATCAAAATGCTTAATTTTCTGTATCCATTGAGAGGAAATACCATACAAGTTTAAAATGATGCTTTCAATAGGTCTAAGTTATGCATCTGTCTATCACCCTCCATTTTATGTCCCATTGCATGTTGTGGCTTATTGTGGCAGCCAGAGATCTGTGTGATCGAAGGGTAGCCAGTTAGATGACTTTGATGGGTCACATGACTGGGCTGTTCTTTTATTTTTTTTCTTATAGGATTATCACTTATTCTTATTGAGCTTCCTGAAGTTGGCAAAGCACATTTGTTAAATGTATCACTGTATTTATATGAAGGAATGTCACAGATGTGATTTTGAGAAATATGGAATCAGAGATTACAACGTCAAGCAAAATATTGCAATTCCTCTTTACAGCTTAAAGTTTTGGATAGAGTGGAAATGGGTTGGACCAACTAAGATTTTTGATGTCCTCTGTTTTTCAGTTCAAGAGATTTACTCTTTTTTTATTAGTCCTGTGACCATGATAACCAAAGGGGAAAGAAAAGCCCAATATATGAGCATTCCTCAGAACAGGAATAGAGGTATCTTCCAGTAGGTTTGGTGACTACCAGGATTTGCCTCACTTTGTAGGGATTTCCTCTCACTTTCTGATGTGGATTTGGCACAGGGCTAAAGGGAAATCTTCCCAATGGGATGGCAAACAAAACAACCTTACAGGGGTTATAATTCGCCTTTACCTTATCCAAAATGAAAAAGAAAAAAATATTTTGTCTTCTCTAGTTTTATTGCTGGTCTATCCTTTTGAAAATACGTTTTTGGTTTTCTGGCACCTGGCCTTTATTTAGCTTTCTAGATTTCAGTACATGTTCTGGGCACTTGTAGGCAGGAGTATTTTGTCCTCCCTGCATAGGTGGTGCTGCTCCGCAGTCACCATGCATAGAGAGTGGAGGGTAGAATGAACCTATGAGGCCTCCATAGGTGTCATCAGGAGAACGGCTGTCCAATTGGGTACTGCTACCCCAGGTGACCTCTGCAGTCACCTTTGATGGTGCAATGCTTATAAAAAGTACTGCCTCACTGCAGTTGGCACCCATTTTGCACGTGGTTATGTTAGGGACAGGAACCCACTGGCTAGGGAGAGTGTACATATCGTAGGGAGAGGTTTCAGTGGAGGAGGGACAGAGTAGGGACTGTCCGCCTATTCTACAGATAGGATCCTTCCCTCTTCAGTTACACGCCCGCCTTCCAGCTGCCCCCTCTGCCAGGTGTTTTCAGCATTAGTGTATAGCTCCAGGCTACTGTTACACAGTTTTCTGTAGATGTTGCTGACCAGACTGTTGCCATCACATAGGCTTTGTTACTGTTTTGTTGTGACTTCCACCTTAATACCATTCCTTGAAAATTAGGGTCTCTGTGTGTGTCTTTTCTCCCCTCTGAGTATCCAGCGCTTGGGCCCTGCTTACACATTTGTAGTCGGTTTACCTAAATTTGCACTGGAAAGTCACTTACATGGGAAATTTTCTATGGTGGGCTATGGTTATTGGGTCCAGAAACAGACAAACACATTACATATTTGTTTTTCTATATCCCCCAGTTAAAGAATTCACAGTAATTCCTTACCTTCTTGGTTACAAAACAGTGAACTGTAAGACTTTTCTTGTAGGACTCCTCCAGGCTGCAAGTACAAATAAACAACGTTTAGCTAAAAGAAAAAAGGGGACCAAGAGCAAAGATGAGATTGATGATTGGGGTTGATTTACTAAAGGCAAATAGGCTGTGCACTTTGCAAAATGCAATTGCACTCTGCAAGAGCAGTTGCTCCAGAGCTTAGTAAATGAGATAAAGGTTCACTTGGCAAAGAATACCCAATCACATTCTAGGAAAATAAATAAAACAGCATTTTTGCTCGCACATGATTGGATGATGGAAGTCAGCAAGGCTTCTGTTCATGCACTATGGTCTGGAGCAACTGCTTTTGCAGAGTGCAACTGTACTTTCCAACGTGTACAGTCTATGTGCCTTTAGTAAATCAACCCCATTATGTGCAATGACCCACACGGGTTGATTTACTAAAGGCAAATCCACTGTGCATTGCAAGTGCACTTGGAAGTGCAGTTGCTGTAGATCTGAGGGGAAGATCTGAAATGAGGGGAACTCTGCTGATTTCTATCATCCAATCACGTGCAAGAAAAAAATGTTGTTTTTTATTTTCCTTTCATGTCCCCTTGCAGTGCACTTGTAGTGCACAGTGGATTTGCCTTTAGTAAATAAACCACACAGTAGTCATTCAAAGTTATTTTTTTTTTTAGGAAAATCCTTGAAAGGTTAAATCTAATTGGTTACTGTGGTCTACAGCAGTAGTCACCAACCTTTTCGGACCTCCTGGACCACTAAATTCACAATTTTAAATCCTGTGGACCAGTAACATGAATTTTACATACCTTATATACACACTGCTCCAGCTTTCTGCCCCCTCCCCTGGATCACATTGCTGCCTTATACACACAATGCACATCTCTCTGCCCCCCTCCGCACTCTGCATCACACTGCTACCTTTCCCAGACTCATCATTGGATCTCACCTCCTTATCCAGCCATGTGCCTGAGCTCGGTGCTCCCTCCCAGTCTGTGATCATTGCTGCCATTGGAAGTCCCCTCCTTTACCACTAGCTCTCTGCACTACTCTCGGCGCCTCCCACCAAGTTCACAGGAGCCAGAACTACAGAGGAGGTATCGGCTATCAATGCGCGCTAACAGTATTAACTGTCAGAGCACGTGTTGTGAACACTGGAAACAACATTGGGAGGTATACGTCCAGCACAATGTTGATTTGTGACAGAACCCCTGGGGACCACCAAAATTTTCTCAAGGACCATCAGTGGTCCACAGTGGTCGCTGGTCTACAGCATTTTGCACAACTGCATTTCACTATAGGACTGCTAGAGTGACTTCCTAATCCTGTATAAGCAAATAATATACCATACTGGTGACCCCACAATAGGGATAAAACTTTTTCGCGGAAGGGAGTTTAACAAGACACGTGGCCGCTCATTAAAATTAGAAGAAAAGAGGTTTAACCTAAAACTATTAGTTGGTCAAATGTTGGAAGTGAAAAGAATGGACTTTTTAGGCACCAATTATATGAAAATAAACATTACTTTTATTAGCAAAATAATACATAGTATCACTAAAAAACAAAAGAAAGAAAACAATATGCTAAAAACTGCAGGGTGTCTACAGTGGCAACTAAAAGCTCTCCAATAGTGGTCAGAGGGTGTCAACACACGTCACAAAGAGCGTGTATGACCATACTAGATTGGAGCAAAATTGTTTAGCTCTACATGTTTCGCGAAGATCGCTTCTTCAGGAGCTAGTACGATTTCTAAAAAGAAACAGACCGTTACTGAATTTTAGTGAAATGCAAACAAACAATATATTACATACATTACAGTACATCTAAGAATCAGCTTATCAAGATATGTGAGTGACACCAAAGACCACCTAAGCATGCAGGCCGAACAAACACCCAAACACACAATGTGCACAGCAGGTCGGATGTGGGGGCGCACCAGATAGTTTAAAGTAGAGATAAGATATCCCATAAAGAGCGTGTGGGTGTTAGTTTACTGAAAGTAAAAACCCACAAAAAGAGGGGTATATGTTATACCCACACCATATAACCCAATAAGGGAGGGAGGAAAAAAGGATAAACTGAGTGTGTATACAAGGCAAGCAAGAACAAATCCATCCGCTTCACATGCAAAGTGGTATGGAAGTAAACATTAAGATAAATTAAGAGATTAAGAGAAATAAACGTGATGCGGAAGTCCCTGCCGCACACCTGATTGGGACGCACATAAAAGGCACTGTGTGTTAGCCCCACTCTATGGCAACATCTCCATCCATGAACCTCCTTACCCGGACGATCCCTATCTTACCTTGATTGTGGTACGTACCTCTGTGTGCTTATCTACTGTAGCGCTATTTGCTGATTGAACTGGATGTTTTGACTGACTTGCCTGGGACATTCCTGTTTTCACAGGCGGTCTACTATGTACCCCCTTCTTTGATACCTGCTATGCTCTAGATCCCAGGTTAGTTTACAAATAGGCCTGGCATATTCAGCCCTTTCCACATGGATAACTATTATACGGTCTTACCAATGCCGTTACCCTTACCATCTTGGGCCATTCTCTAGGTGAGAGCTTATATGTATATAGCTACCACTATTTATCAGGCCCCACCCTCTATACAATTCAACTTGTATTATTTCCTAGATGACAAAATACCATCACCAAAGCACAGTATAAGGCCACACTTGAAGGCTATAGCCACCTACTATAAACTATTTCCAACTTCCAAATACGCTACGTATTTAGACACGGAAGGTATTCGTGCCTTCCATACCACTTTGCATGTGAAGCGGATGGATTTGTTCTTGCTTGCCTTGTATACACACTCAGTTTATCCTTTTCCCTCCCCTCCCTTATTGGGTTATATGGTGTGGGTATAACATATACCCCTCTTTCTGTGGGTTTTTACTTTCAGTAAACTAACACCCACACGCTCTTTATGGGATATCTTATCTCTACTTTAAACTATCTGGTGCGCCCCCACATCTGACCTGCTGTGCACATTGCATGGGGTGTTTGTTCGGCCTGCATGCTTAGGTGGTCTTTGGTGTCACTCACATATCTTGACAAGCTGATTCTTAGATGTACTGTAATGTATGTAATATATTGTTTGTTTGCTTCTCACTAAAATTCAATAACGGTCTGTTTCTTTATAGAAATCATACTATCTTCTGAAGAAGCGATCTTCGCGAAACATGAAGAGCTAAACAATTTTGCTCCAATCTAGTATGGTCATACACGCTCTTTGTGAAGTGTGTTGACACCCTCTGACCACTATTGGAGAGCTTTTAGTTGCCACTGTAGTCACACTGCAGTTTTTAGCATATTGTTTTCTTTCTTTTGTTTTTTAATGATGGGCGTGGCTACGCAGTGTATGCCAGTACGCCATAGAGCCCCATGTAACTGTGCACGGGCGTTCTGCTTTTTAAATTTTGCCGGCTTTTTATTACTTTTTTGTTTTCTTTTGTTAACTGTGCAATATGATGCCTGGTGGATCGAGGCAATAAAACTTTTAAACCTACTACACTATTGGAGTTTTTTTCTCCCCTCTCCCTCCCCTTCCATCTATGGTTCCTGTGACGAGGGAGTGTTTGTCTTAACGCGGAAGTGCCGGAATCATCTCCTGCTCTGTGCTGGCTGAGCTGTCATCTCCCGTCCCTGCAGAGGGCCATATCTGCATGCTTCTATGACCTTGCTATAAAGGAGGTCCAACGTGTCTGGTAAGGGTACATCTGTTATTACCCCTTGGACCCACTGGTGGCTGGAAGTCCCTTCACGTCCCTCTATCTCCTCCTACATTCATATGGGATGCAATTTATGAACTGTGGACATGTGTTTTTGCATTTTATACAATTTCATATCTTCAATTTTGCACTTGGGTGGACTGAATTTAAACACTATTCTTTGCACTTTATTTATCGTTATGTATTGAATGATTTATATAATCAATATATGAACTTAATAATATATATATTTTTTACAATATATGAATTCAGTATCAAATTTTCACATTGTAATTTGCTGTGAAGTATAGCGATAGCTTTCACCTGGAGTCATTTTCCTTTTTAATTTCCTTTTTTTCCTTTTTTTCTTTTTTGATTTTGTGTATGAGTATTGAGATAATGACATACATTACCTAATGCAAGCACACATTTTCTTTCTTATTACTTATTGTTTTTTAACGATACTATGTATTAATTTGCTAATAAAATTATTGTTTATTTTCATATAATTTGTACCTAAAAAGTCCATTCTTTTCACTTCCAACATTTGACCAACTAAACGTTCAGGACGCGGCACTGTGCTACTACAAGCACCCACAGTACATCCTGTGCTGGCACTTTTTGATAACTCTTATGCCCCGTACACACGGTCGGACATTGATCGGACATCCTGACCATAAAGTCCATGGATTTTTTCCGACGGATGTTGGCTCAAACTTGTTTTGCATACACACAACGTTATCGGAAAATCCGATCGTTCTGAACGCGGTGACGTAAAACACGTACGTCGGGACTATAAACGGGGCAGTGGCCAAAAGCTTTCATCTCTTAATTTATTCTGAGCATGCGTGGCACTTTGTCCGTCGGATTTGTGTACACACTATCGGAATTTCCGACAACAGATTTTGTTGTCGGGAAAATTTTATAGCAAGCTCTCAAACTTTGTGTGTCGGAAATTCCGATGGAAAATGTGTGATGGAGCCTACACACGGTCGGAATTTCCGACAACAAGGTCCTATCACACATTTTCCGTCGGAAAATCTGACCGTGTGTACGGGGCATTAGATTTAACCTTAAACTATCTAGAGGGTTCTTTACTGTAAGAGCGGCAAGGATGTGGAATTCCCTTTCACAGGTGGTGGTCTCAGTGGGGAGCATTGATAGTTTCAAGAAACTATTAGAAAAGCACCTGAATGACCGCAACATACAGGGATATACAATGTAATGCTGACATATAATCACACACATAGGTTGGACTTGATGGAGCTGTGTCTTTTTTCAACCTCACATACTATGTAACTATGTAATATGGAATCAAGGGTCTTGTTTTTAGCCAGTTTCTTGTATATTTATTAAGTCTGATAAGGTTCTCCAGATTTCGCTGCAACCAATAATGTGTGTACATAGCTTAGGGTAACAATTGTAAAACCAGAATTATGTATTTTACCCTGAATAAAACTAAAAGAACGATGAGAATGAATTATCATGATACCAACCTGTACAAGAAGTGGCTTAATAATTGTATTAGAGCTGCCTTGTGTGGGGACAATAGGTATTTCATTCTGACACAGTTCTGATGAGTTAACAGCTTCTGTCCTCACTGTGATATTTACTTCTTCTGGAAAGAAAGAAACATGCTAAAGTAATGAAATGGTAGCTATTAAGATCGCCTAGCTAGGTGTACCAAAATCCTAAGTTTAGGGCAAATAAAAAAAAAAAATAGCACAAGGAATGGTAATCGGTGAGTTATAGGAAAAGTTGATCGGGGGATCAGGAAGGATTTTTTTCCCCTGCTGTAGAAAATTGGATCATACTTTGCTGGGGTTTTCCACCTTCCTCTGGATCAACTGTGGGTGAAGGATTGTGTATATGGGATTGTATTTGCTTTTTTACTTTTTTTGTTTGAACTAGATGGACTTGTGTCTTTTTTTAACATGACTAACTATGTAACTATGTAATTACATTTAATGCAAAGTTTTTCGTGTGCTGGTGCCAGCTACCATAGTTGTCATCCAAAGTCCTATGCCAACAGTGCTCACTATGTCTGTCCTTTCTGCCATCCTTCCTCCATTCATAAAAGCTGTAATAAAGCTTCCATAAATGAAAAACAATCTATGAAAGGAAAATAGACAGATGAACTAAAGATCCATCACCTTCATTCATAGAGGGTTTTTCAATCATGGAAGAAAAAGTACAGCTTTATGAATGGAAGAGGGGGGCAGAGAGATTGGACATAGGCATCATTCTTGATGAGTGCCTGTAACGGGTCCTATTAACCCCCATGCAGCACCCGAAGAGTACAGCTACAGGGTATGGTGAGAGCAGAGGACTTCAGATTTCAACTATGACAGCCAGAACCAGCACAAGGGACACTTTGCATTAAATGTAAATATGGTCCCTTGTGCTGATTTAAAGAAAAATGACCCAAACTTAGACTTTAACTGGGGCCTCAATCAACATAACCTGCAGAGTTCAGATGACTCTAACACAAAGACAGGGCTGTAGCTAAATAAAGAGAATAAAGAGTAGTTGAAGTTAGACATTTGGAAGCTGCCATTGCTGACTTGTTTACGTACAGGCTCCCAGGTTGTTTCTTTATTATGTACCAAGGTCACTGACCTGGAACAAGCTTGTGGAATGAGGAGTTCAGACTATTGAGACTTCATTCCATACTTGTTTCAGGTCAGTAACTCACTAGGAAGTGAAACCAAGGTCAACATGACAAACTCCAGAGTCTGCTCCTCTAAAAAAAACAAAGGTCAGCAGTGGGAGCTCCACTCATAGCTAAAGGAGTATAATTTATTTTAAATCTTTCGCAAAGCAGTCGGGTATTGCATTGAGTATTTCTCACTGGACATACGACTCACCCAGTTTAGATGCTTTCAGGTTCCAGGAGAACGTTTTGCTTTCATCGGCACTTATACAGCTGCTGTACTGGCAGTCAGCACATGGTTCCTCATCCAATTCTAAGGAAGGTAACAGGGTGGTTTGTACCTGTCAACAGGGAAATAAATCTTTATACTTAGTTGTGAAGTTAGGAAAGCATTAAAATTGCATTATACAGGTACAGAGCATATAACAAAACAAAAATTGGGTTTTGTGGTGCGGTAATTGTGATTTATAAATAAATGTACACAATTTAGTTCAGTGAATAACTGTAATTGTTTTCAGCTATATATTACACTTCATTCATTGCCCCTTTTCTTACTGAATAATCTCACAAATGCAAACAAAGGGTTAGTAGCCCCAACAGTGCTCTGGACAGGACCTAAAACTAGCAAATTACTGAAACTGGAGTCATTGTGGCATCATCACGTGTGTATTTACATCCTCTGACCAAACACCATTACTGACCATCAATGTGTCCAGAAGAAAATGTTATGAATGTTCTTACCTTTATACTTTGCTTCAAGTAGTTAAACACTGTGGCTTTAAGAATGAAAGATTCTCCTCTCACTACAGAGTATGGGAGGGTGAGATCCACAAAGAAGGGCTGGAAGACCCGAAGAGAGGCAGGAGGAGACAGGCCAAATCCCCTGGGACCCAAACATACGGCCCCGGCATTCCAGTCTGTGATGGTGTCTGGAGTCTTGTGGTGGAATTCAGCTGTTCCAGCATCTCTGAATATAAAATTTATAAAAAATGAAATGATGCTGTTTAAATCGAAGAGTCAGCACTAAAACCTATTTTTAAATGCTAGTGGGCATCCTTCTGTGTCTTACATCATTGCAGACGTCAGTGGTAAATTTCCTTCCTATTCAATCAAACATTGGGGGTTATTTACTAAAACTGAATGGTGCAAAATCTGGGGCAGCTCTGCATAGAAACCTTCCAGGTTTTATTGTCAAAACTTAATTGAACAAGCTGAAGTTAGAAGCTGATTGGCTACCATGTACAGCTGCACCAGATTCTGTGTGCACCAGTTTTAGTAAATCTCCCCCATTCTTCCTATTATTCTACCGAACATCCCACCAACATGCAATCCCTGAAACATGCTGTCATTGGTGCTCAACCTGTGGCCCTTCAGCTGTTGCGGAACTACACATTCCATGAGGCACTGCAAGCCATTGACAATTACAAGCATAACTCCCAAAGGCAGAGTCATGATGGGACATGTAGTTATGTAAAAGCTGGAGGGCCACAGGTTGAGCAGCCATGCTCTGAGTAATATTAAGTAGAATTACAATGCTGTGAAAAAGTATTTGCCCCCTTTCTTATATTTTACTTTTGTTGCATATTTGTCACACTTAAATGGCTCAGATCATCAAACAAATTTTATTAAAATTAAAACTACAAACCTTGCTAAAAGGCATAAATTGGGATAAAATGTTAGGAACAGAGAATACAGAGGAGAGATGGGTTTGCTTTAAGAGCATATTAAATAAGGGCATTAGCCAATGTATCCCATTGGGTAATAAATTTAAAAGAGTGAACAAAAGTCCTGGATGGCTTAACTCCAATGTAAAAATGGATATAAAAGCAAAGGAGAAGGCCTTCAAAAAATACAAGGTTGAGGGATCATCCTCAGCATTCAGACTTTATAAAGAATGCAACAGGAAATGTAAGGGTGCAATTAGGACAGCTAAGATAGAACATGAAAGACACATAGCGGAGGAGAGCAAAAAAAATCCCAAGAAATTCTTTAAGTATGTAAACAGTGAAAAATGGAGGACAGACCATATTGGCCCCATAAAGAATGAGGAAGGACATCTGGTTACAAAGGATGGGGAGATGGCGAAGGTATTGAATTTATTCTTCTCCTCAGTCTTCACGAGTGAATCGGGGGGCTTCAGTAACCAAAACTGCAGTGTTTATCCTCATGACACAACACAGGAAGCACCTCCATGGTTAACAGAGGACGGAATTACAATTAGACTTGAGAAACTTAACATTAATAAATCACCGGGACCAGATGGCTTGCATCCGAGGGTACTTAGGGAACTCAGTCAAGTGATTGCCAGACCGTTGTTCCTAATTTTTACAGATAGTCTACTGACTGGAATGGTACCAGCTGATTGGAGAAAAGCCAATGCAGCACCAATATTTAAAAAGGGCCCAAAATACATCCCTGGGAATTACAGACCAGTTAGCCTAACATCAATAGTATGTAAACTCTTGGAGGGGATGATAAGGGACTATATACAAGATTTTAGTAATAAGAACGGTATCATTAGCAGTAATCAGCATGGATTCATGAAGAATCATTCTTGCCAAACCAATCTATTAACCTTCATTGAGGAGGTGAGTTGCCATCTAGATAAAGGAAGGCCCGTAGACGTGGTGTATCTGGATTTTGCAAAAGCATTTGACACAGTTCCCCATAAACGTTTACTGTACAAGATAAGGTCTGTTGGCATGAACCATAGGGTGAGTACATGGATTGAAACCTGGCTACAAGGGCGAGTTCAGAGGGTGGTGATAAATGGGGAGTACTCGGAATGGTCAGGGGTGGGTAGTGGGGTTCCCCAGGGTTCTGTGCTGGGACCAATCCTATTTAATTTGTTCATAAACGATCTGGAGGATGGGATAAACAGTTCAATCTCTGTATTTGCAGAAGATACTAAGCTAAGCAGGGCAATAACTTCTCCGCAGGACGTGGAAACCTTGCAAAAAGACCTGAACAAATTAATGGGGTGGGCGACTACATGGCAAATGAGGTTCAATGTAGAAAAATGTAAAATAATGCATTTGGGTGGCAAAAATATGAATGCAATCTATACACTGGGGGGAGAACCTCTGGGGGAATCTAGGATGGAAAAAGACCTGGGGGTCCTAGTAGATGATAAGCTCAGCAATGGCAGGCAATGCCAAGCTGCTGCTAACAAAGCAAACAGAATATTGGCATGCATTAAAAGGGGGATCAACTCCAGAGATAAAACGATAATTCTCCCGCTCTACAAGACTCTGGTCCGACCGCACCTGGAGTATGCTGTCCAGTTCTGGGCACCAGTCCTCAGGAAGGATGTACTGGAAATGGAGCGAGTACAAAGAAGGGCAACAAAGCTAATAAAGGGTTGGAGGATCTTAGTTATGAGGAAAGGTTGCGAGCACTGAACTTATTTTCTCTGGAGAAGAGAAGCTTGAGAGGGGATATGATTTCAATTTAAAAATACTGGACTGGTGACCCCACAATAGGGATAAAACTTTTTCGCAGAAGAGAGTTTAACAAGACTCGTGGCCACTCATTAAAATTAGAAGAAAAGAGGTTTAACCTTAAACTACGTACAGGGTTATTTACTGTAAGAGCTACAAGGATGTGGAATTCCCTTCCACAGGCAGTGGTCTTAGCGGGGAGCATTGATAGCTTCAAGAAACTATTAGATAAGCACCTGAATGACCACAACATACAGGGATATACAATGCAATACTGACACACAATCACACACATAGGTTGGACTTGTGTCTTTTTTCAACCTCACCTACTATGTAACTATGTAACTATGTAACTATTATTACACAAAGATAACCCGAGTAAATACAAAATGCAGTTTTTAAATGACGTTTCATTTATTAAGGCAAAAAAGCTGTTCAAACCTGCCTGACTTTATGTGAAAAAGTAATTGCCCCCTAAATCTAATAACTGGTTGTGCCACCCTGGGCCGCAACAACTGCAATCAAGCATTTGCGATAACTGGAGTACATTGGTTTGCCACATAGTTTACACGAAAAAATAGACCAACATTAATAGGTACCATCATCCTGGGTATGTATAGCCAAAAAATGAATTTGAAAGAGGAATCAGAACAGGGACCTCTCCAATAGGGTCCTGCCTCTTTCAAAAAAGGGGGGGAAAGAAAAGAGGACTGTTGCGGTACCATAAAAAGAAAACTTGGTTTAAAAAGAGTATAAATTTATTTCAAAATTAATAAAAAGTCCTGTGAGGGACATATTTGGTACATATTAATATTACTAACATACAAAGACAAAAACAAAAATAATTGTTTACAGCAATGTTGACACTAGATTTTTGGTATAGCTAATGCCCACAAGAAGCATAGACAAAGGTTTAATGGTGTGATACTTGCAGACGTAACCTCTACGGTTTCGCGGTCACAGCCGCTTCTTCAGGAGGCGTCTGGTAGTATATAGTCTATGAAGGTGAAAAATAATATCAACACAACAAGCTTGAATATATACACAGTTTATAAAGAGTACAAGACTTGAATTGGAGAAGATACTTAAATTTTGCAAATTGCACTCACCACACTATAACCAAAGAGGGGTCTTCCTGGAATGATGTTGTGAGACGCCCTCAAGGAGGCGTTCCCCCGGTGGCGGGCCCGGGAGGCAAAATTAGGGTATAGCTATTGTAAGGGAAATTTTTAAAGAATTATAGGTTTTAGAATATATAATGTAATGGATTCTGTTAGGGGGCCACCGAGGAGTGCCGGGATTGAGGTGAAAAAGGGAAAAAGGAAGACTGAAAGCAAAAAGGGGAAAAAGGTAGGGGGAAGGGGAAAGGGGGGGGGGAGGGGGGAAAAAGGGGGGGAAAGAAAAAGAAAAAGGAAAGAGGAAGGAGGGGGTGGGGGTGGGGGGGGGGGGAAGGGAAGAGTAGGAGAAAGGAAGGAGGCAAGCGGCCGAAAAGAGGGGGAGGGGAGAGAGGGAAAGTATAGAAGGAAAGGGGGGAGGGGAAAGTATGGAG